>CM060984.1:1810000-2400824 GCA_030765065.1 Deroplatys truncata
GGCATAGCTCACTGGGTCTGTGTTGCATACAGACTGAGTGACTTGCTCCCTGATTCTATCACGCATGTACCAGTGATGGGGCATAGCTCACTGGGTACGTGTTGCTTACACACTGAGTGACTTCCTCCCTGATTCTATCACGCATGTACCAGTGATGGGGCATACTGACAGCTCACTGGGTCTGTGTTGCATACACACTGAGTGACTTCCTCCCTGATTCTATCACGCATGTACCAGTGATGGGGCATACTGACAGCTCACTGGGTCTGTGTTGCATACACACTGAGTGACTTCCTCCCTGATTCTATCACGCATGTACCAGTGATGGGGCATACTGACAGCTCACTGGGTCTGTGTTGCATACACACTGAGTGACTTGCTCCCTGATTCTATCACGCATGTACCAGTGATGGGGCATAGCTCACTGGGTACGTGTTGCATACACACTGAGTGACTTGCTCCCTGATTCTATCACGCATGTACCAGTGATGGGGCATAGCTCACTGGGTCCGTGTTGCATACACAGTGAGTGACTTGCTCCGTGATTCTATCACGCATGTACTAGTGATGGGGCATAGCTCACTGGGTCTGTGTTGCATACACACTGAGTGACTTGCTCCCTGATTCTATCACGCATGTACTAGTGATGGGGCATAGCTCACTGGGTCTGTGTTGCATACACACTGAATATCTTCCTCCCTGATTCTATCACACTTGAACCAGTGATGGGGCATAGCTCACTGGGTCTGTGTTGCATACACAGTGAGTGACTTGCTCCCTGATTCTATTACGCATGTACCAGTGATGGGGCATACTGACAGCTCACTGGGTCTGTGTTGCATACACACTGAATATCTTCCTCCCTGATTCTATCACGCATGTACCAGTGATGGGGCATAGCTCACTGGGTACGTGTTGCTTACACACTGAGTGACTTCCTCCCTGATTCTATCACGCATGTACCAGTGATGGGGCATACTGACAGCTCACTGGGTCTGTGTTGCATACACACTGAGTGACTTCCTCCCTGATTCTATCACGCATGTACCAGTGATGGGGCATACTGACAGCTCACTGGGTCTGTGTTGCATACACACTGAGTGACTTCCTCCCTGATTCTATCACGCATGTACCAGTGATGGGGCATACTGACAGCTCACTGGGTCTGTGTTGCATACACACTGAGTGACTTGCTCCCTGATTCTATCACGCATGTACCAGTGATGGGGCATAGCTCACTGGGTACGTGTTGCATACACACTGAGTGACTTGCTCCCTGATTCTATCACGCATGTACCAGTGATGGGGCATAGCTCACTGGGTCCGTGTTGCATACACAGTGAGTGACTTGCTCCGTGATTCTATCACGCATGTACTAGTGATGGGGCATAGCTCACTGGGTCTGTGTTGCATACACACTGAGTGACTTGCTCCCTGGGTCTGTGTTGCATACACACTGAATATCTTCCTCCCTGATTCTATCACACTTGAACCAGTGATGGGGCATAGCTCACTGGGTCTGTGTTGCATACACAGTGAGTGACTTGCTCCCTGATTCTATTACGCATGTACCAGTGATGGGGCATACTGACAGCTCACTGGGTCTGTGTTGCATACACACTGAATATCTTCCTCCCTGATTCTATCACGCATGTACCAGTGATGGGGCATAGCTCACTGGGTCCGTGTTGCATACACACTGAATATCTTCCTCCCTGATTCTATCACGCATGTACCAGTGATGGGGCATAGCTCACTGGGTCTGTGTTTCATACACACTGAATATCTTCCTCCCTGATTCTATCACGCATGTACCAGTGATGGGGCATAGCTCACTGGGTCCGTGTTGCATACACACTGAGTGACTTGCTCCCTGATTCTATCACGCATGTACCAGTGATGGGGCATAGCTCACTGGGTCTGTGTTGCATACACACTGAATATCTTCCTCCCTGATTCTATCACGCATGTACCAGTGATGGGGCATAACCCACTGGGTGTGTGTTGCATACACACTGAATATCTTCCTCCCTGATTCTATCACGCATGTACCAGTGATGGGGCATAGCTCACTGGTTCCGTGTTGCATACACACTGAGTGACTTGCTCCCTGATTCTATCACGCATGTACTAGTGATGGGGCATAGCTCACTGGGTCTGTGTTGCATACACACTGAATATCTTCCTCCCTGATTCTATCACACTTGAACCAGTGATGGGGCATAGCTCACTGGGTCTGTGTTGCATACACAGTGAGTGACTTGCTCCCTGATTCTATCACGCATGTACCAGTGATGGGGCATACTGACAGCTCACTGGGTCCGTGTTGCATACACACTGAATATCTTCCTCCCTGATTCTATCACACTTGAACCAGTGATGGGGCATAGCTCACTGGGTCTGTGTTGCATACACAGTGAGTGACTTGCTCCCTGATTCTATCACGCATGTACCAGAGATGGGGCATAGCTCACTGGGTCCGTGTTGCATACACACTGAGTGACTTGCTCCCTGATTCTATCACACTTGTACCAGTGATGGGGCATAGCTCACTGGGTCTGTGTTGCATACACACTGAATATCTTCCTCCCTGATTCTATCACGCATGTACCAGTGATGGGGCATAGCTCACTGGGTCCGTGTTGCATACACACTGAATATCTTCCTCCCTGATTCTATCACGCATGTACCAGTGATGGGGCATAGCTCACTGGGTCTGTGTTGCATACACACTGAGTGACTTGCTCCCTGATTCTATCACGCATGTACCAGTGATGGGGCATAGCTCACTGGGTCTGTGTTGCATACAGACTGAGTGACGTGCTCCCTCATTCTATCACGCATGAACCCAGTGATGGGGCATAGCTCACTGGGTCTGTGTTGCATACACACTGAGTGACTTGCTCCCTGATTCTATCACGCATGTACCAGTGATGGGGCATAGCTCACTGGGTCTGTGTTGCATACAGACTGAGATACTTGCTCCCTGATTCTATCACGCATGTACCAGTGATGGGGCATAGCTCACTGTGTCCGTTGTTCATACACACTGAGTGACTTGCTCCCTGATTCTATCACGCTTGTACCAGTGATGGGGCATAGCTCACTGGGTCTGTGTTGCATACACACTGAGTGACTTCCTCCCTGATTCTATCACGCATGTACCAGTGATGGGGCATAGCTCACTGGGTCTGTGTTGCATACACACTGAGTGACTTGCTCCCTGATTCTATCACGCTTGTACCAGTGATGGGGCATAGCTCACTGGGTCTGTGTTGCATACACACTGAGTGACTTGCTCCCTGATTCTATCACGCATGTACCAGTGATGGGGCATAGCTCACTGGGTCTGTGTTGCATACACACTGAGTGACTTGCTCCCTGATTCTATCACGCTTGTACCAGTGATGGGGCATAGCTCACTGGGTCTGTGTTGCATACACACTGAGTGACTTGCTCCCTGATTCTATCACGCATGTACCAGTGATGGGGCATAGCTCACTGGGTCCGTGTTGCATACACACTGAGTGACTTGCTCCCTGATTCTATCACGTATGTACCAGTGATGGGGCATACTGACAGCTCACTGGGTCTGTGTTGCATACACACTGAGTGACTTGCTCCCTGATTCTATCACGCATGTACCAGTGATGGGGCATAGCTCACTGGGTCCGTGTTGCATACACAGTGAGTGACTTGCTCCCTGATTCTATCACGCATGTACCAGTGATGGGGCATAGCTCACTGGGTCCGTGTTGCATACACAGTGAGTGACTTGCTCCCTGATTCTATCACGCATGTACCAGTGATGGGGCATAGCTCACTGGGTCCGTGTTGCATACACACTGAGTGACTTGCTCCCTGATTCTATCACGCATGTAGCAGTGATGGGGCATAGCTCACTGGGTCTGTGTTGCATACACACTGAATATCTTCCTCCCTGATTCTATCAGTACCAGTGATGGGGCATAGCTCACTGGGTCCGTGTTGCATACACACTGAGTGACTTGCTCCGTGATTCTATCACGCATGTACTAGTGATGGGGCATAGCTCACTGGGTCCGTGTTGCATACACAGTGAGTGACTTGCTCCCTGATTCTATCACGCATGTACCAGTGATGGGGCATAGCTCACTGGGTCCGTGTTGCATACACACTGAGTGACTTGCTCCCTGATTCTATCACGCATGTACCAGTGATGGGGCATAGCTCACTGTGTCCGTGTTGCATACACACTGAATATCTTCCTCCCTGATTCTATCACGCATGTACCAGTGATGGGGCATAGCTCACTGGGTACGTGTTGCACACACACTGAATATCTTCCTCCCTGATTCTATCACGCATGTACCAGTGATGGGGCATAGCTCACTGTGTCCGTGTTGCATACACACTGAATATCTTCCTCCCTGATTCTATCACGCATGTACCAGTGATGGGGCATAGCTCACTGGGTACGTGTTGCATACACAGTGAGTGACTTGCTCCCTGATTCTATCACGCATGTACCAGTGATGGGGCATAGCTCACTGTGTCCGTGTTGCATACACACTGAATATCTTCCTCCCTGATTCTATCACGCATGTACCAGTGATGGGGCATAGCTCACTGGGTACGTGTTGCATACACACTGAGTGACTTGCTCCCTGATTCTATCATGCATGTACCAGTGATGGGGCATACTGACAGCTCATTGGGTCCGTGTTGCATACACACTGAGTGACTTGCTCCCTGATTCTATCACGTATGTACCAGTGATGGGGCATACTGACATCTCACTGGGTCTGTGTTGCATACACACTGAGTGACTTGCTCCCTGATTCTATCACGCATGTACCAGTGATGGGGCATAGCTCACTGGGTCCGTGTTGCATACACAGTGAGTGACTTGCTCCCTGATTCTATCACGCATGTACCAGTGATGGGGCATAGCTCACTGGGTCCGTGTTGCATACACAGTGAGTGACTTGCTCCCTGATTCTATCACGCATGTACCAGTGATGGGGCATAGCTCACTGGGTCTGTGTTGCATACACACTGAGTGACTTGCTCCCTGATTCTATCACGCATGTACTAGTGATGGGGCATAGCTCACTGGGTCTGTGTTGCATACACACTGAGTGACTTCCTCCCTGATTCTATCACGCATGTACTAGTGATGGGGCATAGCCCACTGGGTCTGTGTTGCATACAGACTGAGTGACTTGCTCCCTGATTCTATCACGCATGTACCAGTGATGGGGCATAGCTCACTGGGTCTGTGTTGCATACACACTGAGTGACTTGCTCCCTGATTCTATCACGCATGTACGAGTGATGGGGCATAGCTCACTGGGTCTGTGTTGCATACACACTGAGTGACTTGCTCCCTGATTCTATCACGCATGTACCAGTGATGGGGCATAGCTCACTGGGTCTGTGTTGCATACACACTGAGTGACTTGCTCCGTGATTCTATCACACATGTACCAGTGATGGGGCATAGCTCACTGGGTCCGTGTTGCATACACACTGAGTGACTTGCTCCCTGATTCTATCACGCATGTACCAGTGATGGGGCATAGCTCACTGGGTCCGTGTTGCATACACACTGAGTGACTTGCTCCCTGATTCTATCACGCATGTACTAGTGATGGGGCATAGCTCACTGGGTGTGTGTTGCATACACACTGAGTGACTTGCTCCCTGATTCTATCACACTTGTACCAGTGATGGGGCATAGCTCACTGGGTCCGTGTTGCATACACACTGAGTGACTTGCTCCCTGATTCTATCACGCATGTAGCAGTGATGGGGCATAGCTCACTGGGTCTGTGTTGCATACACACTGAATATCTTCCTCCCTGATTCTATCAGTACCAGTGATGGGGCATAGCTCACTGGGTCCGTGTTGCATACACACTGAGTGACTTGCTCCGTGATTCTATCACGCATGTACTAGTGATGGGGCATAGCTCACTGGGTCCGTGTTGCATACACAGTGAGTGACTTGCTCCCTGATTCTATCACGCATGTACCAGTGATGGGGCATAGCTCACTGGGTCCGTGTTGCATACACACTGAGTGACTTGCTCCCTGATTCTATCACACTTGTACTAGTGATGGGGCATAGCTCACTGGGTCCGTGTTGCATACACACTGAGTGACTTGCTCCCTGATTCCATCACGCATGTACCAGTGATGGGGCATAGCTCACTGGGTCTGTGTTGCATACACACTGAGTGACTTGCTCCCTGATTCTATCACACTTGTGCTAGTGATGGGGCATAGCTCACTGGGTCCGTGTTGCATACACACTGAGTGACTTGCTCCCTGATTCTATCACGCATGTACCAGTGATGGGGCATAGCTCACTGGGTCTGTGTTGCATACACACTGAGTGACTTGCTCCCTGATTCTATCACGCATGTACCAGTGATGGGGCATACTGAGCTCACTGGGTCCGTGTTGCATACACACTGAGTGACTTGCTCCCTGATTCTATCACGCATGTACCAGTGATGGGGCATACCTCACTGGGTCTGTGTTGCATACACACTGAATATCTTCCTCCCTGATTCTATCACGCATGTACCAGTGATGGGGCATACTGAGCTCACTGGGTCCGTGTTGCATACACACTGAATATCTTCCTCCCTGATTCTATCACGCATGTACTAGTGATGGGGCATAGCTCACTGGGTCTGTGTTGCATGCACACTGAATATCTTCCTCCCTGATTCTATCACGCATGTACTAGTGATGGGGCATAGCTCACTGGGTCTGTGTTGCATACACACTGAATATCTTCCTCCCTGATTCTATCACGCATGTACTAGTGATGGGGCATACCTCACTGGGTCTGTGTTGCATACAAACTGAATATCTTCCTCCCTGATTCTATCACGCATGTACCAGTGATGGGGCATACTGAGCTCACTGGGTCCGTGTTGCATACACACTGAGTGACTTGCTCCCTGATTCTATCACGCATGTACTAGTGATGGGGCATACCTCACTGGGTCTGTGTTGCATACACACTGAATATCTTCCTCCCTGATTCTATCACACTTGTACCAGTGATGGGGCATACTGAGCTCACTGGGTCTGTGTTGCATACACACTGAGTGACTTGCTCCCTGATTCTATCACGCATGTACCAGTGATGGGGCATAGCTCACTGGGTCTGTGTTGCATACACACTGAGTGACTTGCTCCCTGATTCTATCACGCATGTACCAGTGATGGGGCATAGCTCACTGGGTCTGCGTTGCATACACACTGAGTGACTTGCTCCCTGATTCTATCATGCATGTACCAGTGATGGGGCATAGCTCACTGGGTCCTTGTTGCATACACACTGAGTGACTTGCTCCCTGATTCTATCATGCATGTACCAGTGATGGGGCATAGCTCACTGGGTCCGTGTTGCATACACACTGAGTGACTTGCTCCCTGATTCTATCATGCATGTACCAGTGATGGGGCATAGCTCACTGAGTCCGTGTTGCATACACACTGAGTGACTTGCTCCCTGATTCTATCATGCATGTACCAGTGATGGGGCATAGCTCACTGGGTCCGTGTTGCATACACACTGAGTGACTTGCTCCCTGATTCTATCATGCATGTACCAGTGATGGGGCATAGCTCACTGGGTCTGTGTTGCATACACACTGAGTGACTTGCTCCCTGATTCTATCACGCATGTACCAGTGATGGGGCATAGCTCACTGGGTCTGTGTTGCATACACACTGAATATCTTCCTCCCTGATTCTATCACGCATGTACCAGTGATGGGGCATTGCTCACTGGGTCCGTGTTGCATACACACTGAGTGACTTGCTCCCTGATTCTATCACGCATGTACCAGTGATGGAGCATAGCTCACTGGGTCTGTGTTGCATACAGACTGAGTGACTTGCTCCCTGACTCTATCACGCATGTACTAGTGATGGGGCATAGCTCACTGGGTCTGTGTTGCATACACACTGAATATCTTCCTCCCTGATTCTATCACACTTGTACCAGTGATGGGGCATAACTCACTGGGTCTGTGTTGCATACACACTGAATATCTTCCTCCCTGATTCTATCACGCATGTACCAGTGATGGGGCATAGCTCACTGGGTCTGTGTTGCATACACACTGAATATCTTCCTCCCTGATTCTATCACGCATGTACCAGTGATGGGGCATAGCTCACTGGGTCTGTGTTGCATACACACTGAATATCTTCCTCCCTGATTCTATCACGCATGTACTAGTGATGGGGCATAGCTCACTGGGTCTGTGTTGCATACACACTGAGTGACTTGCTCCCTGATTCTATCACGCATGTACTAGTGATGGGGCATAGCTCACTGGGTCTGTGTTGCATACACACTGAATATCTTCCTCCCTGATTCTATCACGCATGTACTAGTGATGGGGCATAGCTCACTGGGTCTGTGTTGCATACACACTGAATATCTTCCTCCCTGATTCTATCACGCATGTACCAGTGATGGGGCATAGCTCACTGGGTCTGTGTTGCATACACACTGAATATCTTCCTCCCTGATTCTATCACGCATGTACTAGTGATGGGGCATAGCTCACTGGGTCCGTGTTGCATACACACTGAATATCTTCCTCCCTGATTCTATCACGCATGTACCAGTGATGGGGCATAGCTCACTGGGTCTGTGTTGCATACACACTGATTATATCTTCCTCCCTGATTCTATCACGCATGTACTAGTGATGGGGCATAGCTCACTGGGTCTGTGTTGCATACACACTGAGTGACTTGCTCCCTGATTCTATCACGCATGTACCAGTGATGGGGCATAGCTCACTGGGTCCGTGTTGCATACACACTGAGTGACTTGCTCCCTGATTCTATCACACTTGTACCAGTGATGGGGCATAGCTCACTGGGTCTGTGTTGCATACACACTGAGTGACTTGCTCCCTGATTCTATCACACTTGTACCAGTGATGGGGCATAGCTCACTGGGTCCGTGTTGCACACACACTGAGTGACTTGCTCCCTGATTCTATCACGCATGTACCAGTGATGGGGCATAGCTCACTGGGTCTGTGTTGCATACACACTGAGTGACTTGCTCCCTGAATTTATCACACTTGTACCAGTGATGGGGCATAGCTCACTGGGTCTGTGTTGCATACACACTGAGTGACTTACTCCCTGATTCTATCACGCATGTACCAGTGATGGGGCATACTGAGAGCTCACTGGGTCTGTGTTGCATACAGACTGAGTGACTTGCTCCCTGATTCTATCACGCATGTACCAGTGATGGGGCATAGCTCACTGGGTCTGTGTTGCATACACACTGAGTGACTTGCTCCCTGATTCTATCACGCATGTACCAGTGATGGGGCATACTGACAGCTCACTGGGTCTGTGTTGCATACAGACTGAGTGACTTGCTCCCTGATTCTATCACGCATGTACCAGTGATGGGGCATAGCTCACTGGGTCCGTGTTGCATACACACTGAATATCTTCCTCCCTGATTCTATCACGCATGTACCAGTGATGGGGCATAGCTCACTGGGTCCATGTTGCATCCACAGTGAGTGACTTGCTCCCTGATTCTATCACGCATGTACCAGTGATGGGGCATAGCTCACTGGGTCCGTGTTGCATACACAGTGAGTGACTTGCTCCCTGATTCTATCACGCATGTACCAGTGTTGGGGCATAGCTCACTGGGTCCGTGTTGCATACACACTGAATATCTTCCTCCCTGATTCTATCACGCATGTACCAGTGATGGGGCATAGCTCACTGGGTCCGTGTTGCATACACACTGAATATCTTCCTCCCTGATTCTATCACGCATGTACCAGTGATGGGTCATAGCTCACTGGGTCCGTGTTGCATACACAGTGAGTGACTTGCTCCCTGATTCTGTCACGCATGTACCAGTGATGGGGCATAGCTCACTGGGTCCGTGTTGCATACACACTGAATATCTTCCTCCCTGATTCTATCACGCATGTACCAGTGATGGGGCACAGCTCACTGGGTCCGTGTTGCATACACACTGAATATCTTGCTCCCTGATTCTATCACACTTGTACCAGTGATGGGGCATAGCTCACAGGGCCTGTGTTGCATACACACTGAGTGACTTGCTCCCTGATTCTATCACGCATGTACCAGTGATGTCGCATAGCTCACTGGGTCCGTGTTGCATACAGACTGAGTGACTTGCTCCCTGATTCTATCACGCATGTACCAGTGATGGGGCATAGCTCACTGGGTCCGTGTTGCATACAGACTGAGTGACTTGCTCCCTGATTCTATCACGCATGTACAAGTGATGGGGCATAGCTCACTGGGTCTGTGTTGCATACAGACTGAGTGACTTGCTCCCTGATTCTATCACGCATGTACCAGTGATGGGGCATAGCTCACTGGGTCTGTGTTGCATACAGACTGAGTGACTTGCTCCCTGATTCTATCACGCATGTACCAGTGATGGGGCATAGCTCACTGGGTACGTGTTGCATACACACTGAGTGACTTGCTCCCTGATTCTATCACGCATGTACCAGTGATGGGGCATAGCTCACTGGGTACGTGTTGCATACACACTGAGTGACTTGCTCCCTGATTCTATCACGCATGTACCAGTGATGGGGCATAGCTCACTGGGTCCGTGTTGCATACACACTGAGTGACTTGCTCCCTGATTCTATCACGCATGTACCAGTGATGGGGCATAGCTCACTGGGTCCGTGTTGCATACACACTGAGTGACTTGCTCCCTGATTCTATCACACTTGTGCTAGTGATGGGGCATAGCTCACTGGGTCCGTGTTGCATACACACTGAGTGACTTGCTCCCTGATTCTATCACGCATGTACCAGTGATGGGGCATAGCTCACTGGGTCTGTGTTGCATACACACTGAGTGACTTGCTCCCTGATTCTATCACGCATGTACCAGTGATGGGGCATACTGAGCTCACTGGGTCCGTGTTGCATACACACTGAGTGACTTGCTCCCTGATTCTATCACGCATGTACCAGTGATGGGGCATACCTCACTGGGTCTGTGTTGCATACACACTGAATATCTTCCTCCCTGATTCTATCACGCATGTACCAGTGATGGGGCATACTGAGCTCACTGGGTCCGTGTTGCATACACACTGAATATCTTCCTCCCTGATTCTATCACGCATGTACTAGTGATGGGGCATAGCTCACTGGGTCTGTGTTGCATGCACACTGAATATCTTCCTCCCTGATTCTATCACGAATGTACTAGTGATGGGGCATAGCTCACTGGGTCTGTGTTGCATACACACTGAATATCTTCCTCCCTGATTCTATCACGCATGTACTAGTGATGGGGCATACCTCACTGGGTCTGTGTTGCATACACACTGAATATCTTCCTCCCTGATTCTATCACGCATGTACCAGTGATGGGGCATACTGAGCTCACTGGGTCCGTGTTGCATACACACTGAGTGACTTGCTCCCTGATTCTATCACGCATGTACTAGTGATGGGGCATACCTCACTGGGTCTGTGTTGCATACACACTGAATATCTTCCTCCCTGATTCTATCACACTTGTACCAGTGATGGGGCATACTGAGCTCACTGGGTCTGTGTTGCATACACACTGAGTGACTTGCTCCCTGATTCTATCACGCATGTACCAGTGATGGGGCATAGCTCACTGGGTCTGTGTTGCATACACACTGAGTGACTTGCTCCCTGATTCTATCACGCATGTACCAGTGATGGGGCATAGCTCACTGGGTCTGCGTTGCATACACACTGAGTGACTTGCTCCCTGATTCTATCATGCATGTACCAGTGATGGGGCATAGCTCACTGGGTCCTTGTTGCATACACACTGAGTGACTTGCTCCCTGATTCTATCATGCATGTACCAGTGATGGGGCATAGCTCACTGGGTCCGTGTTGCATACACACTGAGTGACTTGCTCCCTGATTCTATCATGCATGTACCAGTGATGGGGCATAGCTCACTGAGTCCGTGTTGCATACACACTGAGTGACTTGCTCCCTGATTCTATCATGCATGTACCAGTGATGGGGCATAGCTCACTGGGTCCGTGTTGCATACACACTGAGTGACTTGCTCCCTGATTCTATCATGCATGTACCAGTGATGGGGCATAGCTCACTGGGTCTGTGTTGCATACACACTGAGTGACTTGCTCCCTGATTCTATCACGCATGTACCAGTGATGGGGCATAGCTCACTGGGTCTGTGTTGCATACACACTGAATATCTTCCTCCCTGATTCTATCACGCATGTACCAGTGATGGGGCATTGCTCACTGGGTCCGTGTTGCATACACACTGAGTGACTTGCTCCCTGATTCTATCACGCATGTACCAGTGATGGAGCATAGCTCACTGGGTCTGTGTTGCATACAGACTGAGTGACTTGCTCCCTGACTCTATCATGCATGTACTAGTGATGGGGCATAGCTCACTGGGTCTGTGTTGCATACACACTGAATATCTTCCTCCCTGATTCTATCACACTTGTACCAGTGATGGGGCATAACTCACTGGGTCTGTGTTGCATACACACTGAATATCTTCCTCCCTGATTCTATCACGCATGTACCAGTGATGGGGCATAGCTCACTGGGTCTGTGTTGCATACACACTGAATATCTTCCTCCCTGATTCTATCACGCATGTACCAGTGATGGGGCATAGCTCACTGGGTCTGTGTTGCATACACACTGAATATCTTCCTCCCTGATTCTATCACGCATGTACTAGTGATGGGGCATAGCTCACTGGGTCTGTGTTGCATACACACTGAGTGACTTGCTCCCTGATTCTATCACGCATGTACTAGTGATGGGGCATAGCTCACTGGGTCTGTGTTGCATACACACTGAATATCTTCCTCCCTGATTCTATCACGCATGTACTAGTGATGGGGCATAGCTCACTGGGTCTGTGTTGCATACACACTGAATATCTTCCTCCCTGATTCTATCACGCATGTACCAGTGATGGGGCATAGCTCACTGGGTCTGTGTTGCATACACACTGAATATCTTCCTCCCTGATTCTATCACGCATGTACTAGTGATGGGGCATAGCTCACTGGGTCCGTGTTGCATACACACTGAATATCTTCCTCCCTGATTCTATCACGCATGTACCAGTGATGGGGCATAGCTCACTGGGTCTGTGTTGCATACACACTGATTATATCTTCCTCCCTGATTCTATCACGCATGTACTAGTGATGGGGCATAGCTCACTGGGTCTGTGTTGCATACACACTGAGTGACTTGCTCCCTGATTCTATCACGCATGTACCAGTGATGGGGCATAGCTCACTGGGTCCGTGTTGCATACACACTGAGTGACTTGCTCCCTGATTCTATCACACTTGTACCAGTGATGGGGCATAGCTCACTGGGTCTGTGTTGCATACACACTGAGTGACTTGCTCCCTGATTCTATCACACTTGTACCAGTGATGGGGCATAGCTCACTGGGTCCGTGTTGCACACACACTGAGTGACTTGCTCCCTGATTCTATCACGCATGTACCAGTGATGGGGCATAGCTCACTGGGTCTGTGTTGCATACACACTGAGTGACTTGCTCCCTGAATTTATCACACTTGTACCAGTGATGGGGCATAGCTCACTGGGTCTGTGTTGCATACACACTGAGTGACTTACTCCCTGATTCTATCACGCATGTACCAGTGATGGGGCATACTGAGAGCTCACTGGGTCTGTGTTGCATACAGACTGAGTGACTTGCTCCCTGATTCTATCACGCATGTACCAGTGATGGGGCATAGCTCACTGGGTCTGTGTTGCATACACACTGAGTGACTTGCTCCCTGATTCTATCACGCATGTACCAGTGATGGGGCATACTGACAGCTCACTGGGTCTGTGTTGCATACAGACTGAGTGACTTGCTCCCTGATTCTATCACGCATGTACCAGTGATGGGGCATAGCTCACTGGGTCCGTGTTGCATACACACTGAATATCTTCCTCCCTGATTCTATCACGCATGTACCAGTGATGGGGCATAGCTCACTGGGTCCATGTTGCATCCACAGTGAGTGACTTGCTCCCTGATTCTATCACGCATGTACCAGTGATGGGGCATAGCTCACTGGGTCCGTGTTGCATACACAGTGAGTGACTTGCTCCCTGATTCTATCACGCATGTACCAGTGATGGGGCATAGCTCACTGGGTCCGTGTTGCATACACACTGAATATCTTCCTCCCTGATTCTATCACGCATGTACCAGTGATGGGGCATAGCTCACTGGGTCCGTGTTGCATACACACTGAATATCTTCCTCCCTGATTCTATCACGCATGTACCAGTGATGGGTCATAGCTCACTGGGTCCGTGTTGCATACACAGTGAGTGACTTGCTCCCTGATTCTGTCACGCATGTACCAGTGATGGGGCATAGCTCACTGGGTCCGTGTTGCATACACACTGAATATCTTCCTCCCTGATTCTATCACGCATGTACCAGTGATGGGGCACAGCTCACTGGGTCCGTGTTGCATACACACTGAATATCTTGCTCCCTGATTCTATCACACTTGTACCAGTGATGGGGCATAGCTCACAGGGCCTGTGTTGCATACACACTGAGTGACTTGCTCCCTGATTCTATCACGCATGTACCAGTGATGTCGCATAGCTCACTGGGTCCGTGTTGCATACAGACTGAGTGACTTGCTCCCTGATTCTATCACGCATGTACCAGTGATGGGGCATAGCTCACTGGGTCCGTGTTGCATACAGACTGAGTGACTTGCTCCCTGATTCTATCACGCATGTACCAGTGATGGGGCATAGCTCACTGGGTCTGTGTTGCATACAGACTGAGTGACTTGCTCCCTGATTCTATCACGCATGTACCAGTGATGGGGCATAGCTCACTGGGTCTGTGTTGCATACAGACTGAGTGACTTGCTCCCTGATTCTATCACGCATGTACCAGTGATGGGGCATAGCTCACTGGGTACGTGTTGCATACACACTGAGTGACTTGCTCCCTGATTCTATCACGCATGTACCAGTGATGGGGCATAGCTCACTGGGTCCGTGTTGCATACACAGTGAGTGACTTGCTCCCTGATTCTATCACGCATGTACCAGTGATGGGGCATACTGACAGCTCACTGGGTCCGTGTTGCATACACAGTGAGTGACTTGCTCCCTGATTCTATCACGCATGTACCAGTGATGGGGCATACTGACAGCTCACTGGGTCTGTGTTGCATACACACTGAATATCTTCCTCCCTGATTCTATCACGCATGTACCAGTGATGGGGCATAGCCCACTGGGTGTGTGTTGCATACACACTGAATATCTTCCTCCCTGATTCTATCACGCATGTACCAGTGATGGGGCATAGCTCACTGGGTCCGTGTTGCATACACACTGAGTGATTTGCTCCCTGATTCTATCACGCATGTACCAGTGATGGGGCATACTGACTGCTCACTGGGTCTGTGTTGCATACACACTGAATATCTTCCTCCCTGATTCTATCACGCATGTACCAGTGATGGGGCATACTGACAGCTCACTGGGTCCGTGTTGCATACACACTGAATATCTTCCTCCCTGATTCTATCACGCATGTACCAGTGATGGGGCATAGCTCACTGGGTCTGTGTTGCATACACACTGAGTGACTTGCTCCCTGATTCTATCACGCATGTACCAGTGATGGGGCATAGCTCACTGGGTCTGTGTTGCATACACACTGAGTGACTTGCTCCCTGATTCTATCACGCATGTACCAGTGATGGGGCATAGCTCACTGGGTCTGTGTTGCATACACACTGAGTGACTTGCTCCCTGATTCTATCACGCATGTACCAGAGATGGGGCATAGCTCACTGGGTCTGTGTTGCATACACACTGAGTGACTTGCTCCCTGATTCTATCACGCATGTACCAGTGATGGGGCATAGCTCACTGGGTCCGTGTTGCATACACACTGAGTGACTTGCTCCCTGATTCTATCACGCATGTACCAGTGATGGGGCATAGCTCACTGGGTCCGTGTTGCATACACACTGAATATCTTCCTCCCTGATTCTATCACGCATGTACCAGTGATGGGGCATAGCTCACTGGGTCTGTGTTGCATACACACTGAGTGACTTCCTCCCTGATTCTATCACGCATGTACCAGTGATGGGGCATACTGACAGCTCACTGGGTCTGTGTTGCATACACACTGAGTGACTTCCTCCCTGATTCTATCACGCATGTACCAGTGATGGGGCATACTGACAGCTCACTGGGTCTGTGTTGCATACACACTGAGTGACTTGCTCCCTGATTCTATCACGCATGTACCAGTGATGGGGCATAGCTCACTGGGTACGTGTTGCATACACACTGAGTGACTTGCTCCCTGATTCTATCACGCAAGTACCAGTGATGGGGCATAGCTCACTGGGTCCGTGTTGCATACACACTGAGTGACTTGCTCCGTGATTCTATCACGCATGTACTAGTGATGGGGCATAGCTCACTGGGTCTGTGTTGCATACACACTGAGTGACTTGCTCCCTGATTCTATCACGCATGTACTAGTGATGGGGCATAGCTCACTGGGTCTGTGTTGCATACACACTGAATATCTTCCTCCCTGATTCTATCACGCATGTACCAGTGATGGGTCATAGCTCACTGGGTCCGTGTTGCATACACGGTGAGTGACTTGCTCCCTGATTCTGTCACGCATGTACCAGTGATGGGGCATAGCTCACTGGGTCCGTGTTGCATACACACTGAATATCTTCCTCCCTGATTCTATCACGCATGTACCAGTGATGGGGCACAGCTCACTGGGTCCGTGTTGCATACACACTGAATATCTTGCTCCCTGATTCTATCACACTTGTACCAGTGATGGGGCATAGCTCACAGGGCCTGTGTTGCATACACACTGAGTGACTTGCTCCCTGATTCTATCACGCATGTACCAGTGATGTCGCATAGCTCACTGGGTCCGTGTTGCATACAGACTGAGTGACTTGCTCCCTGATTCTATCACGCATGTACCAGTGATGGGGCATAGCTCACTGGGTCCGTGTTGCATACAGACTGAGTGACTTGCTCCCTGATTCTATCACGCATGTACAAGTGATGGGGCATAGCTCACTGGGTCTGTGTTGCATACAGACTGAGTGACTTGCTCCCTGATTCTATCACGCATGTACCAGTGATGGGGCATAGCTCACTGGGTCTGTGTTGCATACAGACTGAGTGACTTGCTCCCTGATTCTATCACGCATGTACCAGTGATGGGGCATAGCTCACTGGGTACGTGTTGCATACACACTGAGTGACTTGCTCCCTGATTCTATCACGCATGTACCAGTGATGGGGCATAGCTCACTGGGTACGTGTTGCATACACACTGAGTGACTTGCTCCCTGATTCTATCACGCATGTACCAGTGATGGGGCATAGCTCACTGGGTCCGTGTTGCATACACAGTGAGTGACTTGCTCCCTGATTCTATCACGCATGTACCAGTGATGGGGCATACTGACAGCTCACTGGGTCCGTGTTGCATACACAGTGAGTGACTTGCTCCCTGATTCTATCACACTTGTGCTAGTGATGGGGCATAGCTCACTGGGTCCGTGTTGCATACACACTGAGTGACTTGCTCCCTGATTCTATCACGCATGTACCAGTGATGGGGCATAGCTCACTGGGTCTGTGTTGCATACACACTGAGTGACTTGCTCCCTGATTCTATCACGCATGTACCAGTGATGGGGCATACTGAGCTCACTGGGTCCGTGTTGCATACACACTGAGTGACTTGCTCCCTGATTCTATCACGCATGTACCAGTGATGGGGCATACCTCACTGGGTCTGTGTTGCATACACACTGAATATCTTCCTCCCTGATTCTATCACGCATGTACCAGTGATGGGGCATACTGAGCTCACTGGGTCCGTGTTGCATACACACTGAATATCTTCCTCCCTGATTCTATCACGCATGTACTAGTGATGGGGCATAGCTCACTGGGTCTGTGTTGCATGCACACTGAATATCTTCCTCCCTGATTCTATCACGAATGTACTAGTGATGGGGCATAGCTCACTGGGTCTGTGTTGCATACACACTGAATATCTTCCTCCCTGATTCTATCACGCATGTACTAGTGATGGGGCATACCTCACTGGGTCTGTGTTGCATACACACTGAATATCTTCCTCCCTGATTCTATCACGCATGTACCAGTGATGGGGCATACTGAGCTCACTGGGTCCGTGTTGCATACACACTGAGTGACTTGCTCCCTGATTCTATCACGCATGTACTAGTGATGGGGCATACCTCACTGGGTCTGTGTTGCATACACACTGAATATCTTCCTCCCTGATTCTATCACACTTGTACCAGTGATGGGGCATACTGAGCTCACTGGGTCTGTGTTGCATACACACTGAGTGACTTGCTCCCTGATTCTATCACGCATGTACCAGTGATGGGGCATAGCTCACTGGGTCTGTGTTGCATACACACTGAGTGACTTGCTCCCTGATTCTATCACGCATGTACCAGTGATGGGGCATAGCTCACTGGGTCTGCGTTGCATACACACTGAGTGACTTGCTCCCTGATTCTATCATGCATGTACCAGTGATGGGGCATAGCTCACTGGGTCCTTGTTGCATACACACTGAGTGACTTGCTCCCTGATTCTATCATGCATGTACCAGTGATGGGGCATAGCTCACTGGGTCCGTGTTGCATACACACTGAGTGACTTGCTCCCTGATTCTATCATGCATGTACCAGTGATGGGGCATAGCTCACTGAGTCCGTGTTGCATACACACTGAGTGACTTGCTCCCTGATTCTATCATGCATGTACCAGTGATGGGGCATAGCTCACTGGGTCCGTGTTGCATACACACTGAGTGACTTGCTCCCTGATTCTATCATGCATGTACCAGTGATGGGGCATAGCTCACTGGGTCTGTGTTGCATACACACTGAGTGACTTGCTCCCTGATTCTATCACGCATGTACCAGTGATGGGGCATAGCTCACTGGGTCTGTGTTGCATACACACTGAATATCTTCCTCCCTGATTCTATCACGCATGTACCAGTGATGGGGCATTGCTCACTGGGTCCGTGTTGCATACACACTGAGTGACTTGCTCCCTGATTCTATCACGCATGTACCAGTGATGGAGCATAGCTCACTGGGTCTGTGTTGCATACAGACTGAGTGACTTGCTCCCTGACTCTATCATGCATGTACTAGTGATGGGGCATAGCTCACTGGGTCTGTGTTGCATACACACTGAATATCTTCCTCCCTGATTCTATCACACTTGTACCAGTGATGGGGCATAACTCACTGGGTCTGTGTTGCATACACACTGAATATCTTCCTCCCTGATTCTATCACGCATGTACCAGTGATGGGGCATAGCTCACTGGGTCTGTGTTGCATACACACTGAATATCTTCCTCCCTGATTCTATCACGCATGTACCAGTGATGGGGCATAGCTCACTGGGTCTGTGTTGCATACACACTGAATATCTTCCTCCCTGATTCTATCACGCATGTACTAGTGATGGGGCATAGCTCACTGGGTCTGTGTTGCATACACACTGAGTGACTTGCTCCCTGATTCTATCACGCATGTACTAGTGATGGGGCATAGCTCACTGGGTCTGTGTTGCATACACACTGAATATCTTCCTCCCTGATTCTATCACGCATGTACTAGTGATGGGGCATAGCTCACTGGGTCTGTGTTGCATACACACTGAATATCTTCCTCCCTGATTCTATCACGCATGTACCAGTGATGGGGCATAGCTCACTGGGTCTGTGTTGCATACACACTGAATATCTTCCTCCCTGATTCTATCACGCATGTACTAGTGATGGGGCATAGCTCACTGGGTCCGTGTTGCATACACACTGAATATCTTCCTCCCTGATTCTATCACGCATGTACCAGTGATGGGGCATAGCTCACTGGGTCTGTGTTGCATACACACTGATTATATCTTCCTCCCTGATTCTATCACGCATGTACTAGTGATGGGGCATAGCTCACTGGGTCTGTGTTGCATACACAGTGAGTGACTTGCTCCCTGATTCTATCACGCATGTACCAGTGATGGGGCATAGCTCACTGGGTCCGTGTTGCATACACACTGAGTGACTTGCTCCCTGATTCTATCACACTTGTACCAGTGATGGGGCATAGCTCACTGGGTCTGTGTTGCATACACACTGAGTGACTTGCTCCCTGATTCTATCACACTTGTACCAGTGATGGGGCATAGCTCACTGGGTCCGTGTTGCACACACACTGAGTGACTTGCTCCCTGATTCTATCACGCATGTACCAGTGATGGGGCATAGCTCACTGGGTCTGTGTTGCATACACACTGAGTGACTTGCTCCCTGAATTTATCACACTTGTACCAGTGATGGGGCATAGCTCACTGGGTCTGTGTTGCATACACACTGAGTGACTTACTCCCTGATTCTATCACGCATGTACCAGTGATGGGGCATACTGAGAGCTCACTGGGTCTGTGTTGCATACAGACTGAGTGACTTGCTCCCTGATTCTATCACGCATGTACCAGTGATGGGGCATAGCTCACTGGGTCTGTGTTGCATACACACTGAGTGACTTGCTCCCTGATTCTATCACGCATGTACCAGTGATGGGGCATACTGACAGCTCACTGGGTCTGTGTTGCATACAGACTGAGTGACTTGCTCCCTGATTCTATCACGCATGTACCAGTGATGGGGCATAGCTCACTGGGTCCGTGTTGCATACACACTGAATATCTTCCTCCCTGATTCTATCACGCATGTACCAGTGATGGGGCATAGCTCACTGGGTCCATGTTGCATCCACAGTGAGTGACTTGCTCCCTGATTCTATCACGCATGTACCAGTGATGGGGCATAGCTCACTGGGTCCGTGTTGCATACACAGTGAGTGACTTGCTCCCTGATTCTATCACGCATGTACCAGTGATGGGGCATAGCTCACTGGGTCCGTGTTGCATACACACTGAATATCTTCCTCCCTGATTCTATCACGCATGTACCAGTGATGGGGCATAGCTCACTGGGTCCGTGTTGCATACACACTGAATATCTTCCTCCCTGATTCTATCACGCATGTACCAGTGATGGGTCATAGCTCACTGGGTCCGTGTTGCATACACAGTGAGTGACTTGCTCCCTGATTCTGTCACGCATGTACCAGTGATGGGGCATAGCTCACTGGGTCCGTGTTGCATACACACTGAATATCTTCCTCCCTGATTCTATCACGCATGTACCAGTGATGGGGCACAGCTCACTGGGTCCGTGTTGCATACACACTGAATATCTTGCTCCCTGATTCTATCACACTTGTACCAGTGATGGGGCATAGCTCACAGGGCCTGTGTTGCATACACACTGAGTGACTTGCTCCCTGATTCTATCACGCATGTACCAGTGATGTCGCATAGCTCACTGGGTCCGTGTTGCATACAGACTGAGTGACTTGCTCCCTGATTCTATCACGCATGTACCAGTGATGGGGCATAGCTCACTGGGTCCGTGTTGCATACAGACTGAGTGACTTGCTCCCTGATTCTATCACGCATGTACCAGTGATGGGGCATAGCTCACTGGGTCTGTGTTGCATACAGACTGAGTGACTTGCTCCCTGATTCTATCACGCATGTACCAGTGATGGGGCATAGCTCACTGGGTCTGTGTTGCATACAGACTGAGTGACTTGCTCCCTGATTCTATCACGCATGTACCAGTGATGGGGCATAGCTCACTGGGTACGTGTTGCATACACACTGAGTGACTTGCTCCCTGATTCTATCACGCATGTACCAGTGATGGGGCATAGCTCACTGGGTCCGTGTTGCATACACAGTGAGTGACTTGCTCCCTGATTCTATCACGCATGTACCAGTGATGGGGCATACTGACAGCTCACTGGGTCCGTGTTGCATACACAGTGAGTGACTTGCTCCCTGATTCTATCACGCATGTACCAGTGATGGGGCATACTGACAGCTCACTGGGTCTGTGTTGCATACACACTGAATATCTTCCTCCCTGATTCTATCACGCATGTACCAGTGATGGGGCATAGCCCACTGGGTGTGTGTTGCATACACACTGAATATCTTCCTCCCTGATTCTATCACGCATGTACCAGTGATGGGGCATAGCTCACTGGGTCCGTGTTGCATACACACTGAGTGATTTGCTCCCTGATTCTATCACGCATGTACCAGTGATGGGGCATACTGACTGCTCACTGGGTCTGTGTTGCATACACACTGAATATCTTCCTCCCTGATTCTATCACGCATGTACCAGTGATGGGGCATACTGACAGCTCACTGGGTCCGTGTTGCATACACACTGAATATCTTCCTCCCTGATTCTATCACGCATGTACCAGTGATGGGGCATAGCTCACTGGGTCTGTGTTGCATACACACTGAGTGACTTGCTCCCTGATTCTATCACGCATGTACCAGTGATGGGGCATAGCTCACTGGGTCTGTGTTGCATACACACTGAGTGACTTGCTCCCTGATTCTATCACGCATGTACCAGTGATGGGGCATAGCTCACTGGGTCTGTGTTGCATACACACTGAGTGACTTGCTCCCTGATTCTATCACGCATGTACCAGAGATGGGGCATAGCTCACTGGGTCTGTGTTGCATACACACTGAGTGACTTGCTCCCTGATTCTATCACGCATGTACCAGTGATGGGGCATAGCTCACTGGGTCCGTGTTGCATACACACTGAGTGACTTGCTCCCTGATTCTATCACGCATGTACCAGTGATGGGGCATAGCTCACTGGGTCCGTGTTGCATACACACTGAATATCTTCCTCCCTGATTCTATCACGCATGTACCAGTGATGGGGCATAGCTCACTGGGTCTGTGTTGCATACACACTGAGTGACTTCCTCCCTGATTCTATCACGCATGTACCAGTGATGGGGCATACTGACAGCTCACTGGGTCTGTGTTGCATACACACTGAGTGACTTCCTCCCTGATTCTATCACGCATGTACCAGTGATGGGGCATACTGACAGCTCACTGGGTCTGTGTTGCATACACACTGAGTGACTTGCTCCCTGATTCTATCACGCATGTACCAGTGATGGGGCATAGCTCACTGGGTACGTGTTGCATACACACTGAGTGACTTGCTCCCTGATTCTATCACGCAAGTACCAGTGATGGGGCATAGCTCACTGGGTCCGTGTTGCATACACACTGAGTGACTTGCTCCGTGATTCTATCACGCATGTACTAGTGATGGGGCATAGCTCACTGGGTCTGTGTTGCATACACACTGAGTGACTTGCTCCCTGATTCTATCACGCATGTACTAGTGATGGGGCATAGCTCACTGGGTCTGTGTTGCATACACACTGAATATCTTCCTCCCTGATTCTATCACACTTGAACCAGTGATGGGGCATAGCTCACTGGGTCTGTGTTGCATACACAGTGAGTGACTTGCTCCCTGATTCTATTACGCATGTACCAGTGATGGGGCATACTGACAGCTCACTGGGTCTGTGTTGCATACACACTGAATATCTTCCTCCCTGATTCTATCACGCATTTACCAGTGATGGGGCATAGCTCACTGGGTCCGTGTTGCATACACACTGAATATCTTCCTCCCTGATTCTATCACGCATGTACCAGTGATGGGGCATAGCTCACTGGGTCTGTGTTTCATACACACTGAATATCTTCCTCCCTGATTCTATCACGCATGTACCAGTGATGGGGCATAGCTCACTGGGTCCGTGTTGCATACACACTGAGTGACTTGCTCCCTGATTCTATCACGCATGTACCAGTGATGGGGCATAGCTCACTGGGTCTGTGTTGCATACACACTGAATATCTTCCTCCCTGATTCTATCACGCATGTACCAGTGATGGGGCATAGCCCACTGGGTGTGTGTTGCATACATACTGAATATCTTCCTCCCTGATTCTATCACGCATGTACCAGTGATGGGGCATAGCTCACTGGGTCCGTGTTGCATACACACTGAGTGACTTGCTCCCTGATTCTATCACGCATGTACTAGTGATGGGGCATAGCTCACTGGGTCTGTGTTGCATACACACTGAATATCTTCCTCCCTGATTCTATCACACTTGAACCAGTGATGGGGCATAGCTCACTGGGTCTGTGTTGCATACACAGTGAGTGACTTGCTCCCTGATTCTATCACGCATGTACCAGTGATGGGGCATACTGACAGCTCACTGGGTCCGTGTTGCATACACACTGAATATCTTCCTCCCTGATTCTATCACACTTGAACCAGTGATGGGGCATAGCTCACTGGGTCTGTGTTGCATACACAGTGAGTGACTTGCTCCCTGATTCTATCACGCATGTACCAGAGATGGGGCATAGCTCACTGGGTCCGTGTTGCATACACACTGAGTGACTTGCTCCCTGATTCTATCACACTTGTACCAGTGATGGGGCATAGCTCACTGGGTCTGTGTTGCATACACACTGAATATCTTCCTCCCTGATTCTATCACGCATGTACCAGTGATGGGGCATAGCTCACTGGGTCCGTGTTGCATACACACTGAATATCTTCCTCCCTGATTCTATCACGCATGTACCAGTGATGGGGCATAGCTCACTGGGTCTGTGTTGCATACACACTGAGTGACTTGCTCCCTGATTCTATCACGCATGTACCAGTGATGGGGCATAGCTCACTGGGTCTGTGTTGCATACAGACTGAGTGACTTGCTCCCTCATTCTATCACGCATGAACCCAGTGATGGGGCATAGCTCACTGGGTCTGTGTTGCATACACACTGAGTGACTTGCTCCCTGATTCTATCACGCATGTGCCAGTGATGGGGCATAGCTCACTGGGTCTGTGTTGCATACAGACTGAGATACTTGCTCCCTGATTCTATCACGCATGTACCAGTGATGGGGCATAGCTCACTGTGTCCGTGTTGCATACACACTGAATATCTTCCTCCCTGATTCTATCACGTATGTACCAGTGATGGGGCATAGCTCACTGGGTACGTGTTGCATACACACTGAATATCTTCCTCCCTGATTCTATCACGCATGTACCAGTGATGGGGCATAGCTCACTGTGTCCGTGTTGCATACACACTGAATATCTTCCTCCCTGATTCTATCACGCATGTACCAGTGATGGGGCATAGCTCACTGGGTACGTGTTGCATACACAGTGAGTGACTTGCTCCCTGATTCTATCACGCATGTACCAGTGATGGGGCATAGCTCACTGTGTCCGTGTTGCATACACACTGAATATCTTCCTCCCTGATTCTATCACGCATGTACCAGTGATGGGGCATAGCTCACTGGGTACGTGTTGCATACACACTGAGTGACTTGCTCCCTGATTCTATCATGCATGTACCAGTGATGGGGCATACTGACAGCTCATTGGGTCCGTGTTGCATACACACTGAGTGACTTGCTCCCTGATTCTATCACGTATGTACCAGTGATGGGGCATACTGACAGCTCACTGGGTCTGTGTTGCATACACACTGAGTGACTTGCTCCCTGATTCTATCACGCATGTACCAGTGATGGGGCATAGCTCACTGGGTCCGTGTTGCATACACAGTGAGTGACTTGCTCCCTGATTCTATCACGCATGTACCAGTGATGGGGCATAGCTCACTGGGTCCGTGTTGCATACACAGTGAGTGACTTGCTCCCTGATTCTATCACGCATGTACCAGTGATGGGGCATAGCTCACTGGGTCCGTGTTGCATACACACTGAGTGACTTGCTCCCTGATTCTATCACGCATGTAGCAGTGATGGGGCATAGCTCACTGGGTCTGTGTTGCATACACACTGAATATCTTCCTCCCTGATTCTATCAGTACCAGTGATGGGGCATAGCTCACTGGGTCCGTGTTGCATACACACTGAGTGACTTGCTCCGTGATTCTATCACGCATGTACTAGTGATGGGGCATAGCTCACTGGGTCCGTGTTGCATACACAGTGAGTGACTTGCTCCCTGATTCTATCACGCATGTACCAGTGATGGGGCATAGCTCACTGGGTCCGTGTTGCATACACACTGAGTGACTTGCTCCCTGATTCTATCACGCATGTACCAGTGATGGGGCATAGCTCACTGTGTCCGTGTTGCATACACACTGAATATCTTCCTCCCTGATTCTATCACGCATGTACCAGTGATGGGGCATAGCTCACTGGGTACGTGTTGCATACACACTGAATATCTTCCTCCCTGATTCTATCACGCATGTACCAGTGATGGGGCATAGCTCACTGTGTCCGTGTTGCATACACACTGAGTATCTTCCTCCCTGATTCTATCACGCATGTACCAGTGATGGGGCATAGCTCACTGGGTACGTGTTGCATACACAGTGAGTGACTTGCTCCCTGATTCTATCACGCATGTACCAGTGATGGGGCATAGCTCACTGTGTCCGTGTTGCATACACACTGAATATCTTCCTCCCTGATTCTATCACGCATGTACCAGTGATGGGGCATAGCTCACTGGGTACGTGTTGCATACACACTGAGTGACTTGCTCCCTGATTCTATCATGCATGTACCAGTGATGGGGCATACTGACAGCTCATTGGGTCCGTGTTGCATACACACTGAGTGACTTGCTCCCTGATTCTATCACGTATGTACCAGTGATGGGGCATACTGACAGCTCACTGGGTCTGTGTTGCATACACACTGAGTGACTTGCTCCCTGATTCTATCACGCATGTACCAGTGATGGGGCATAGCTCACTGGGTCCGTGTTGCATACACACTGAATATCTTCCTCCCTGATTCTATCACGCATGTACCAGTGATGGGGCATAGCTCACTGGGTCCGTGTTGCATACACAGTGAGTGACTTGCTCCCTGATTCTATCACGCATGTACCAGTGATGGGGCATAGCTCACTGGGTCCGTGTTGCATACACACTGAGTGACTTGCTCCCTGATTCTATCACGCATGTAGCAGTGATGGGGCATAGCTCACTGGGTCTGTGTTGCATACACACTGAATATCTTCCTCCCTGATTCTATCAGTACCAGTGATGGGGCATAGCTCACTGGGTCCGTGTTGCATACACACTGAGTGACTTGCTCCGTGATTCTATCACGCATGTACTAGTGATGGGGCATAGCTCACTGGGTCCGTGTTGCATACACAGTGAGTGACTTGCTCCCTGATTCTATCACGCATGTACCAGTGATGGGGCATAGCTCACTGGGTCCGTGTTGCATACACACTGAGTGACTTGCTCCCTGATTCTATCACACTTGTACTAGTGATGGGGCATAGCTCACTGGGTCCGTGTTGCATACACACTGAGTGACTTGCTCCCTGATTCCATCACGCATGTACCAGTGATGGGGCATAGCTCACTGGGTCTGTGTTGCATACACACTGAGTGACTTGCTCCCTGATTCTATCACACTTGTACTAGTGATGGGGCATAGCTCACTGGGTCCGTGTTGCATACACACTGAGTGACTTGCTCCCTGATTCTATCACGCATGTACCAGTGATGGGGCATAGCTCACTGGGTCTGTGTTGCATACACACTGAGTGACTTGCTCCCTGATTCTATCACGCATGTACCAGTGATGGGGCATACTGAGCTCACTGGGTCCGTGTTGCATACACACTGAGTGACTTGCTCCCTGATTCTATCACGCATGTACCAGTGATGGGGCATACCTCACTGGGTCTGTGTTGCATACACACTGAATATCTTCCTCCCTGATTCTATCACGCATGTACCAGTGATGGGGCATACTGAGCTCACTGGGTCCGTGTTGCATACACACTGAATATCTTCCTCCCTGATTCTATCACGCATGTACTAGTGATGGGGCATAGCTCACTGGGTCTGTGTTGCATGCACACTGAATATCTTCCTCCCTGATTCTATCACGCATGTACTAGTGATGGGGCATAGCTCACTGGGTCTGTGTTGCATACACACTGAATATCTTCCTCCCTGATTCTATCACGCATGTACTAGTGATGGGGCATACCTCACTGGGTCTGTGTTGCATACACACTGAATATCTTCCTCCCTGATTCTATCACGCATGTACCAGTGATGGGGCATACTGAGCTCACTGGGTCCGTGTTGCATACACACTGAGTGACTTGCTCCCTGATTCTATCACGCATGTACTAGTGATGGGGCATACCTCACTGGGTCTGTGTTGCATACACACTGAATATCTTCCTCCCTGATTCTATCACACTTGTACCAGTGATGGGGCATACTGAGCTCACTGGGTCTGTGTTGCATACACACTGAGTGACTTGCTCCCTGATTCTATCACGCATGTACCAGTGATGGGGCATAGCTCACTGGGTCTGTGTTGCATACACACTGAGTGACTTGCTCCCTGATTCTATCACGCATGTACCAGTGATGGGGCATAGCTCACTGGGTCTGCGTTGCATACACACTGAGTGACTTGCTCCCTGATTCTATCATGCATGTACCAGTGATGGGGCATAGCTCACTGGGTCCTTGTTGCATACACACTGAGTGACTTGCTCCCTGATTCTATCATGCATGTACCAGTGATGGGGCATAGCTCACTGGGTCCGTGTTGCATACACACTGAGTGACTTGCTCCCTGATTCTATCATGCATGCACCAGTGATGGGGCATAGCTCACTGAGTCCGTGTTGCATACACACTGAGTGACTTGCTCCCTGATTCTATCATGCATGTACCAGTGATGGGGCATAGCTCACTGGGTCCGTGTTGCATACACACTGAGTGACTTGCTCCCTGATTCTATCATGCATGTACCAGTGATGGGGCATAGCTCACTGGGTCTGTGTTGCATACACACTGAGTGACTTGCTCCCTGATTCTATCACGCATGTACCAGTGATGGGGCATAGCTCACTGGGTCTGTGTTGCATACACACTGAATATCTTCCTCCCTGATTCTATCACGCATGTACCAGTGATGGGGCATTGCTCACTGGGTCCGTGTTGCATACACACTGAGTGACTTGCTCCCTGATTCTATCACGCATGTACCAGTGATGGAGCATAGCTCACTGGGTCTGTGTTGCATACAGACTGAGTGACTTGCTCCCTGACTCTATCACGCATGTACTAGTGATGGCGCATAGCTCACTGGGTCTGTGTTGCATACACACTGAATATCTTCCTCCCTGATTCTATCACACTTGTACCAGTGATGGGGCATAACTCACTGGGTCTGTGTTGCATACACACTGAATATCTTCCTCCCTGATTCTATCACGCATGTACCAGTGATGGGGCATAGCTCACTGGGTCTGTGTTGCATACACACTGAATATCTTCCTCCCTGATTCTATCACGCATGTACCAGTGATGGGGCATAGCTCACTGGGTCTGTGTTGCATACACACTGAATATCTTCCTCCCTGATTCTATCACGCATGTACTAGTGATGGGGCATAGCTCACTGGGTCTGTGTTGCATACACACTGAGTGACTTGCTCCCTGATTCTATCACACTTGTACCAGTGATGGGGCATAGCTCACTGGGGCCGTGTTGCATACACACTGAGTGACTTGCTCCCGGATTCTATCACACTTGTACCAGTGATGGGGCATAGCTCACTGGGTCCGTGTTGCATACACACTGAGTGACTTGCTCCCTGATTCTATCACGCATGTACCAGTGATGGGGCATAGCTCACTGGGTCTGTGTTGCATACAGACTGAGTGACTTGCTCCCTGATTCTATCACACATGTACCAGTGATGGGGCATAGCTCACTGGGGCCGTGTTGCATACACACTGAGTGACTTGCTCCCGGATTCTATCACACTTGTACCAGTGATGGGGCATAGCTCACTGGGTCCGTGTTGCATACACACTGATTATATCTTCCTCCCTGATTCTATCACGCATGTACTAGTGATGGGGCATAGCTCACTGGGTCTGTGTTGCATACACACTGAGTGACTTGCTCCCTGATTCTATCACGCATGTACCACTGATGGGGCATAGCTCACTGGGTCCGTGTTGCATACACACTGAGTGACTTGCTCCCTGATTCTATCACACTTGTACCAGTGATGGGGCATAGCTCACTGGGTCTGTGTTGCATACACACTGAGTGACTTGCTCCCTGATTCTATCACACTTGTACCAGTGATGGGGCATAGCTCACTGGGTCCGTGTTGCACACACACTGAGTGACTTGCTCCCTGATTCTATCACGCATGTACCAGTGATGGGGCATAGCTCACTGGGTCTGTGTTGCATACACACTGAGTGACTTGCTCCCTGAATTTATCACACTTGTACCAGTGATGGGGCATAGCTCACTGGGTCTGTGTTGCATACACACTGAGTGACTTACTCCCTGATTCTATCACGCATGTACCAGTGATGGGGCATACTGAGAGCTCACTGGGTCTGTGTTGCATACAGACTGAGTGACTTGCTCCCTGATTCTATCACGCATGTACCAGTGATGGGGCATAGCTCACTGGGTCTGTGTTGCATACACACTGAGTGACTTGCTCCCTGATTCTATCACGCATGTACCAGTGATGGGGCATACTGACAGCTCACTGGGTCTGTGTTGCATACAGACTGAGTGACTTGCTCCCTGATTCTATCACGCATGTACCAGTGATGGGGCATAGCTCACTGGGTCCGTGTTGCATACACACTGAATATCTTCCTCCCTGATTCTATCACGCATGTACCAGTGATGGGGCATAGCTCACTGGGTCCATGTTGCATCCACAGTGAGTGACTTGCTCCCTGATTCTATCACGCATGTACCAGTGATGGGGCATAGCTCACTGGGTCCGTGTTGCATACACAGTGAGTGACTTGCTCCCTGATTCTATCACGCATGTACCAGTGATGGGGCATAGCTCACTGGGTCCGTGTTGCATACACACTGAATATCTTCCTCCCTGATTCTATCACGCATGTACCAGTGATGGGGCATAGCTCACTGGGTCCGTGTTGCATACACACTGAATATCTTCCTCCCTGATTCTATCACGCATGTACCAGTGATGGGTCATAGCTCACTGGGTCCGTGTTGCATACACAGTGAGTGACTTGCTCCCTGATTCTGTCACGCATGTACCAGTGATGGGGCATAGCTCACTGGGTCCGTGTTGCATACACACTGAATATCTTCCTCCCTGATTCTATCACGCATGTACCAGTGATGGGGCACAGCTCACTGGGTCCGTGTTGCATACACACTGAATATCTTGCTCCCTGATTCTATCACACTTGTACCAGTGATGGGGCATAGCTCACAGGGCCTGTGTTGCATACACACTGAGTGACTTGCTCCCTGATTCTATCACGCATGTACCAGTGATGTCGCATAGCTCACTGGGTCCGTGTTGCATACAGACTGAGTGACTTGCTCCCTGATTCTATCACGCATGTACCAGTGATGGGGCATAGCTCACTGGGTCCGTGTTGCATACAGACTGAGTGACTTGCTCCCTGATTCTATCACGCATGTACCAGTGATGGGGCATAGCTCACTGGGTCTGTGTTGCATACAGACTGAGTGACTTGCTCCCTGATTCTATCACGCATGTACCAGTGATGGGGCATAGCTCACTGGGTCTGTGTTGCATACAGACTGAGTGACTTGCTCCCTGATTCTATCACGCATGTACCAGTGATGGGGCATAGCTCACTGGGTACGTGTTGCATACACACTGAGTGACTTGCTCCCTGATTCTATCACGCATGTACCAGTGATGGGGCATAGCTCACTGGGTACGTGTTGCATACACACTGAGTGACTTGCTCCCTGATTCTATCACGCATGTACCAGTGATGGGGCATAGCTCACTGGGTCCGTGTTGCATACACAGTGAGTGACTTGCTCCCTGATTCTATCACGCATGTACCAGTGATGGGGCATACTGACAGCTCACTGGGTCCGTGTTGCATACACAGTGAGTGACTTGCTCCCTGATTCTATCACGCATGTACCAGTGATGGGGCATACTGACAGCTCACTGGGTCTGTGTTGCATACACACTGAATATCTTCCTCCCTGATTCTATCACGCATGTACCAGTGATGGGGCATAGCCCACTGGGTGTGTGTTGCATACACACTGAATATCTTCCTCCCTGATTCTATCACGCATGTACCAGTGATGGGGCATAGCTCACTGGGTCCGTGTTGCATACACACTGAGTGATTTGCTCCCTGATTCTATCACGCATGTACCAGTGATGGGGCATACTGACTGCTCACTGGGTCTGTGTTGCATACACACTGAATATCTTCCTCCCTGATTCTATCACGCATGTACCAGTGATGGGGCATACTGACAGCTCACTGGGTCCGTGTTGCATACACACTGAATATCTTCCTCCCTGATTCTATCACGCATGTACCAGTGATGGGGCATAGCTCACTGGGTCTGTGTTGCATACACAGTGAGTGACTTGCTCCCTGATTCTATCACGCATGTACCAGTGATGGGGCATAGCTCACTGGGTCTGTGTTGCATACACACTGAGTGACTTGCTCCCTGATTCTATCACGCATGTACCAGTGATGGGGCATCGCTCACTGGGTCTGTGTTGCATACACACTGAGTGACTTGCTCCCTGATTCTATCACGCATGTACCAGAGATGGGGCATAGCTCACTGGGTCTGTGTTGCATACACACTGAGTGACTTGCTCCCTGATTCTATCACGCATGTACCAGTGATAGGGCATAGCTCACTGGGTCCGTGTTGCATACACACTGAGTGACTTGCTCCCTGATTCTATCACGCATGTACCAGTGATGGGGCATAGCTCACTGGGTCCGTGTTGCATACACACTGAATATCTTCCTCCCTGATTCTATCACGCATGTACCAGTGATGGGGCATAGCTCACTGGGTCTGTGTTGCATACACACTGAGTGACTTGCTCCGTGATTCTATCACGCATGTACTAGTGATGGGGCATAGCTCACTGGGTCTGTGTTGCATACAGACTGAGTGAATTGCTCCCTGATTCTATCACGCATGAACCCAGTGATGGGGCATAGCTCACTGGGTCTGTGTTGCATACACACTGAGTGACTTGCTCCCTGATTCTATCACGCATGTACCAGTGATGGGGCATAGCTCACTGGGTCTGTGTTGCATACACACTGAGTGACTTGCTCCCTGATTCTATCACGCATGTACCAGTGATGGGGCATAGCTCACTGGGTCTGTGTTGCATACACACTGAGTGACTTGCTCCCTGAATCTATCACGCATGTACGAGTGATGGGGCATAGCTCACTGGGTCTGTGTTGCATACACACTGAGTGACTTGCTCCCTGATTCTATCACGCATGTACCAGTGATGGGGCATACTGACAGCTCACTGGGTCTGTGTTGCATACACACTGAATATCTTCCTCCCTGATTCTATCACGCATGTACCAGTGATGGGGCATAGCTCACTGGGTCTGTGTTGCATACACACTGAGTGACTTGCTCCCTGATTCTATCACACTTGTACCAGTGATGGGGCATAGCTCACTGGGTCCGTGTTGCATACACACTGAGTGACTTCCTCCCTGATTCTATCACGCATGTACTAGTGATGGGGCATAGCTCACTGGGTCCGTGTTGCATACACACTGAGTGACTTGCTCCCTGATTCTATCACACTTGTACCAGTGATGGGGCATAGCTCACTGGGTCTGTGTTGCATACACAGTGAGTGACTTGCTCCCTGATTCTATCACACTTGTACCAGTGATGGGGCATAGCTCACTGGGTCCGTGTTGCATACACACTGAGTGACTTGCTCCCTGATTCTATCACGCATGTACCAGTGATGGGGCATAGCTCACTGGGTCTGTGTTGCATACACACTGAGTGACTTGCTCCCTGATTCTATCACGCATGTACTAGTGATGGGGCATAGCTCACTGGGTCCGTGTTGCATACACACTGAGTGACTTGCTCCCTGATTCTATCACGCATGTACTAGTGATGGGGCATAGCTCACTGGGTCTGTGTTGCATACACACTGAGTGACTTGCTCCCTGATTCTATCACGCATGTACTAGTGATGGGGCATAGCTCACTGGGTCCGTGTTGCATACACACTGAGTGACTTGCTCCCTGATTCTATCACGCATGTACCAGTGATGGGGCATAGCTCACTGGGTCCGTGTTGCATACACACTGAGTGACTTGCTCCCTGATTCTATCACGCATGTACTAGTGATGGGGCATAGCTCACTGGGTCGGTGTTGCATACACAGTGAGTGACTTGCTCCCTGATTCTATCACACTTGTACCAGTGATGGGGCATAGCTCACTGGGTCCGTGTTGCATACACACTGAGTGACTTGCTCCCTGATTCTATCACACTTGTACCAGTGATGGGGCATAGCTCACTGGGTCTGTGTTGCATACACAGTGAGTGACTTGCTCCCTGATTCTGTCACGCATGTACCAGTGATGGGGCATAGCTCACTGGGTCCGTGTTGCATACACACTGAATATCTTCCTCCCTGATTCTATCACAGTTGTACCAGTGATGGGGCATAGCTCACTGGGTCCGTGTTGCATACACAGTGAGTGACTTGCTCCCTGATTCAATCACGAATGTACCAGTGATGGGGCATAGCTCACTGGGTCTGTGTTGCATACACACTCAGTGACTTGCTCCGTGATTCTATCACGCATGTACCAGTGATGGGGCATAGCTCACTGGGTCTGTGTTGCATACACACTGAATATCTTCCTCCCTGATTCTATCACGCATGTACCAGTGATGGGGCATAGCTCACTGGGTCCGTGTTGCATACACACTGAATATCTTCCTCCCTGATTCTATCACCCATGTACCAGTGATGGGGCATAGCTCACTGGGTCTGTGTTGCATACACACTGAATATCTTCCTCCCTGATTCTATCACACTTGTACCAGTGATGGGGCATACTGAGCTCACTGGGTCCGTGTTGCATACACACTGAGTGACTTGCTCCCTGATTCTATCACGCATGTACCAGTGATGGGGCATAGCTCACTGGGTCTGTGTTGCATACACACTGAGTGACTTGCTCCCTGATTCTATCACGCATGTACCAGTGATGGGGCATAGCTCACTGGGTCTGTGTTGCATACACACTGAGTGACTTGCTCCCTGATTCTATCATGCATGTACCAGTGATGGGGCATAGCTCACTGGGTCCTTGTTGCATACACACTGAGTGACTTGCTTCCTAATTCTATCATGCATGTACCAGTGATGGGGCATAGCTCACTGGGTCCGTGTTGCATACACACTGAGTGACTTGCTCCCTGATTCTATCATGCATGTACCAGTGATGGGGCATAGCTCACTGGGTCTGTGTTGCATACACACTGAGTGACTTGCTCCCTGATTCTATCACGCATGTACCAGTGATGGGGCATAGCTCACTGGGTCTGTGTTGCATACACACTGAATATCTTCCTCCCTGATTCTATCACGCATGTACCAGTGATGGGGCATTGCTCACTGGGTCCGTGTTGCATACACACTGAGTGACTTGCTGCCTGATTCTATCACGCATGTACCAGTGATGGGGCATTGCTCACTGGGTCCGTGTTGCATACACACTGAGTGACTTTCTCCCTGATTCTATCACGCATGTACCAGTGATGGGGCATAGCTCACTGGGTCCGTGTTGCATACACACTGAGTGACTTGCTCCCTGATTCTATCACGCATGTACCAGTGATGGAGCATAGCTCACTGGGTCTGTGTTGCATACAGACTGAGTGACTTGCTCCCTGACTCTATCACGCATGTACTAGTGATGGGGCATAGCTCACTGGGTCTGTGTTGCATACACACTGAATATCTTCCTCCCTGATTCTATCACGCATGTACCAGTGATGGGGCATAGCTCACTGGGTCTGTGTTGCATACACACTGAATATCTTCCTCCCTGATTCTATCACGCATGTACTAGTGATGGGGCATAGCTCACTGGGTCCGTGTTGCATACACACTGAATATCTTCCTCCCTGATTCTATCACGCATGTACCAGTGATGGGGCATAGCTCACTGGGTCTGTGTTGCATACACACTGATTATATCTTCCTCCCTGATTCTATCACGCATGTACTAGTGATGGGGCATAGCTCACTGGGTCTGTGTTGCATACACACTGAGTGACTTGCTCCCTGATTCTATCACACTTGTACCAGTGATGGGGCATAGCTCACTGGGTCCGTGTTGCATACACACTGAGTGACTTGCTCCCTGATTCTATCACGCATGTACCAGTGATGGGGCATAGCTCACTGGGTCTGTGTTGCATACACACTGAGTGACTTGCTCCCTGATTCTATCACGCATGTACCAGTGATGGGGCATAGCTCACTGGGTCTGTGTTGCATACACACTGAGTGACTTGCTCCCTGATTCCATCACGCATGTACCAGTGATGGGGCATAGCTCACTGGGTCTGTGTTGCATACACACTGAGTGACTTGCTCCCTGATTCTATCACGCATGTACCAGTGATGGGGCATAGCTCACTGAGTCTGTGTTGCATACACACTGAGTGACTTGCTCCCTGATTCTATCACGCATGTACCAGTGATGGGGCATAGCTCACTGGGTCTGTGTTGCATACACACTGAATATCTTCCTCCCTGATTCTATCACGCATGTACCAGTGATGGGGCATAGCTCACTGGGTCCGTGTTGCATACACACTGAGTGACTTGCTCCCTGATTCTATCACGCATGTACCAGTGATGGGGCATAGCCCACTGTGTGTGTGTTGCATACAGACTGAGTGACTTGCTCCCTGATTCTATCACGCATGTACCAGTGATGGGGCATAGCTCACTGGGTGTGTGTTGCATACAGACTGAGTGACTTCCTCCCTGATTCTATCACGCATGTACCAGTGATGGGGCATAGCTCACTGGGTGTGTGTTGCATACACACTGAGTGACTTGCTCCCTGATTCTATCACGCATATACCAGTGATGGGGCATAGCTCACTGGGTGTGTGTTGCATACAGACTGAGTGACTTCCTCCCTGATTCTATCACGCATGTACCAGTGATGGGGCATAGCTCACTGGGTGTGTGTTGCATACAGACTGAGTGACTTGCTCCCTGATTCTATCACGCATGTACCAGTGATGGGGCATAGCTCACTGGGTGTGTGTTGCATACAGACTGAGTGACTTGCTCCCTGATTCTATCACGCATGTACCAGTGATGGGGCATAGCTCACTGGGTGTGTGTTGCATACAGACTGAGTGACTTGCTCCCTGATTCTATCACGCATGTACCAGTGATGGGGCATAGCTCACTGGGTGTGTGTTGCATACACACTGAGTGACTTGCTCCCTGATTCTATCACGCATGTACCAGTGATGGGGCATAGCTCACTGGGTGTGTGTTGCATACACACTGAGTGACTTGCTCCCTGATTCTATCACGCATGTACTAGTGATGGGGCATAGTTCACTGGGTCCGTGTTGCATACACACTGAGTGACTTGCTCCCTGATTCTATCACGCATGTACTAGTGATGGGGCATAGCTCACTGGGTCTGTGTTGCATACACACTGAGTGACTTGCTCCCTGATTCTATCACGCATGTACTAGTGATGGGGCATAGCTCACTGGGTCTGTGTTGCATACACACTGAGTGACTTGCTCCCTGATTCTATCACGCATGTACTAGTGATGGGGCATAGCTCACTGGGTCTGTGTTGCATACACACTGAGTGACTTGCTCCCTGATTCTATCACGCATGTACTAGTGATGGGGCATAGCTCACTGGGTCCATGTTGCATACACACTGAATATCTTCCTCCCTGATTCTATCACGCATGTACTAGTGATGGGGCATAGCTCACTGGGTCCGTGTTGCATACACACTGAATATCTTCCTCCCTGATTCTATCACGCATGTACCAGTGATGGGGCATAGCTCACTGGGTCCGTGTTGCATACACACTGAATATCTTCCTCCCTGATTCTATCACGCATGTACCAGTGATGGGGCATAGCTCACTGGGTCCGTGTTGCATACACACTGAGTGACTTGCTCCCTGATTCTATCACGCATTTACCAGTGATGGGGCATAGCTCACTGGGTCTGTGTTGCATACACACTGAATATCTTCCTCCCTGATTCTATCACGCATGTACGAGTGATGGGGCATAGCTCACTGGGTCCGTGTTGCATACACACTGAATATCTTCCTCCCTGATTCTATCACGCATGTACTAGTGATGGGGCATAGCTCACTTGGTCCGTGTTGCATACACACTGAGTGACTTGCTCCCTGATTCTATCACACTTGTACCAGTGATGGGGCATAGCTCACTGGGTCTGTGTTGCATACACACTGAATATCTTCCTCCCTGATTTTATCACGCATGTACCAGTGATGGGGCATAGCTCACTGGGTCTGTGTTGCATACACACTGAATATCTTCCTCCCTGATTCTATCACGCATGTACCAGTGATGGGGCATAGCTCACTGGGTCCGTGTTGCATACACACTGAATATCTTCCTCCCTGATTCTATCACGCATGTACCAGTGATGGGGCATAGCTCACTGGGTCCGTGTTGCATACACACTGAGTGACTTGCTCCCTGATTCTATCACGCATGTACTAGTGATGGGGCATAGCTCACTGGGTCTGTGTTGCATACACACTGAGTGACTTGCTCCCTGATTCTATCACGCATGTACTAGTGATGGGGCATAGCTCACTGGGTCTATGTTACATACACACTGAATATCTTCCTCCCTGATTCTATCACACATGTACTAGTGATGGGGCATAGCTCACTGGGTCTGTGTTGCATACACACTGAATATCTTCCTCCCTGATTCTATCACACATGTACTAGTGATGGGGCATAGCTCACTGCGTCTGTGTTGCATACACACTGAGTGACTTGCTCCCTGATTCTATCACGCATGTACCAGTGATGGGGCATAGCTCACTGGGTACGTGTTGCATACACACTGAGTGAGTTCCTCCCTGATTCTATCACGCATGTACCAGTGATGGGGCATAGCTCACTGGGTCTGTGTTGCATACACACTGAGTGACTTGCTCCCTGAATTTATCACACTTGTACCAGTGATGGGGCATAGCTCACTGGGTCTGTGTTGCATACACACTGAGTGACTTCCTCCCTGATTCTATCACGCTTGTACCAGTGATGGGGCATAGCTCACTGGGTCTGTGTTGCATACACACTGAGTGACCTCCTCCCTGATTCTATCACGCTTGTACCAGTGATGGGGCATAGCTCACTGGGTCTGTGTTGCATACACACTGAGTGACTTCCTCCCTGATTCTATCACGCTTGTACCAGTGATGGGGCATAGCTCACTGGGTCTGTGTTGCATACACACTGAGTGACTTGCTCCCTGAATTTATCACGCTTGTACCAGTGATGGGGCATAGCTCACTGGGTCTGTGTTGCATACACACTGAGTGACTTCCTCCCTGATTCTATCACGCATGTACCAGTGATGGGGCATACTGACAGCTCACTGGGTCTGTGTTGCATACACACTGATTGACTTGCTCCCTGATTCTATCACGCATGTACCAGTGATGGGGCATAGCTCACTGGGTCCGTGTTGCATACACACTGAGTGACTTGCTCCGTGATTCTATCACGCATGTACTAGTGATGGGGCATAGCTCACTGGGTCCGTGTTGCATACACAGTGAGTGACTTGCTCCCTGATTCTATCACGCATGTACCAGTGATGGGGCATAGCTCACTGGGTCCGTGTTGCATACACACTGAGTGACTTGCTCCCTGATTCTATCACACTTGTACTAGTGATGGGGCATAGCTCACTGGGTCCGTGTTGCATACACACTGAGTGACTTGCTCCCTGATTCCATCACGCATGTACCAGTGATGGGGCATAGCTCACTGGGTCTGTGTTGCATACACACTGAGTGACTTGCTCCCTGATTCTATCACACTTGTACTAGTGATGGGGCATAGCTCACTGGGTCCGTGTTGCATACACACTGAGTGACTTGCTCCCTGATTCTATCACGCATGTACCAGTGATGGGGCATAGCTCACTGGGTCTGTGTTGCATACACACTGAGTGACTTGCTCCCTGATTCTATCACGCATGTACCAGTGATGGGGCATACTGAGCTCACTGGGTCCGTGTTGCATACACACTGAGTGACTTGCTCCCTGATTCTATCACGCATGTACCAGTGATGGGGCATACCTCACTGGGTCTGTGTTGCATACACACTGAATATCTTCCTCCCTGATTCTATCACGCATGTACCAGTGATGGGGCATACTGAGCTCACTGGGTCCGTGTTGCATACACACTGAATATCTTCCTCCCTGATTCTATCACGCATGTACTAGTGATGGGGCATAGCTCACTGGGTCTGTGTTGCATGCACACTGAATATCTTCCTCCCTGATTCTATCACGCATGTACTAGTGATGGGGCATAGCTCACTGGGTCTGTGTTGCATACACACTGAATATCTTCCTCCCTGATTCTATCACGCATGTACTAGTGATGGGGCATACCTCACTGGGTCTGTGTTGCATACACACTGAATATCTTCCTCCCTGATTCTATCACGCATGTACCAGTGATGGGGCATACTGAGCTCACTGGGTCCGTGTTGCATACACACTGAGTGACTTGCTCCCTGATTCTATCACGCATGTACTAGTGATGGGGCATACCTCACTGGGTCTGTGTTGCATACACACTGAATATCTTCCTCCCTGATTCTATCACACTTGTACCAGTGATGGGGCATACTGAGCTCACTGGGTCTGTGTTGCATACACACTGAGTGACTTGCTCCCTGATTCTATCACGCATGTACCAGTGATGGGGCATAGCTCACTGGGTCTGTGTTGCATACACACTGAGTGACTTGCTCCCTGATTCTATCACGCATGTACCAGTGATGGGGCATAGCTCACTGGGTCTGCGTTGCATACACACTGAGTGACTTGCTCCCTGATTCTATCATGCATGTACCAGTGATGGGGCATAGCTCACTGGGTCCTTGTTGCATACACACTGAGTGACTTGCTCCCTGATTCTATCATGCATGTACCAGTGATGGGGCATAGCTCACTGGGTCCGTGTTGCATACACACTGAGTGACTTGCTCCCTGATTCTATCATGCATGCACCAGTGATGGGGCATAGCTCACTGAGTCCGTGTTGCATACACACTGAGTGACTTGCTCCCTGATTCTATCATGCATGTACCAGTGATGGGGCATAGCTCACTGGGTCCGTGTTGCATACACACTGAGTGACTTGCTCCCTGATTCTATCATGCATGTACCAGTGATGGGGCATAGCTCACTGGGTCTGTGTTGCATACACACTGAGTGACTTGCTCCCTGATTCTATCACGCATGTACCAGTGATGGGGCATAGCTCACTGGGTCTGTGTTGCATACACACTGAATATCTTCCTCCCTGATTCTATCACGCATGTACCAGTGATGGGGCATTGCTCACTGGGTCCGTGTTGCATACACACTGAGTGACTTGCTCCCTGATTCTATCACGCATGTACCAGTGATGGAGCATAGCTCACTGGGTCTGTGTTGCATACAGACTGAGTGACTTGCTCCCTGACTCTATCACGCATGTACTAGTGATGGCGCATAGCTCACTGGGTCTGTGTTGCATACACACTGAATATCTTCCTCCCTGATTCTATCACACTTGTACCAGTGATGGGGCATAACTCACTGGGTCTGTGTTGCATACACACTGAATATCTTCCTCCCTGATTCTATCACGCATGTACCAGTGATGGGGCATAGCTCACTGGGTCTGTGTTGCATACACACTGAATATCTTCCTCCCTGATTCTATCACGCATGTACCAGTGATGGGGCATAGCTCACTGGGTCTGTGTTGCATACACACTGAATATCTTCCTCCCTGATTCTATCACGCATGTACCAGTGATGGGGCATAGCTCACTGGGTCCATGTTGCATCCACAGTGAGTGACTTGCTCCCTGATTCTATCACGCATGTACCAGTGATGGGGCATAGCTCACTGGGTCCGTGTTGCATACACAGTGAGTGACTTGCTCCCTGATTCTATCACGCATGTACCAGTGATGGGGCATAGCTCACTGGGTCCGTGTTGCATACACACTGAATATCTTCCTCCCTGATTCTATCACGCATGTACCAGTGATGGGGCATAGCTCACTGGGTCTGTGTTGCATACACACTGAGTGACTTGCTCCCTGATTCTATCACGCATGTACTAGTGATGGGGCATAGCTCACTGGGTCCATGTTGCATACACACTGAGTGACTTGCTCCCTGATTCTATCACGCATGTACTAATGATGGGGCATAGCTCACTGGGTCTGTGTTGCATACACACTGAGTGACTTGCTCCCTGATTCTATCACGCATGTACCAGTGATGGGGCATAGCTCACTGGGTCTGTGTTGCATACACACTGAGTGACTTGCTCCCTGAATCTATCACGCATGTACTAGTGATGGGGCATAGCTCACTGGGTCTGTGTTGCATACACACTGAGTGACTTGCTCCCTGATTATATCACGCATGTACTAGTGATGGGGCATAGCTCACTGGGTCTGTGTTGCATACACACTGAGTGACTTGCTCCCTGATTCTATCACGCATGTACTAGTGATGGGGCATAGCTCACTGGGTCTGTGTTGCATACACACTGAGTGACTTGCTCCCTGATTCTATCACGCATGTACCAGTGATGGGGCATAGCTCACTGGGTCTGTGTTGCATACACACTGAGTGACTTGCTCCCTGATTCTATCACGCATGTACTAGTGATGGGGCATAGCTCACTGGGTCTGTGTTGCATACACACTGAGTGACTTGCTCCCTGATTCTATCACGCATGTACCAGTGATGGGGCATAGCTCACTGGGTCTGTGTTGCATACACACTGAGTGACTTGCTCCGTGATTCTATCACACATGTACCAGTGATGGGGCATAGCTCACTGGGTCCGTGTTGCATACACACTGAGTGACTTGCTCCCTGATTCTATCACGCATGTACCAGTGATGGGGCATAGCTCACTGGGTCCGTGTTGCATACACACTGAGTGACTTGCTCCCTGATTCTATCACGCATGTACTAGTGATGGGGCATAGCTCACTGGGTGTGTGTTGCATACACACTGAGTGACTTGCTCCCTGATTCTATCACACTTGTACCAGTGATGGGGCATAGCTCACTGGGTCCGTGTTGCATACACACTGAGTGACTTGCTCCCTGATTCTATCACGCTTGTACCAGTGATGGGGCATAGCTCACTGGGTCTGTGTTGCATACACACTGAGTGACTTCCTCCCTGATTCTATCACGCATGTACCAGTGATGGGGCATAGCTCACTGGGTCTGTGTTGCATACACACTGAGTGACTTGCTCCCTGATTCTATCACGCTTGTACCAGTGATGGGGCATAGCTCACTGGGTCTGTGTTGCATACACACTGAGTGACTTGCTCCCTGATTCTATCACGCATGTACCAGTGATGGGGCATAGCTCACTGGGTCTGTGTTGCATACACACTGAGTGACTTGCTCCCTGATTCTATCACGCTTGTACCAGTGATGGGGCATAGCTCACTGGGTCTGTGTTCATACACACTGAGTGACTTGCTCCCTGATTTTATCACGCATGTACCAGTGATGGGGCATAGCTCACTGGGTCCGTGTTGCATACACACTGAGTGACTTGCTCCCTGATTCTATCACACTTGTACCAGTGATGGGGCATAGCTCACTGGGTCCGTGTTGCATACACACTGAGTGACTTGCTCCCTGATTCTATCACGCATGTACCAGTGATGGGGCATAGCTCACTGGGTCTGTGTTGCACACACACTGAGTGACTTGCTCCCTGATTCTATCACACTTGTACCAGTGATGGGGCATAGCTCACTGGGTCTGTGTTGCATACACACTGAGTGACTTGCTCCCTGATTCTATCACTCTTGTACCAGTGATGGGGCATAGCTCACTGGGTCTGTGTTGCATACACACTGAGTGACTTGTTCCCTGATTCTATCACGCTTGTACAAGTGATGGGGCATAGCTCACTGGGTCTGTGTTGCACACACACTGAGTGACTTGCTCCCTGATTCTATCACACTTGTACCAGTGATGGGGCATAGCTCACTGGGTGTGTGTTGCATACACACTGAGTGACTTGCTCCCTGATTCTATCAAGCATGTACCAGTGATGGGGCATAGCTCACTGGGTCCGTGTTGCATACACACTGAGTGACTTGCTCCCTGATTCTATCACACTTGTACCAGTGATGGGGTTTAGCTCACTGGGTCCGTGTTGCATACACACTGAGTGACTTGCTCCCTGATTCTATCACACTTGTACCAGTGATGGGGTTTAGCTCACTGGGTCCGTGTTGCATACACACTGAGTGACTTGCTCCCTGATTCTATCACACTTGTACCAGTGATGGGGTTAGGCTCACTGGGTCCGTGTTGCATACACACTGAGTGACTTGCTCCCTGATTCTATCACACTTGTACCAGTGATGGGGCATAGCTCACTGGGTCTGTGTTGCATACACACTGAGTGACTTGCTCCCTGATTCTATCACACTTGTACCAGTGATGGGGTTTAGCTCACTGGGTCCGTGTTGCATACACACTGAGCGACTTGCTCCGTGATTCTATCACGCATGTACCAGTGATGGGGCATACTGACAGCTCACTGGGTCTGTGTTGCATACACACTGAGTGACTTGCTCCCTGATTCTATCACACTTGTACCAGTTATGGGGTTTAGCTCACTGGGTCCGTGTTGCATACACACTGAGTGACTTGCTCCCTAATTCTATCACACTTGTACCAGTGATGGGGCATAGCTCACTGGCTCCGTGTTGCATACACACTGAGTGACTTGCTCCCTGATTCTATCACGCATGTACCAGTGATGGGGCATAGCTCACTGGGTCTGTGTTGCAAACACACTGAGTGACTTGCTCCCTGAATTTATCACACTTGTACCAGTGATGGGGCATAGCTCACTGGGTCTGTGTTGCATACACACTGAGTGACTTGCTCCCTGATTCTATCACGCATGTACCAGTGATGGGGCATACTGACAGCTCACTGGGTCTGTGTTGCATACAGACTGAGTGACTTGCTCCCTGATTCTATCACGCATGTACCAGTGATGGGGCATACTGACAGCTCACTGGGTCTGTGTTGCATACAGACTGAGTGACTTGCTCCCTGAGTCTATCACGCATGTACCAGTGATGGGGCATAGCTCACTGGGTCTGTGTTGCATACAGACTGAGTGACTTGCTCCCTGATTCTATCACACTTGTACCAGTGATGGGGCATAGCTCAGTGGGTCCGTGTTGCATACACACTGAATATCTTCCTCCCTGATTCTATCACGCATGTACCAGTGATGGGGCATAGCACACTTGGTCCGTATTGCATACACACTGAGTGACTTGCTCCCTGATTCTATCACGCATGTACCAGTGATGGGGCATAGCTCACTGGGTCCGTGTTGCATACACACTGAGTGACTTCCTCCCTGATTCTATCACGCATGTACCAGTGATGGGGCATAGCTCACTGGGTCCGTGTTGCATACACACTGAATATCTTCCTCCCTGATTCTATCACGCATGTACCAGTGATGGGGCATAGCTCACTGGGTCCATGTTGCATCCACAGTGAGTGACTTGCTCCCTGATTCTATCACGCATGTACCAGTGATGGGGCATAGCTCACTGGGTCCGTGTTGCATACACAGTGAGTGACTTGCTCCCTGATTCTATCACGCATGTACCAGTGATGGGGCATAGCTCACTGGGTCCGTGTTGCATACACACTGAATATCTTCCTCCCTGATTCTATCACGCATGTACCAGTGATGGGGCATAGCTCACTGGGTCTGTGTTGCATACACACTGAGTGACTTGCTCCCTGATTCTATCACGCATGTACTACTGATGGGGCATAGCTCACTGAGTCCATGTTGCATACACACTGAGTGACTTGCTCCCTGATTCTATCACGCATGTACTAATGATGGGGCATAGCTCACTGGGTCTGTGTTGCATACACACTGAGTGACTTGCTCCCTGATTCTATCACGCATGTACCAGTGATGGGGCATAGCTCACTGGGTCTGTGTTGCATACACACTGAGTGACTTGCTCCCTGAATCTATCACGCATGTACTAGTGATGGGGCATAGCTCACTGGGTCTGTGTTGCATACACACTGAGTGACTTGCTCCCTGATTCTATCACGCATGTACTAGTGATGGGGCATAGCTCACTGGGTCTGTGTTGCATACACACTGAGTGACTTCCTCCCTGATTCTATCACGCATGTACTAGTGATGGGGCATAGCCCACTGGGTCTGTGTTGCATACAGACTGAGTGACTTGCTCCCTGATTCTATCACGCATGTACCAGTGATGGGGCATAGCTCACTGGGTCTGTGTTGCATACACACTGAGTGACTTGCTCCCTGATTCTATCACGCATGTACGAGTGATGGGGCATAGCTCACTGGGTCTGTGTTGCATACACACTGAGTGACTTGCTCCCTGATTCTATCACGCATGTACCAGTGATGGGGCATAGCTCACTGGGTCTGTGTTGCATACACACTGAGTGACTTGCTCCGTGATTCTATCACACATGTACCAGTGATGGGGCATAGCTCACTGGGTCCGTGTTGCATACACACTGAGTGACTTGCTCCCTGATTCTATCACGCATGTACCAGTGATGGGGCATAGCTCACTGGGTCCGTGTTGCATACACACTGAGTGACTTGCTCCGTGATTCTATCACGCATGTACTAGTGATGGGGCATAGCTCACTGGGTGTGTGTTGCATACACACTGAGTGACTTGCTCCCTGATTCTATCACACTTGTACCAGTGATGGGGCATAGCTCACTGGGTCCGTGTTGCATACACACTGAGTGACTTGCTCCCTGATTCTATCACGCTTGTACCAGTGATGGGGCATAGCTCACTGGGTCTGTGTTGCATACACACTGAGTGACTTCCTCCCTGATTCTATCACGCATGTACCAGTGATGGGGCATAGCTCACTGGGTCTGTGTTGCATACACACTGAGTGACTTGCTCCCTGATTCTATCACGCTTGTACCAGTGATGGGGCATAGCTCACTGGGTCTGTGTTGCATACACACTGAGTGACTTGCTCCCTGATTCTATCACGCATGTACCAGTGATGGGGCATAGCTCACTGGGTCTGTGTTGCATACACACTGAGTGACTTGCTCCCTGATTCTATCACGCTTGTACCAGTGATGGGGCATAGCTCACTGGGTCTGTGTTGCATACACACTGAGTGACTTGCTCCCTGATTCTATCACGCATGTACCAGTGATGGGGCATAGCTCACTGGGTCCGTGTTGCATACACACTGAGTGACTTGCTCCCTGATTCTATCACACTTGTACCAGTGATGGGGCATAGCTCACTGGGTCCGTGTTGCATACACACTGAGTGACTTGCTCCCTGATTCTATCACGCATGTACCAGTGATGGGGCATAGCTCACTGGGTCTGTGTTGCATACACACTGAGTGACTTGCTCCCTGATTCTATCACACTTGTACCAGTGATGGGGCATAGCTCACTGGGTCTGTGTTGCATACACACTGAGTGACTTGCTCCCTGATTCTATCACGCATGTACCAGTGATGGGGCATAGCTCACTGGGTCTGTGTTGCATACACACTGAGTGACTTGCTCCCTGATTCTATCACACTTGTACCAGTGATGGGGCATAGCTCACTGGGTGTGTGTGTTGCATACACACTGAGTGACTTGCTCCCTGATTCTATCACGCATGTACCAGTGATGGGGCATAGCTCACTGGGTCCGTGTTGCATACACACTGAGTGACTTGCTCCCTGATTCTATCACACTTGTACCAGTGATGGGGTTTAGCTCACTGGGTCCGTGTTGCATACACACTGAGTGACTTGCTCCCTGATTCTATCACACTTGTACCAGTGATGGGGTTTAGCTCACTGGGTCCGTGTTGCATACACACTGAGTGACTTGCTCCCTGATTCTATCACACTTGTACCAGTGATGGGGTTTAGCTCACTGGGTCCGTGTTGCATACACACTGAGTGACTTGCTCCCTGATTCTATCACACTTGTACCAGTGATGGGGTTTAGCTCACTGGGTCCGTGTTGCATACACACTGAGTGACTTGCTCCCTGATTCTATCACACTTGTACCAGTGATGGGGTTTAGCTCACTGGGTCCGTGTTGCATACACACTGAGTGACTTGCTCCCTGATTCTATCACACTTGTACCAGTGATGGGGCATAGCTCACTGGGTCTGTGTTGCATACACACTGAGTGACTTGCTCCCTGATTCTATCATGCATGTACCAGTGATGGGGCATAGCTCACTGGGTCCACGTTGCATACACACTGAGTGACTTGCTCCCTGATTCTATCACACTTGTACCAGTGATGGGGCATAGCTCACTGGGTCCGTGTTGCATACACACTGAGTGACTTGCTCCCTGATTCTATCACGCATGTACCAGTGATGGGGCATAGCTCACTGGGTCTGTGTTGCATACACACTGAGTGACTTGCTCCCTGATTCTATCACGCATGTACCAGTGATGGGGCATAGCTCACTGGGTCTGTGTTGCATACACACTGAGTGACTTGCTCCCTGATTCTATCACACTTGTACCAGTGATGGGGCATAGCTCACTGGGTCCGTGTTGCATACACACTGAGTGACTTGCTCCCTGATTCTATCACACTTGTACCAGTGATGGGGCATACTGACAGCTCACTGGGTCTGTGTTGCATACACACTGAGTGACTTGTTCCCTGATTCTATCACGCATGTACCAGTGATGGGGCATAGCTCACTGGGTCTGTGTTGCATACACACTGAGTGACTTGCTCCCTGATTCTATCACACTTGTACCAGTGATGGGGCATAGCTAACTGGGTCCGTGTTGCATACACACTGAGTGACTTGCTCCCTGATTCTATCACACTTGTACCAGTGATGGGGTTTAGCTCACTGGGTCTGTGTTGCATACACACTGAGTGACTTGCTCCCTGATTCTATCACGCATGTACTAGTGATGGGGCATAGCTCACTGGGTCTGTGTTGCATACACACTGAGTGACTTGCTCCCTGATTCTATCACGCATGTACCAGTGATGGGGCATAGCTCACTGGGTCCGTGTTGCATACACAGTGAGTGACTTGCTCCCTGATTCTATCACACTTGTACCAGTGATGGGGTTTAGCTCACTGGGTCCGTGTTTCATACACACTGAGTGACTTGCTCCCTGATTCTATCACGCATGTACCAGTGATGGGGCATAGCTCACTGGGTCTGTGTTGGATACACACTGAGTGACTTGCTCCCTGATTCTATCACGCATGTACCAGTGATGGGGCATAGCTCACTGGGTCCGTGTTGCATACACAGTGAGTGACTTGCTCCCTGATTCTATCACACTTGTACCAGTGATGGGGTTTAGCTCACTGGGTCCGTGTTTCATACACACTGAGTGACTTGCTCCCTGATTCTATCACGCATGTACCAGTGATGGGGCATAGCTCACTGGGTCCGTGTTGCATACACACTGAATATCTTCCTCCCTGATTCTATCACGCATGTACCAGTGATGGGGCATAGCTCACTGGGTCCGTGTTGCATACACACTGAATATCTTCCTCCCTGATTCTATAACGCATGTACCAGTGATGGGGCATAGCTCACTGGGTCCGTGTTGCATACACAGTGAGTGACTTGCTCCCTGATTCTGTCACGCATGTACCAGTGATGGGGCATAGCTCACTGGGTCCGTGTTGCATACACACTGAATATCTTCCTCCCTGATTCTATCACGCATGTACCAGTGATGGGGCATAGCTCACTGGGTCCGTGTTGCATACACACTGAATATCTTCCTCCCTGATTCTATCACACTTGTACCAGTGATGGGGCATAGCTCACTGGGTCTGTGTTGCATACACACTGAGTGACTTGCTCCCTGATTCTATCACGCATGTACCAGTGATGGAGCATAGCTCACTGGGTACGTGTTGCATACAGACTGAGTGACTTGCTCCCTGATTCTATCACGCATGTACCAGTGATGGGGCATAGGTCACTGGGTCCGTGTTGCATACAGACTGAGTGACTTGCTCCCTGATTCTATCACGCATGTACCAGTGATGGGGCATAGCTCACTGGGTCTGTGTTGCATACAGACTGAGTGACTTGCTCCCTGATTCTATCACGCATGTACCAGTGATGGGGCATAGCTCGCTGGGTCTGTGTTGCATACAGACTGAGTGACTTGCTCCCTGATTCTATCACGCATGTACCAGTGATGGGGCATAGCTCACTGGGTACGTGTTGCTTACACACTGAGTGACTTCCTCCCTGATTCTATCACGCATGTAGCAGTGATGGGGCATACTGACAGCTCACTGGGTCTGTGTTGCATACACACTGAGTGACTTCCTCCCTGATTCTATCACGCATGTACCAGTGATGGGGCATACTGACAGCTCACTGGGTCTGTGTTGCATACACACTGAGTGACTTCCTCCCTGATTCTATCACGCATGTACCAGTGATGGGGCATACTGACAGCTCACTGGGTCTGTGTTGCATACACACTGAGTGACTTGCTCCCTGATTCTATCACGCATGTACCAGTGATGGGGCATAGCTCACTGGGTACGTGTTGCATACACACTGAGTGACTTGCTCCCTGATTCTATCACGCATGTACCAGTGATGGGGCATAGCTCACTGGGTCCGTGTTGCATACACACTGAGTGACTTGCTCCGTGATTCTATCACGCATGTACTAGTGATGGGGCATAGCTCACTGGGTCTGTGTTGCATACACACTGAGTGACTTGCTCCCTGATTCTATCACGCATGTACTAGTGATGGGGCATAGCTCACTGGGTCTGTGTTGCATACACACTGAATATCTTCCTCCCTGATTCTATCACACTTGAACCAGTGATGGGGCATAGCTCACTGGGTCTGTGTTGCATACACAGTGAGTGACTTGCTCCCTGATTCTATTACGCATGTACCAGTGATGGGGCATACTGACAGCTCACTGGGTCTGTGTTGCATACACACTGAATATCTTCCTCCCTGATTCTATCACGCATGTACCAGTGATGGGGCATAGCTCACTGGGTCCGTGTTGCATACACACTGAATATCTTCCTCCCTGATTCTATCACGCATGTACCAGTGATGGGGCATAGCTCACTGGGTCTGTGTTTCATACACACTGAATATCTTCCTCCCTGATTCTATCACGCATGTACCAGTGATGGGGCATAGCTCACTGGGTCCGTGTTGCATACACACTGAGTGACTTGCTCCCTGATTCTATCACGCATGTACCAGTGATGGGGCATAGCTCACTGGGTCTGTGTTGCATACACACTGAATATCTTCCTCCCTGATTCTATCACGCATGTACCAGTGATGGGGCATAACCCACTGGGTGTGTGTTGCATACACACTGAATATCTTCCTCCCTGATTCTATCACGCATGTACCAGTGATGGGGCATAGCTCACTGGTTCCGTGTTGCATACACACTGAGTGACTTGCTCCCTGATTCTATCACGCATGTACTAGTGATGGGGCATAGCTCACTGGGTCTGTGTTGCATACACACTGAATATCTTCCTCCCTGATTCTATCACACTTGAACCAGTGATGGGGCATAGCTCACTGGGTCTGTGTTGCATACACAGTGAGTGACTTGCTCCCTGATTCTATCACGCATGTACCAGTGATGGGGCATACTGACAGCTCACTGGGTCCGTGTTGCATACACACTGAATATCTTCCTCCCTGATTCTATCACACTTGAACCAGTGATGGGGCATAGCTCACTGGGTCTGTGTTGCATACACAGTGAGTGACTTGCTCCCTGATTCTATCACGCATGTACCAGAGATGGGGCATAGCTCACTGGGTCCGTGTTGCATACACACTGAGTGACTTGCTCCCTGATTCTATCACACTTGTACCAGTGATGGGGCATAGCTCACTGGGTCTGTGTTGCATACACACTGAATATCTTCCTCCCTGATTCTATCACGCATGTACCAGTGATGGGGCATAGCTCACTGGGTCCGTGTTGCATACACACTGAATATCTTCCTCCCTGATTCTATCACGCATGTACCAGTGATGGGGCATAGCTCACTGGGTCTGTGTTGCATACACACTGAGTGACTTGCTCCCTGATTCTATCACGCATGTACCAGTGATGGGGTATAGCTCACTGGGTCTGTGTTGCATACAGACTGAGTGACGTGCTCCCTCATTCTATCACGCATGAACCCAGTGATGGGGCATAGCTCACTGGGTCTGTGTTGCATACACACTGAGTGACTTGCTCCCTGATTCTATCACGCATGTACCAGTGATGGGGCATAGCTCACTGGGTCTGTGTTGCATACAGACTGAGATACTTGCTCCCTGATTCTATCACGCATGTACCAGTGATGGGGCATAGCTCACTGTGTCCGTTGTTCATACACACTGAATATCTTCCTCCCTGATTCTATCACGCATGTACCAGTGATGGGGCATAGCTCACTGGGTACGTGTTGCATACACACTGAATACCTTCCTCCCTGATTCTATCACGCATGTACCAGTGATGGGGCATAGCTCACTGTGTCCGTGTTGCATACACACTGAATATCTTCCTCCCTGATTCTATCACGCATGTACCAGTGATGGGGCATAGCTCACTGGGTACGTGTTGCATACACAGTGAGTGACTTGCTCCCTGATTCTATCACGCATGTACCAGTGATGGGGCATAGCTCACTGTGTCCGTGTTGCATACACACTGAATATCTTCCTCCCTGATTCTATCACGCATGTACCAGTGATGGGGCATAGCTCACTGGGTACGTGTTGCATACACACTGAGTGACTTGCTCCCTGATTCTATCATGCATGTACCAGTGATGGGGCATACTGACAGCTCATTGGGTCCGTGTTGCATACACACTGAGTGACTTGCTCCCTGATTCTATCACGTATGTACCAGTGATGGGGCATACTGACAGCTCACTGGGTCTGTGTTGCATACACACTGAGTGACTTGCTCCCTGATTCTATCACGCATGTACCAGTGATGGGGCATAGCTCACTGGGTCCGTGTTGCATACACAGTGAGTGACTTGCTCCCTGATTCTATCACGCATGTACCAGTGATGGGGCATAGCTCACTGGGTCCGTGTTGCATACACAGTGAGTGACTTGCTCCCTGATTCTATCACGCATGTACCAGTGATGGGGCATAGCTCACTGGGTCCGTGTTGCATACACACTGAGTGACTTGCTCCCTGATTCTATCACGCATGTAGCAGTGATGGGGCATAGCTCACTGGGTCTGTGTTGCATACACACTGAATATCTTCCTCCCTGATTCTATCAGTACCAGTGATGGGGCATAGCTCACTGGGTCCGTGTTGCATACACACTGAGTGACTTGCTCCGTGATTCTATCACGCATGTACTAGTGATGGGGCATAGCTCACTGGGTCCGTGTTGCATACACAGTGAGTGACTTGCTCCCTGATTCTATCACGCATGTACCAGTGATGGGGCATAGCTCACTGGGTCCGTGTTGCATACACACTGAGTGACTTGCTCCCTGATTCTATCACGCATGTACCAGTGATGGGGCATAGCTCACTGTGTCCGTGTTGCATACACACTGAATATCTTCCTCCCTGATTCTATCACGCATGTACCAGTGATGGGGCATAGCTCACTGGGTACGTGTTGCACACACACTGAATATCTTCCTCCCTGATTCTATCACGCATGTACCAGTGATGGGGCATAGCTCACTGTGTCCGTGTTGCATACACACTGAATATCTTCCTCCCTGATTCTATCACGCATGTACCAGTGATGGGGCATAGCTCACTGGGTACGTGTTGCATACACAGTGAGTGACTTGCTCCCTGATTCTATCACGCATGTACCAGTGATGGGGCATAGCTCACTGTGTCCGTGTTGCATACACACTGAATATCTTCCTCCCTGATTCTATCACGCATGTACCAGTGATGGGGCATAGCTCACTGGGTACGTGTTGCATACACACTGAGTGACTTGCTCCCTGATTCTATCATGCATGTACCAGTGATGGGGCATACTGACAGCTCATTGGGTCCGTGTTGCATACACACTGAGTGACTTGCTCCCTGATTCTATCACGTATGTACCAGTGATGGGGCATACTGACAGCTCACTGGGTCTGTGTTGCATACACACTGAGTGACTTGCTCCCTGATTCTATCACGCATGTACCAGTGATGGGGCATAGCTCACTGGGTCCGTGTTGCATACACAGTGAGTGACTTGCTCCCTGATTCTATCACGCATGTACCAGTGATGGGGCATAGCTCACTGGGTCCGTGTTGCATACACAGTGAGTGACTTGCTCCCTGATTCTATCACGCATGTACCAGTGATGGGGCATAGCTCACTGGGTCTGTGTTGCATACACACTGAGTGACTTGCTCCCTGATTCTATCACGCATGTACTAGTGATGGGGCATAGCTCACTGGGTCTGTGTTGCATACACACTGAGTGACTTCCTCCCTGATTCTATCACGCATGTACTAGTGATGGGGCATAGCCCACTGGGTCTGTGTTGCATACAGACTGAGTGACTTGCTCCCTGATTCTATCACGCATGTACCAGTGATGGGGCATAGCTCACTGGGTCTGTGTTGCATACACACTGAGTGACTTGCTCCCTGATTCTATCACGCATGTACGAGTGATGGGGCATAGCTCACTGGGTCTGTGTTGCATACACACTGAGTGACTTGCTCCGTGATTCTATCACACATGTACCAGTGATGGGGCATAGCTCACTGGGTCCGTGTTGCATACACACTGAGTGACTTGCTCCCTGATTCTATCACGCATGTACCAGTGATGGGGCATAGCTCACTGGGTCCGTGTTGCATACACACTGAGTGACTTGCTCCCTGATTCTATCACGCATGTACTAGTGATGGGGCATAGCTCACTGGGTGTGTGTTGCATACACACTGAGTGACTTGCTCCCTGATTCTATCACACTTGTACCAGTGATGGGGCATAGCTCACTGGGTCCGTGTTGCATACACACTGAGTGACTTGCTCCCTGATTCTATCACGCATGTAGCAGTGATGGGGCATAGCTCACTGGGTCTGTGTTGCATACACACTGAATATCTTCCTCCCTGATTCTATCAGTACCAGTGATGGGGCATAGCTCACTGGGTCCGTGTTGCATACACACTGAGTGACTTGCTCCGTGATTCTATCACGCATGTACTAGTGATGGGGCATAGCTCACTGGGTCCGTGTTGCATACACAGTGAGTGACTTGCTCCCTGATTCTATCACGCATGTACCAGTGATGGGGCATAGCTCACTGGGTCCGTGTTGCATACACACTGAGTGACTTGCTCCCTGATTCTATCACACTTGTACTAGTGATGGGGCATAGCTCACTGGGTCCGTGTTGCATACACACTGAGTGACTTGCTCCCTGATTCCATCACGCATGTACCAGTGATGGGGCATAGCTCACTGGGTCTGTGTTGCATACACACTGAGTGACTTGCTCCCTGATTCTATCACACTTGTGCTAGTGATGGGGCATAGCTCACTGGGTCCGTGTTGCATACACACTGAGTGACTTGCTCCCTGATTCTATCACGCATGTACCAGTGATGGGGCATAGCTCACTGGGTCTGTGTTGCATACACACTGAGTGACTTGCTCCCTGATTCTATCACGCATGTACCAGTGATGGGGCATACTGAGCTCACTGGGTCCGTGTTGCATACACACTGAGTGACTTGCTCCCTGATTCTATCACGCATGTACCAGTGATGGGGCATACCTCACTGGGTCTGTGTTGCATACACACTGAATATCTTCCTCCCTGATTCTATCACGCATGTACCAGTGATGGGGCATACTGAGCTCACTGGGTCCGTGTTGCATACACACTGAATATCTTCCTCCCTGATTCTATCACGCATGTACTAGTGATGGGGCATAGCTCACTGGGTCTGTGTTGCATGCACACTGAATATCTTCCTCCCTGATTCTATCACGCATGTACTAGTGATGGGGCATAGCTCACTGGGTCTGTGTTGCATACACACTGAATATCTTCCTCCCTGATTCTATCACGCATGTACTAGTGATGGGGCATACCTCACTGGGTCTGTGTTGCATACAAACTGAATATCTTCCTCCCTGATTCTATCACGCATGTACCAGTGATGGGGCATACTGAGCTCACTGGGTCCGTGTTGCATACACACTGAGTGACTTGCTCCCTGATTCTATCACGCATGTACTAGTGATGGGGCATACCTCACTGGGTCTGTGTTGCATACACACTGAATATCTTCCTCCCTGATTCTATCACACTTGTACCAGTGATGGGGCATACTGAGCTCACTGGGTCTGTGTTGCATACACACTGAGTGACTTGCTCCCTGATTCTATCACGCATGTACCAGTGATGGGGCATAGCTCACTGGGTCTGTGTTGCATACACACTGAGTGACTTGCTCCCTGATTCTATCACGCATGTACCAGTGATGGGGCATAGCTCACTGGGTCTGCGTTGCATACACACTGAGTGACTTGCTCCCTGATTCTATCATGCATGTACCAGTGATGGGGCATAGCTCACTGGGTCCTTGTTGCATACACACTGAGTGACTTGCTCCCTGATTCTATCATGCATGTACCAGTGATGGGGCATAGCTCACTGGGTCCGTGTTGCATACACACTGAGTGACTTGCTCCCTGATTCTATCATGCATGTACCAGTGATGGGGCATAGCTCACTGAGTCCGTGTTGCATACACACTGAGTGACTTGCTCCCTGATTCTATCATGCATGTACCAGTGATGGGGCATAGCTCACTGGGTCCGTGTTGCATACACACTGAGTGACTTGCTCCCTGATTCTATCATGCATGTACCAGTGATGGGGCATAGCTCACTGGGTCTGTGTTGCATACACACTGAGTGACTTGCTCCCTGATTCTATCACGAATGTACCAGTGATGGGGCATAGCTCACTGGGTCTGTGTTGCATACACACTGAATATCTTCCTCCCTGATTCTATCACGCATGTACCAGTGATGGGGCATTGCTCACTGGGTCCGTGTTGCATACACACTGAGTGACTTGCTCCCTGATTCTATCACGCATGTACCAGTGATGGAGCATAGCTCACTGGGTCTGTGTTGCATACAGACTGAGTGACTTGCTCCCTGACTCTATCACGCATGTACTAGTGATGGGGCATAGCTCACTGGGTCTGTGTTGCATACACACTGAATATCTTCCTCCCTGATTCTATCACACTTGTACCAGTGATGGGGCATAACTCACTGGGTCTGTGTTGCATACACACTGAATATCTTCCTCCCTGATTCTATCACGCATGTACCAGTGATGGGGCATAGCTCACTGGGTCTGTGTTGCATACACACTGAATATCTTCCTCCCTGATTCTATCACGCATGTACCAGTGATGGGGCATAGCTCACTGGGTCTGTGTTGCATACACACTGAATATCTTCCTCCCTGATTCTATCACGCATGTACTAGTGATGGGGCATAGCTCACTGGGTCTGTGTTGCATACACACTGAGTGACTTGCTCCCTGATTCTATCACGCATGTACTAGTGATGGGGCATAGCTCACTGGGTCTGTGTTGCATACACACTGAATATCTTCCTCCCTGATTCTATCACGCATGTACTAGTGATGGGGCATAGCTCACTGGGTCTGTGTTGCATACACACTGAATATCTTCCTCCCTGATTCTATCACGCATGTACCAGTGATGGGGCATAGCTCACTGGGTCTGTGTTGCATACACACTGAATATCTTCCTCCCTGATTCTATCACGCATGTACTAGTGATGGGGCATAGCTCACTGGGTCCGTGTTGCATACACACTGAATATCTTCCTCCCTGATTCTATCACGCATGTACCAGTGATGGGGCATAGCTCACTGGGTCTGTGTTGCATACACACTGATTATATCTTCCTCCCTGATTCTATCACGCATGTACTAGTGATGGGGCATAGCTCACTGGGTCTGTGTTGCATACACACTGAGTGACTTGCTCCCTGATTCTATCACGCATGTACCAGTGATGGGGCATAGCTCACTGGGTCCGTGTTGCATACACACTGAGTGACTTGCTCCCTGATTCTATCACACTTGTACCAGTGATGGGGCATAGCTCACTGGGTCTGTGTTGCATACACACTGAGTGACTTGCTCCCTGATTCTATCACACTTGTACCAGTGATGGGGCATAGCTCACTGGGTCCGTGTTGCACACACACTGAGTGACTTGCTCCCTGATTCTATCACGCATGTACCAGTGATGGGGCATAGCTCACTGGGTCTGTGTTGCATACACACTGAGTGACTTGCTCCCTGAATTTATCACACTTGTACCAGTGATGGGGCATAGCTCACTGGGTCTGTGTTGCATACACACTGAGTGACTTACTCCCTGATTCTATCACGCATGTACCAGTGATGGGGCATACTGAGAGCTCACTGGGTCTGTGTTGCATACAGACTGAGTGACTTGCTCCCTGATTCTATCACGCATGTACCAGTGATGGGGCATAGCTCACTGGGTCTGTGTTGCATACACACTGAGTGACTTGCTCCCTGATTCTATCACGCATGTACCAGTGATGGGGCATACTGACAGCTCACTGGGTCTGTGTTGCATACAGACTGAGTGACTTGCTCCCTGATTCTATCACGCATGTACCAGTGATGGGGCATAGCTCACTGGGTCCGTGTTGCATACACACTGAATATCTTCCTCCCTGATTCTATCACGCATGTACCAGTGATGGGGCATAGCTCACTGGGTCCATGTTGCATCCACAGTGAGTGACTTGCTCCCTGATTCTATCACGCATGTACCAGTGATGGGGCATAGCTCACTGGGTCCGTGTTGCATACACAGTGAGTGACTTGCTCCCTGATTCTATCACGCATGTACCAGTGTTGGGGCATAGCTCACTGGGTCCGTGTTGCATACACACTGAATATCTTCCTCCCTGATTCTATCACGCATGTACCAGTGATGGGGCATAGCTCACTGGGTCCGTGTTGCATACACACTGAATATCTTCCTCCCTGATTCTATCACGCATGTACCAGTGATGGGTCATAGCTCACTGGGTCCGTGTTGCATACACAGTGAGTGACTTGCTCCCTGATTCTGTCACGCATGTACCAGTGATGGGGCATAGCTCACTGGGTCCGTGTTGCATACACACTGAATATCTTCCTCCCTGATTCTATCACGCATGTACCAGTGATGGGGCACAGCTCACTGGGTCCGTGTTGCATACACACTGAATATCTTGCTCCCTGATTCTATCACACTTGTACCAGTGATGGGGCATAGCTCACAGGGCCTGTGTTGCATACACACTGAGTGACTTGCTCCCTGATTCTATCACGCATGTACCAGTGATGTCGCATAGCTCACTGGGTCCGTGTTGCATACAGACTGAGTGACTTGCTCCCTGATTCTATCACGCATGTACCAGTGATGGGGCATAGCTCACTGGGTCCGTGTTGCATACAGACTGAGTGACTTGCTCCCTGATTCTATCACGCATGTACCAGTGATGGGGCATAGCTCACTGGGTCTGTGTTGCATACAGACTGAGTGACTTGCTCCCTGATTCTATCACGCATGTACCAGTGATGGGGCATAGCTCACTGGGTCTGTGTTGCATACAGACTGAGTGACTTGCTCCCTGATTCTATCACGCATGTACCAGTGATGGGGCATAGCTCACTGGGTACGTGTTGCATACACACTGAGTGACTTGCTCCCTGATTCTATCACGCATGTACCAGTGATGGGGCATAGCTCACTGGGTACGTGTTGCATACACACTGAGTGACTTGCTCCCTGATTCTATCACGCATGTACCAGTGATGGGGCATAGCTCACTGGGTCCGTGTTGCATACACAGTGAGTGACTTGCTCCCTGATTCTATCACGCATGTACCAGTGATGGGGCATACTGACAGCTCACTGGGTCCGTGTTGCATACACAGTGAGTGACTTGCTCCCTGATTCTATCACACTTGTGCTAGTGATGGGGCATAGCTCACTGGGTCCGTGTTGCATACACACTGAGTGACTTGCTCCCTGATTCTATCACGCATGTACCAGTGATGGGGCATAGCTCACTGGGTCTGTGTTGCATACACACTGAGTGACTTGCTCCCTGATTCTATCACGCATGTACCAGTGATGGGGCATACTGAGCTCACTGGGTCCGTGTTGCATACACACTGAGTGACTTGCTCCCTGATTCTATCACGCATGTACCAGTGATGGGGCATACCTCACTGGGTCTGTGTTGCATACACACTGAATATCTTCCTCCCTGATTCTATCACGCATGTACCAGTGATGGGGCATACTGAGCTCACTGGGTCCGTGTTGCATACACACTGAATATCTTCCTCCCTGATTCTATCACGCATGTACTAGTGATGGGGCATAGCTCACTGGGTCTGTGTTGCATGCACACTGAATATCTTCCTCCCTGATTCTATCACGAATGTACTAGTGATGGGGCATAGCTCACTGGGTCTGTGTTGCATACACACTGAATATCTTCCTCCCTGATTCTATCACGCATGTACTAGTGATGGGGCATACCTCACTGGGTCTGTGTTGCATACACACTGAATATCTTCCTCCCTGATTCTATCACGCATGTACCAGTGATGGGGCATACTGAGCTCACTGGGTCCGTGTTGCATACACACTGAGTGACTTGCTCCCTGATTCTATCACGCATGTACTAGTGATGGGGCATACCTCACTGGGTCTGTGTTGCATACACACTGAATATCTTCCTCCCTGATTCTATCACACTTGTACCAGTGATGGGGCATACTGAGCTCACTGGGTCTGTGTTGCATACACACTGAGTGACTTGCTCCCTGATTCTATCACGCATGTACCAGTGATGGGGCATAGCTCACTGGGTCTGTGTTGCATACACACTGAGTGACTTGCTCCCTGATTCTATCACGCATGTACCAGTGATGGGGCATAGCTCACTGGGTCTGCGTTGCATACACACTGAGTGACTTGCTCCCTGATTCTATCATGCATGTACCAGTGATGGGGCATAGCTCACTGGGTCCTTGTTGCATACACACTGAGTGACTTGCTCCCTGATTCTATCATGCATGTACCAGTGATGGGGCATAGCTCACTGGGTCCGTGTTGCATACACACTGAGTGACTTGCTCCCTGATTCTATCATGCATGTACCAGTGATGGGGCATAGCTCACTGAGTCCGTGTTGCATACACACTGAGTGACTTGCTCCCTGATTCTATCATGCATGTACCAGTGATGGGGCATAGCTCACTGGGTCCGTGTTGCATACACACTGAGTGACTTGCTCCCTGATTCTATCATGCATGTACCAGTGATGGGGCATAGCTCACTGGGTCTGTGTTGCATACACACTGAGTGACTTGCTCCCTGATTCTATCACGCATGTACCAGTGATGGGGCATAGCTCACTGGGTCTGTGTTGCATACACACTGAATATCTTCCTCCCTGATTCTATCACGCATGTACCAGTGATGGGGCATTGCTCACTGGGTCCGTGTTGCATACACACTGAGTGACTTGCTCCCTGATTCTATCACGCATGTACCAGTGATGGAGCATAGCTCACTGGGTCTGTGTTGCATACAGACTGAGTGACTTGCTCCCTGACTCTATCATGCATGTACTAGTGATGGGGCATAGCTCACTGGGTCTGTGTTGCATACACACTGAATATCTTCCTCCCTGATTCTATCACACTTGTACCAGTGATGGGGCATAACTCACTGGGTCTGTGTTGCATACACACTGAATATCTTCCTCCCTGATTCTATCACGCATGTACCAGTGATGGGGCATAGCTCACTGGGTCTGTGTTGCATACACACTGAATATCTTCCTCCCTGATTCTATCACGCATGTACCAGTGATGGGGCATAGCTCACTGGGTCTGTGTTGCATACACACTGAATATCTTCCTCCCTGATTCTATCACGCATGTACTAGTGATGGGGCATAGCTCACTGGGTCTGTGTTGCATACACACTGAGTGACTTGCTCCCTGATTCTATCACGCATGTACTAGTGATGGGGCATAGCTCACTGGGTCTGTGTTGCATACACACTGAATATCTTCCTCCCTGATTCTATCACGCATGTACTAGTGATGGGGCATAGCTCACTGGGTCTGTGTTGCATACACACTGAATATCTTCCTCCCTGATTCTATCACGCATGTACCAGTGATGGGGCATAGCTCACTGGGTCTGTGTTGCATACACACTGAATATCTTCCTCCCTGATTCTATCACGCATGTACTAGTGATGGGGCATAGCTCACTGGGTCCGTGTTGCATACACACTGAATATCTTCCTCCCTGATTCTATCACGCATGTACCAGTGATGGGGCATAGCTCACTGGGTCTGTGTTGCATACACACTGATTATATCTTCCTCCCTGATTCTATCACGCATGTACTAGTGATGGGGCATAGCTCACTGGGTCTGTGTTGCATACACACTGAGTGACTTGCTCCCTGATTCTATCACGCATGTACCAGTGATGGGGCATAGCTCACTGGGTCCGTGTTGCATACACACTGAGTGACTTGCTCCCTGATTCTATCACACTTGTACCAGTGATGGGGCATAGCTCACTGGGTCTGTGTTGCATACACACTGAGTGACTTGCTCCCTGATTCTATCACACTTGTACCAGTGATGGGGCATAGCTCACTGGGTCCGTGTTGCACACACACTGAGTGACTTGCTCCCTGATTCTATCACGCATGTACCAGTGATGGGGCATAGCTCACTGGGTCTGTGTTGCATACACACTGAGTGACTTGCTCCCTGAATTTATCACACTTGTACCAGTGATGGGGCATAGCTCACTGGGTCTGTGTTGCATACACACTGAGTGACTTACTCCCTGATTCTATCACGCATGTACCAGTGATGGGGCATACTGAGAGCTCACTGGGTCTGTGTTGCATACAGACTGAGTGACTTGCTCCCTGATTCTATCACGCATGTACCAGTGATGGGGCATAGCTCACTGGGTCTGTGTTGCATACACACTGAGTGACTTGCTCCCTGATTCTATCACGCATGTACCAGTGATGGGGCATACTGACAGCTCACTGGGTCTGTGTTGCATACAGACTGAGTGACTTGCTCCCTGATTCTATCACGCATGTACCAGTGATGGGGCATAGCTCACTGGGTCCGTGTTGCATACACACTGAATATCTTCCTCCCTGATTCTATCACGCATGTACCAGTGATGGGGCATAGCTCACTGGGTCCATGTTGCATCCACAGTGAGTGACTTGCTCCCTGATTCTATCACGCATGTACCAGTGATGGGGCATAGCTCACTGGGTCCGTGTTGCATACACAGTGAGTGACTTGCTCCCTGATTCTATCACGCATGTACCAGTGATGGGGCATAGCTCACTGGGTCTGTGTTGCATACACACTGAGTGACTTGCTCCCTGATTCTATCACGCATGTACCAGTGATGGGGCATAGCTCAATGGGTCTGCGTTGCATACACACTGAGTGACTTGCTCCCTGATTCTATCATGCATGTACCAGTGATGGGGCATAGCTCACTGGGTCCTTGTTGCATACACACTGAGTGACTTGCTCCCTGATTCTATCATGCATGTACCAGTGATGGGGCATAGCTCACTGGGTCCGTGTTGCATACACACTGAGTGACTTGCTCCCTGATTCTATCATGCATGTACCAGTGATGGGGCATAGCTCACTGAGTCCGTGTTGCATACACACTGAGTGACTTGCTCCCTGATTCTATCATGCATGTACCAGTGATGGGGCATAGCTCACTGGGTCCGTGTTGCATACACACTGAGTGACTTGCTCCCTGATTCTATCATGCATGTACCAGTGATGGGGCATAGCTCACTGGGTCTGTGTTGCATACACACTGAGTGACTTGCTCCCTGATTCTATCACGCATGTACCAGTGATGGGGCATAGCTCACTGGGTCTGTGTTGCATACACACTGAATATCTTCCTCCCTGATTCTATCACGCATGTACCAGTGATGGGGCATTGCTCACTGGGTCCGTGTTGCATACACACTGAGTGACTTGCTCCCTGATTCTATCACGCATGTACCAGTGATGGAGCATAGCTCACTGGGTCTGTGTTGCATACAGACTGAGTGACTTGCTCCCTGACTCTATCACGCATGTACTAGTGATGGGGCATAGCTCACTGGGTCTGTGTTGCATACACACTGAATATCTTCCTCCCTGATTCTATCACACTTGTACCAGTGATGGGGCATAACTCACTGGGTCTGTGTTGCATACACACTGAATATCTTCCTCCCTGATTCTATCACGCATGTACCAGTGATGGGGCATAGCTCACTGGGTCTGTGTTGCATACACACTGAATATCTTCCTCCCTGATTCTATCACGCATGTACCAGTGATGGGGCATAGCTCACTGGGTCTGTGTTGCATACACACTGAATATCTTCCTCCCTGATTCTATCACGCATGTACTAGTGATGGGGCATAGCTCACTGGGTCTGTGTTGCATACACACTGAGTGACTTGCTCCCTGATTCTATCACGCATGTACTAGTGATGGGGCATAGCTCACTGGGTCTGTGTTGCATACACACTGAATATCTTCCTCCCTGATTCTATCACGCATGTACTAGTGATGGGGCATAGCTCACTGGGTCTGTGTTGCATACACACTGAATATCTTCCTCCCTGATTCTATCACGCATGTACCAGTGATGGGGCATAGCTCACTGGGTCTGTGTTGCATACACACTGAATATCTTCCTCCCTGATTCTATCACGCATGTACTAGTGATGGGGCATAGCTCACTGGGTCCGTGTTGCATACACACTGAATATCTTCCTCCCTGATTCTATCACGCATGTACCAGTGATGGGGCATAGCTCACTGGGTCTGTGTTGCATACACACTGATTATATCTTCCTCCCTGATTCTATCACGCATGTACTAGTGATGGGGCATAGCTCACTGGGTCTGTGTTGCATACACACTGAGTGACTTGCTCCCTGATTCTATCACGCATGTACCAGTGATGGGGCATAGCTCACTGGGTCCGTGTTGCATACACACTGAGTGACTTGCTCCCTGATTCTATCACACTTGTACCAGTGATGGGGCATAGCTCACTGGGTCTGTGTTGCATACACACTGAGTGACTTGCTCCCTGATTCTATCACACTTGTACCAGTGATGGGGCATAGCTCACTGGGTCCGTGTTGCACACACACTGAGTGACTTGCTCCCTGATTCTATCACGCATGTACCAGTGATGGGGCATAGCTCACTGGGTCTGTGTTGCATACACACTGAGTGACTTGCTCCCTGAATTTATCACACTTGTACCAGTGATGGGGCATAGCTCACTGGGTCTGTGTTGCATACACACTGAGTGACTTACTCCCTGATTCTATCACGCATGTACCAGTGATGGGGCATACTGAGAGCTCACTGGGTCTGTGTTGCATACAGACTGAGTGACTTGCTCCCTGATTCTATCACGCATGTACCAGTGATGGGGCATAGCTCACTGGGTCTGTGTTGCATACACACTGAGTGACTTGCTCCCTGATTCTATCACGCATGTACCAGTGATGGGGCATACTGACAGCTCACTGGGTCTGTGTTGCATACAGACTGAGTGACTTGCTCCCTGATTCTATCACGCATGTACCAGTGATGGGGCATAGCTCACTGGGTCCGTGTTGCATACACACTGAATATCTTCCTCCCTGATTCTATCACGCATGTACCAGTGATGGGGCATAGCTCACTGGGTCCATGTTGCATCCACAGTGAGTGACTTGCTCCCTGATTCTATCACGCATGTACCAGTGATGGGGCATAGCTCACTGGGTCCGTGTTGCATACACAGTGAGTGACTTGCTCCCTGATTCTATCACGCATGTACCAGTGTTGGGGCATAGCTCACTGGGTCCGTGTTGCATACACACTGAATATCTTCCTCCCTGATTCTATCACGCATGTACCAGTGATGGGGCATAGCTCACTGGGTCCGTGTTGCATACACACTGAATATCTTCCTCCCTGATTCTATCACGCATGTACCAGTGATGGGTCATAGCTCACTGGGTCCGTGTTGCATACACAGTGAGTGACTTGCTCCCTGATTCTGTCACGCATGTACCAGTGATGGGGCATAGCTCACTGGGTCCGTGTTGCATACACACTGAATATCTTCCTCCCTGATTCTATCACGCATGTACCAGTGATGGGGCACAGCTCACTGGGTCCGTGTTGCATACACACTGAATATCTTGCTCCCTGATTCTATCACACTTGTACCAGTGATGGGGCATAGCTCACAGGGCCTGTGTTGCATACACACTGAGTGACTTGCTCCCTGATTCTATCACGCATGTACCAGTGATGTCGCATAGCTCACTGGGTCCGTGTTGCATACAGACTGAGTGACTTGCTCCCTGATTCTATCACGCATGTACCAGTGATGGGGCATAGCTCACTGGGTCCGTGTTGCATACAGACTGAGTGACTTGCTCCCTGATTCTATCACGCATGTACCAGTGATGGGGCATAGCTCACTGGGTCTGTGTTGCATACAGACTGAGTGACTTGCTCCCTGATTCTATCACGCATGTACCAGTGATGGGGCATAGCTCACTGGGTCTGTGTTGCATACAGACTGAGTGACTTGCTCCCTGATTCTATCACGCATGTACCAGTGATGGGGCATAGCTCACTGGGTACGTGTTGCATACACACTGAGTGACTTGCTCCCTGATTCTATCACGCATGTACCAGTGATGGGGCATAGCTCACTGGGTACGTGTTGCATACACACTGAGTGACTTGCTCCCTGATTCTATCACGCATGTACCAGTGATGGGGCATAGCTCACTGGGTCCGTGTTGCATACACAGTGAGTGACTTGCTCCCTGATTCTATCACGCATGTACCAGTGATGGGGCATACTGACAGCTCACTGGGTCCGTGTTGCATACACAGTGAGTGACTTGCTCCCTGATTCTATCACACTTGTGCTAGTGATGGGGCATAGCTCACTGGGTCCGTGTTGCATACACACTGAGTGACTTGCTCCCTGATTCTATCACGCATGTACCAGTGATGGGGCATAGCTCACTGGGTCTGTGTTGCATACACACTGAGTGACTTGCTCCCTGATTCTATCACGCATGTACCAGTGATGGGGCATACTGAGCTCACTGGGTCCGTGTTGCATACACACTGAGTGACTTGCTCCCTGATTCTATCACGCATGTACCAGTGATGGGGCATACCTCACTGGGTCTGTGTTGCATACACACTGAATATCTTCCTCCCTGATTCTATCACGCATGTACCAGTGATGGGGCATACTGAGCTCACTGGGTCCGTGTTGCATACACACTGAATATCTTCCTCCCTGATTCTATCACGCATGTACTAGTGATGGGGCATAGCTCACTGGGTCTGTGTTGCATGCACACTGAATATCTTCCTCCCTGATTCTATCACGAATGTACTAGTGATGGGGCATAGCTCACTGGGTCTGTGTTGCATACACACTGAATATCTTCCTCCCTGATTCTATCACGCATGTACTAGTGATGGGGCATACCTCACTGGGTCTGTGTTGCATACACACTGAATATCTTCCTCCCTGATTCTATCACGCATGTACCAGTGATGGGGCATACTGAGCTCACTGGGTCCGTGTTGCATACACACTGAGTGACTTGCTCCCTGATTCTATCACGCATGTACTAGTGATGGGGCATACCTCACTGGGTCTGTGTTGCATACACACTGAATATCTTCCTCCCTGATTCTATCACACTTGTACCAGTGATGGGGCATACTGAGCTCACTGGGTCTGTGTTGCATACACACTGAGTGACTTGCTCCCTGATTCTATCACGCATGTACCAGTGATGGGGCATAGCTCACTGGGTCTGTGTTGCATACACACTGAGTGACTTGCTCCCTGATTCTATCACGCATGTACCAGTGATGGGGCATAGCTCACTGGGTCTGCGTTGCATACACACTGAGTGACTTGCTCCCTGATTCTATCATGCATGTACCAGTGATGGGGCATAGCTCACTGGGTCCTTGTTGCATACACACTGAGTGACTTGCTCCCTGATTCTATCATGCATGTACCAGTGATGGGGCATAGCTCACTGGGTCCGTGTTGCATACACACTGAGTGACTTGCTCCCTGATTCTATCATGCATGTACCAGTGATGGGGCATAGCTCACTGAGTCCGTGTTGCATACACACTGAGTGACTTGCTCCCTGATTCTATCATGCATGTACCAGTGATGGGGCATAGCTCACTGGGTCCGTGTTGCATACACACTGAGTGACTTGCTCCCTGATTCTATCATGCATGTACCAGTGATGGGGCATAGCTCACTGGGTCTGTGTTGCATACACACTGAGTGACTTGCTCCCTGATTCTATCACGCATGTACCAGTGATGGGGCATAGCTCACTGGGTCTGTGTTGCATACACACTGAATATCTTCCTCCCTGATTCTATCACGCATGTACCAGTGATGGGGCATTGCTCACTGGGTCCGTGTTACATACACACTGAGTGACTTGCTCCCTGATTCTATCACGCATGTACCAGTGATGGAGCATAGCTCACTGGGTCTGTGTTGCATACAGACTGAGTGACTTGCTCCCTGACTCTATCATGCATGTACTAGTGATGGGGCATAGCTCACTGGGTCTGTGTTGCATACACACTGAATATCTTCCTCCCTGATTCTATCACACTTGTACCAGTGATGGGGCATAACTCACTGGGTCTGTGTTGCATACACACTGAATATCTTCCTCCCTGATTCTATCACGCATGTACCAGTGATGGGGCATAGCTCACTGGGTCTGTGTTGCATACACACTGAATATCTTCCTCCCTGATTCTATCACGCATGTACCAGTGATGGGGCATAGCTCACTGGGTCTGTGTTGCATACACACTGAATATCTTCCTCCCTGATTCTATCACGCATGTACTAGTGATGGGGCATAGCTCACTGGGTCTGTGTTGCATACACACTGAGTGACTTGCTCCCTGATTCTATCACGCATGTACTAGTGATGGGGCATAGCTCACTGGGTCTGTGTTGCATACACACTGAATATCTTCCTCCCTGATTCTATCACGCATGTACTAGTGATGGGGCATAGCTCACTGGGTCTGTGTTGCATACACACTGAATATCTTCCTCCCTGATTCTATCACGCATGTACCAGTGATGGGGCATAGCTCACTGGGTCTGTGTTGCATACACACTGAATATCTTCCTCCCTGATTCTATCACGCATGTACTAGTGATGGGGCATAGCTCACTGGGTCCGTGTTGCATACACACTGAATATCTTCCTCCCTGATTCTATCACGCATGTACCAGTGATGGGGCATAGCTCACTGGGTCTGTGTTGCATACACACTGATTATATCTTCCTCCCTGATTCTATCACGCATGTACTAGTGATGGGGCATAGCTCACTGGGTCTGTGTTGCATACACACTGAGTGACTTGCTCCCTGATTCTATCACGCATGTACCAGTGATGGGGCATAGCTCACTGGGTCCGTGTTGCATACACACTGAGTGACTTGCTCCCTGATTCTATCACACTTGTACCAGTGATGGGGCATAGCTCACTGGGTCTGTGTTGCATACACATTGAGTGACTTGCTCCCTGATTCTATCACACTTGTACCAGTGATGGGGCATAGCTCACTGGGTCCGTGTTGCACACACACTGAGTGACTTGCTCCCTGATTCTATCACGCATGTACCAGTGATGGGGCATAGCTCACTGGGTCTGTGTTGCATACACACTGAGTGACTTGCTCCCTGAATTTATCACACTTGTACCAGTGATGGGGCATAGCTCACTGGGTCTGTGTTGCATACACACTGAGTGACTTACTCCCTGATTCTATCACGCATGTACCAGTGATGGGGCATACTGAGAGCTCACTGGGTCTGTGTTGCATACAGACTGAGTGACTTGCTCCCTGATTCTATCACGCATGTACCAGTGATGGGGCATAGCTCACTGGGTCTGTGTTGCATACACACTGAGTGACTTGCTCCCTGATTCTATCACGCATGTACCAGTGATGGGGCATACTGACAGCTCACTGGGTCTGTGTTGCATACAGACTGAGTGACTTGCTCCCTGATTCTATCACGCATGTACCAGTGATGGGGCATAGCTCACTGGGTCCGTGTTGCATACACACTGAATATCTTCCTCCCTGATTCTATCACGCATGTACCAGTGATGGGGCATAGCTCACTGGGTCCATGTTGCATCCACAGTGAGTGACTTGCTCCCTGATTCTATCACGCATGTACCAGTGATGGGGCATAGCTCACTGGGTCCGTGTTGCATACACAGTGAGTGACTTGCTCCCTGATTCTATCACGCATGTACCAGTGATGGGGCATAGCTCACTGGGTCCGTGTTGCATACACACTGAATATCTTCCTCCCTGATTCTATCACGCATGTACCAGTGATGGGGCATAGCTCACTGGGTCCGTGTTGCATACACACTGAATATCTTCCTCCCTGATTCTATCACGCATGTACCAGTGATGGGTCATAGCTCACTGGGTCCGTGTTGCATACACAGTGAGTGACTTGCTCCCTGATTCTGTCACGCATGTACCAGTGATGGGGCATAGCTCACTGGGTCCGTGTTGCATACACACTGAATATCTTCCTCCCTGATTCTATCACGCATGTACCAGTGATGGGGCACAGCTCACTGGGTCCGTGTTGCATACACACTGAATATCTTGCTCCCTGATTCTATCACACTTGTACCAGTGATGGGGCATAGCTCACAGGGCCTGTGTTGCATACACACTGAGTGACTTGCTCCCTGATTCTATCACGCATGTACCAGTGATGTCGCATAGCTCACTGGGTCCGTGTTGCATACAGACTGAGTGACTTGCTCCCTGATTCTATCACGCATGTACCAGTGATGGGGCATAGCTCACTGGGTCCGTGTTGCATACAGACTGAGTGACTTGCTCCCTGATTCTATCACGCATGTACCAGTGATGGGGCATAGCTCACTGGGTCTGTGTTGCATACAGACTGAGTGACTTGCTCCCTGATTCTATCACGCATGTACCAGTGATGGGGCATAGCTCACTGGGTCTGTGTTGCATACAGACTGAGTGACTTGCTCCCTGATTCTATCACGCATGTACCAGTGATGGGGCATAGCTCACTGGGTACGTGTTGCATACACACTGAGTGACTTGCTCCCTGATTCTATCACGCATGTACCAGTGATGGGGCATAGCTCACTGGGTCCGTGTTGCATACACAGTGAGTGACTTGCTCCCTGATTCTATCACGCATGTACCAGTGATGGGGCATACTGACAGCTCACTGGGTCCGTGTTGCATACACAGTGAGTGACTTGCTCCCTGATTCTATCACGCATGTACCAGTGATGGGGCATACTGACAGCTCACTGGGTCTGTGTTGCATACACACTGAATATCTTCCTCCCTGATTCTATCACGCATGTACCAGTGATGGGGCATAGCCCACTGGGTGTGTGTTGCATACACACTGAATATCTTCCTCCCTGATTCTATCACGCATGTACCAGTGATGGGGCATAGCTCACTGGGTCCGTGTTGCATACACACTGAGTGATTTGCTCCCTGATTCTATCACGCATGTACCAGTGATGGGGCATACTGACTGCTCACTGGGTCTGTGTTGCATACACACTGAATATCTTCCTCCCTGATTCTATCACGCATGTACCAGTGATGGGGCATACTGACAGCTCACTGGGTCCGTGTTGCATACACACTGAATATCTTCCTCCCTGATTCTATCACGCATGTACCAGTGATGGGGCATAGCTCACTGGGTCTGTGTTGCATACACAGTGAGTGACTTGCTCCCTGATTCTATCACGCATGTACCAGTGATGGGGCATAGCTCACTGGGTCTGTGTTGCATACACACTGAGTGACTTGCTCCCTGATTCTATCACGCATGTACCAGTGATGGGGCATAGCTCACTGGGTCTGTGTTGCATACACACTGAGTGACTTGCTCCCTGATTCTATCACGCATGTACCAGAGATGGGGCATAGCTCACTGGGTCTGTGTTGCATACACACTGAGTGACTTGCTCCCTGATTCTATCACGCATGTACCAGTGATGGGGCATAGCTCACTGGGTCCGTGTTGCATACACACTGAGTGACTTGCTCCCTGATTCTATCACGCATGTACCAGTGATGGGGCATAGCTCACTGGGTCCGTGTTGCATACACACTGAATATCTTCCTCCCTGATTCTATCACGCATGTACCAGTGATGGGGCATAGCTCACTGGGTCTGTGTTGCATACACACTGAGTGACTTCCTCCCTGATTCTATCACGCATGTACCAGTGATGGGGCATACTGACAGCTCACTGGGTCTGTGTTGCATACACACTGAGTGACTTCCTCCCTGATTCTATCACGCATGTACCAGTGATGGGGCATACTGACAGCTCACTGGGTCTGTGTTGCATACACACTGAGTGACTTGCTCCCTGATTCTATCACGCATGTACCAGTGATGGGGCATAGCTCACTGGGTACGTGTTGCATACACACTGAGTGACTTGCTCCCTGATTCTATCACGCAAGTACCAGTGATGGGGCATAGCTCACTGGGTCCGTGTTGCCTACACACTGAGTGACTTGCTCCGTGATTCTATCACGCATGTACTAGTGATGGGGCATAGCTCACTGGGTCTGTGTTGCATACACACTGAGTGACTTGCTCCCTGATTCTATCACGCATGTACTAGTGATGGGGCATAGCTCACTGGGTCTGTGTTGCATACACACTGAATATCTTCCTCCCTGATTCTATCACACTTGAACCAGTGATGGGGCATAGCTCACTGGGTCTGTGTTGCATACACAGTGAGTGACTTGCTCCCTGATTCTATTACGCATGTACCAGTGATGGGGCATACTGACAGCTCACTGGGTCTGTGTTGCATACACACTGAATATCTTCCTCCCTGATTCTATCACGCATGTACCAGTGATGGGGCATAGCTCACTGGGTCCGTGTTGCATACACACTGAATATCTTCCTCCCTGATTCTATCACGCATGTACCAGTGATGGGGCATAGCTCACTGGGTCTGTGTTTCATACACACTGAATATCTTCCTCCCTGATTCTATCACGCATGTACCAGTGATGGGGCATAGCTCACTGGGTCCGTGTTGCATACACACTGAGTGACTTGCTCCCTGATTCTATCACGCATGTACCAGTGATGGGGCATAGCTCACTGGGTCTGTGTTGCATACACACTGAATATCTTCCTCCCTGATTCTATCACGCATGTACCAGTGATGGGGCATAGCCCACTGGGTGTGTGTTGCATACATACTGAATATCTTCCTCCCTGATTCTATCACGCATGTACCAGTGATGGGGCATAGCTCACTGGGTCCGTGTTGCATACACACTGAGTGACTTGCTCCCTGATTCTATCACGCATGTACTAGTGATGGGGCATAGCTCACTGGGTCTGTGTTGCATACACACTGAATATCTTCCTCCCTGATTCTATCACACTTGAACCAGTGATGGGGCATAGCTCACTGGGTCTGTGTTGCATACACAGTGAGTGACTTGCTCCCTGATTCTATCACGCATGTACCAGTGATGGGGCATACTGACAGCTCACTGGGTCCGTGTTGCATACACACTGAATATCTTCCTCCCTGATTCTATCACACTTGAACCAGTGATGGGGCATAGCTCACTGGGTCTGTGTTGCATACACAGTGAGTGACTTGCTCCCTGATTCTCTCACGCATGTACCAGAGATGGGGCATAGCTCACTGGGTCCGTGTTGCATACACACTGAGTGACTTGCTCCCTGATTCTATCACACTTGTACCAGTGATGGGGCATAGCTCACTGGGTCTGTGTTGCATACACACTGAATATCTTCCTCCCTGATTCTATCACGCATGTACCAGTGATGGGGCATAGCTCACTGGGTCCGTGTTGCATACACACTGAATATCTTCCTCCCTGATTCTATCACGCATGTACCAGTGATGGGGCATAGCTCACTGGGTCTGTGTTGCATACACACTGAGTGACTTGCTCCCTGATTCTATCACGCATGTACCAGTGATGGGGCATAGCTCACTGGGTCTGTGTTGCATACAGACTGAGTGACTTGCTCCCTCATTCTATCACGCATGAACCCAGTGATGGGGCATAGCTCACTGGGTCTGTGTTGCATACACACTGAGTGACTTGCTCCCTGATTCTATCACGCATGTACCAGTGATGGGGCATAGCTCACTGGGTCTGTGTTGCATACAGACTGAGATACTTGCTCCCTGATTCTATCACGCATGTACCAGTGATGGGGCATAGCTCACTGTGTCCGTGTTGCATACACACTGAATATCTTCCTCCCTGATTCTATCACGTATGTACCAGTGATGGGGCATAGCTCACTGGGTACGTGTTGCATACACACTGAATATCTTCCTCCCTGATTCTATCACGCATGTACCAGTGATGGGGCATAGCTCACTGTGTCCGTGTTGCATACACACTGAATATCTTCCTCCCTGATTCTATCACGCATGTACCAGTGATGGGGCATAGCTCACTGGGTACGTGTTGCATACACAGTGAGTGACTTGCTCCCTGATTCTATCACGCATGTACCAGTGATGGGGCATAGCTCACTGTGTCCGTGTTGCATACACACTGAATATCTTCCTCCCTGATTCTATCACGCATGTACCAGTGATGGGGCATAGCTCACTGGGTACGTGTTGCATACACACTGAGTGACTTGCTCCCTGATTCTATCATGCATGTACCAGTGATGGGGCATACTGACAGCTCATTGGGTCCGTGTTGCATACACACTGAGTGACTTGCTCCCTGATTCTATCACGTATGTACCAGTGATGGGGCATACTGACAGCTCACTGGGTCTGTGTTGCATACACACTGAGTGACTTGCTCCCTGATTCTATCACGCATGTACCAGTGATGGGGCATAGCTCACTGGGTCCGTGTTGCATACACAGTGAGTGACTTGCTCCCTGATTCTATCACGCATGTACCAGTGATGGGGCATAGCTCACTGGGTCCGTGTTGCATACACAGTGAGTGACTTGCTCCCTGATTCTATCACGCATGTACCAGTGATGGGGCATAGCTCACTGGGTCCGTGTTGCATACACACTGAGTGACTTGCTCCCTGATTCTATCACGCATGTAGCAGTGATGGGGCATAGCTCACTGGGTCTGTGTTGCATACACACTGAATATCTTCCTCCCTGATTCTATCAGTACCAGTGATGGGGCATAGCTCACTGGGTCCGTGTTGCATACACACTGAGTGACTTGCTCCGTGATTCTATCACGCATGTACTAGTGATGGGGCATAGCTCACTGGGTCCGTGTTGCATACACAGTGAGTGACTTGCTCCCTGATTCTATCACGCATGTACCAGTGATGGGGCATAGCTCACTGGGTCCGTGTTGCATACACACTGAGTGACTTGCTCCCTGATTCTATCACGCATGTACCAGTGATGGGGCATAGCTCACTGTGTCCGTGTTGCATACACACTGAATATCTTCCTCCCTGATTCTATCACGCATGTACCAGTGATGGGGCATAGCTCACTGGGTACGTGTTGCATACACACTGAATATCTTCCTCCCTGATTCTATCACGCATGTACCAGTGATGGGGCATAGCTCACTGTGTCCGTGTTGCATACACACTGAGTATCTTCCTCCCTGATTCTATCACGCATGTACCAGTGATGGGGCATAGCTCACTGGGTACGTGTTGCATACACAGTGAGTGACTTGCTCCCTGATTCTATCACGCATGTACCAGTGATGGGGCATAGCTCACTGTGTCCGTGTTGCATACACACTGAATATCTTCCTCCCTGATTCTATCACGCATGTACCAGTGATGGGGCATAGCTCACTGGGTACGTGTTGCATACACACTGAGTGACTTGCTCCCTGATTCTATCATGCATGTACCAGTGATGGGGCATACTGACAGCTCATTGGGTCCGTGTTGCATACACACTGAGTGACTTGCTCCCTGATTCTATCACGTATGTACCAGTGATGGGGCATACTGACAGCTCACTGGGTCTGTGTTGCATACACACTGAGTGACTTGCTCCCTGATTCTATCACGCATGTACCAGTGATGGGGCATAGCTCACTGGGTCCGTGTTGCATACACAGTGAGTGACTTGCTCCCTGATTCTATCACGCATGTACCAGTGATGGGGCATAGCTCACTGGGTCCGTGTTGCATACACAGTGAGTGACTTGCTCCCTGATTCTATCACGCATGTACCAGTGATGGGGCATAGCTCACTGGGTCCGTGTTGCATACACACTGAGTGACTTGCTCCCTGATTCTATCACGCATGTAGCAGTGATGGGGCATAGCTCACTGGGTCTGTGTTGCATACACACTGAATATCTTCCTCCCTGATTCTATCAGTACCAGTGATGGGGCATAGCTCACTGGGTCCGTGTTGCATACACACTGAGTGACTTGCTCCGTGATTCTATCACGCATGTACTAGTGATGGGGCATAGCTCACTGGGTCCGTGTTGCATACACAGTGAGTGACTTGCTCCCTGATTCTATCACGCATGTACCAGTGATGGGGCATAGCTCACTGGGTCCGTGTTGCATACACACTGAGTGACTTGCTCCCTGATTCTATCACACTTGTACTAGTGATGGGGCATAGCTCACTGGGTCCGTGTTGCATACACACTGAGTGACTTGCTCCCTGATTCCATCACGCATGTACCAGTGATGGGGCATAGCTCACTGGGTCTGTGTTGCATACACACTGAGTGACTTGCTCCCTGATTCTATCACACTTGTACTAGTGATGGGGCATAGCTCACTGGGTCCGTGTTGCATACACACTGAGTGACTTGCTCCCTGATTCTATCACGCATGTACCAGTGATGGGGCATAGCTCACTGGGTCTGTGTTGCATACACACTGAGTGACTTGCTCCCTGATTCTATCACGCATGTACCAGTGATGGGGCATACTGAGCTCACTGGGTCCGTGTTGCATACACACTGAGTGACTTGCTCCCTGATTCTATCACGCATGTACCAGTGATGGGGCATACCTCACTGGGTCTGTGTTGCATACACACTGAATATCTTCCTCCCTGATTCTAACACGCATGTACCAGTGATGGGGCATACTGAGCTCACTGGGTCCGTGTTGCATACACACTGAATATCTTCCTCCCTGATTCTATCACGCATGTACTAGTGATGGGGCATAGCTCACTGGGTCTGTGTTGCATGCACACTGAATATCTTCCTCCCTGATTCTATCACGCATGTACTAGTGATGGGGCATAGCTCACTGGGTCTGTGTTGCATACACACTGAATATCTTCCTCCCTGATTCTATCACGCATGTACTAGTGATGGGGCATACCTCACTGGGTCTGTGTTGCATACACACTGAATATCTTCCTCCCTGATTCTATCACGCATGTACCAGTGATGGGGCATACTGAGCTCACTGGGTCCGTGTTGCATACACACTGAGTGACTTGCTCCCTGATTCTATCACGCATGTACTAGTGATGGGGCATACCTCACTGGGTCTGTGTTGCATACACACTGAATATCTTCCTCCCTGATTCTATCACACTTGTACCAGTGATGGGGCATACTGAGCTCACTGGGTCTGTGTTGCATACACACTGAGTGACTTGCTCCCTGATTCTATCACGCATGTACCAGTGATGGGGCATAGCTCACTGGGTCTGTGTTGCATACACACTGAGTGACTTGCTCCCTGATTCTATCACGCATGTACCAGTGATGGGGCATAGCTCACTGGGTCTGCGTTGCATACACACTGAGTGACTTGCTCCCTGATTCTATCATGCATGTACCAGTGATGGGGCATAGCTCACTGGGTCCTTGTTGCATACACACTGAGTGACTTGCTCCCTGATTCTATCATGCATGTACCAGTGATGGGGCATAGCTCACTGGGTCCGTGTTGCATACACACTGAGTGACTTGCTCCCTGATTCTATCATGCATGCACCAGTGATGGGGCATAGCTCACTGAGTCCGTGTTGCATACACACTGAGTGACTTGCTCCCTGATTCTATCATGCATGTACCAGTGATGGGGCATAGCTCACTGGGTCCGTGTTGCATACACACTGAGTGACTTGCTCCCTGATTCTATCATGCATGTACCAGTGATGGGGCATAGCTCACTGGGTCTGTGTTGCATACACACTGAGTGACTTGCTCCCTGATTCTATCACGCATGTACCAGTGATGGGGCATAGCTCACTGGGTCTGTGTTGCATACACACTGAATATCTTCCTCCCTGATTCTATCACGCATGTACCAGTGATGGGGCATTGCTCACTGGGTCCGTGTTGCATACACACTGAGTGACTTGCTCCCTGATTCTATCACGCATGTACCAGTGATGGAGCATAGCTCACTGGGTCTGTGTTGCATACAGACTGAGTGACTTGCTCCCTGACTCTATCACGCATGTACTAGTGATGGCGCATAGCTCACTGGGTCTGTGTTGCATACACACTGAATATCTTCCTCCCTGATTCTATCACACTTGTACCAGTGATGGGGCATAACTCACTGGGTCTGTGTTGCATACACACTGAATATCTTCCTCCCTGATTCTATCACGCATGTACCAGTGATGGGGCATAGCTCACTGGGTCTGTGTTGCATACACACTGAATATCTTCCTCCCTGATTCTATCACGCATGTACCAGTGATGGGGCATAGCTCACTGGGTCTGTGTTGCATACACACTGAATATCTTCCTCCCTGATTCTATCACGCATGTACTAGTGATGGGGCATAGCTCACTGGGTCTGTGTTGCATACACACTGAGTGACTTGCTCCCTGATTCTATCACACTTGTACCAGTGATGGGGCATAGCTCACTGGGGCCGTGTTGCATACACACTGAGTGACTTGCTCCCGGATTCTATCACACTTGTACCAGTGATGGGGCATAGCTCACTGGGTCCGTGTTGCATACACACTGAGTGACTTGCTCCCTGATTCTATCACGCATGTACCAGTGATGGGGCATAGCTCACTGGGTCTGTGTTGCATACAGACTGAGTGACTTGCTCCCTGATTCTATCACACATGTACCAGTGATGGGGCATAGCTCACTGGGGCCGTGTTGCATACACACTGAGTGACTTGCTCCCTGATTCTATCACACTTGTACCAGTGATGGGGCATAGCTCACTGGGTCTGTGTTGCATACACACTGAGTGACTTGCTCCCTGATTCTATCACACTTGTACCAGTGATGGGGCATAGCTCACTGGGTCCGTGTTGCACACACACTGAGTGACTTGCTCCCTGATTCTATCACGCATGTACCAGTGATGGGGCATAGCTCACTGGGTCTGTGTTGCATACACACTGAGTGACTTGCTCCCTGAATTTATCACACTTGTACCAGTGATGGGGCATAGCTCACTGGGTCTGTGTTGCATACACACTGAGTGACTTACCCCCTGATTCTATCACGCATGTACCAGTGATGGGGCATACTGAGAGCTCACTGGGTCTGTGTTGCATACAGACTGAGTGACTTGCTCCCTGATTCTATCACGCATGTACCAGTGATGGGGCATAGCTCACTGGGTCTGTGTTGCATACACACTGAGTGACTTGCTCCCTGATTCTATCACGCATGTACCAGTGATGGGGCATACTGACAGCTCACTGGGTCTGTGTTGCATACAGACTGAGTGACTTGCTCCCTGATTCTATCACGCATGTACCAGTGATGGGGCATAGCTCACTGGGTCCGTGTTGCATACACACTGAATATCTTCCTCCCTGATTCTATCACGCATGTACCAGTGATGGGGCATAGCTCACTGGGTCCATGTTGCATCCACAGTGAGTGACTTGCTCCCTGATTCTATCACGCATGTACCAGTGATGGGGCATAGCTCACTGGGTCCGTGTTGCATACACAGTGAGTGACTTGCTCCCTGATTCTATCACGCATGTACCAGTGATGGGGCATAGCTCACTGGGTCCGTGTTGCATACACACTGAATATCTTCCTCCCTGATTCTATCACGCATGTACCAGTGATGGGGCATAGCTCACTGGGTCCGTGTTGCATACACACTGAATATCTTCCTCCCTGATTCTATCACGCATGTACCAGTGATGGGTCATAGCTCACTGGGTCCGTGTTGCATACACAGTGAGTGACTTGCTCCCTGATTCTGTCACGCATGTACCAGTGATGGGGCATAGCTCACTGGGTCCGTGTTGCATACACACTGAATATCTTCCTCCCTGATTCTATCACGCATGTACCAGTGATGGGGCACAGCTCACTGGGTCCGTGTTGCATACACACTGAATATCTTGCTCCCTGATTCTATCACACTTGTACCAGTGATGGGGCATAGCTCACAGGGCCTGTGTTGCATACACACTGAGTGACTTGCTCCCTGATTCTATCACGCATGTACCAGTGATGTCGCATAGCTCACTGGGTCCGTGTTGCATACAGACTGAGTGACTTGCTCCCTGATTCTATCACGCATGTACCAGTGATGGGGCATAGCTCACTGGGTCCGTGTTGCATACAGACTGAGTGACTTGCTCCCTGATTCTATCACGCATGTACCAGTGATGGGGCATAGCTCACTGGGTCTGTGTTGCATACAGACTGAGTGACTTGCTCCCTGATTCTATCACGCATGTACCAGTGATGGGGCATAGCTCACTGGGTCTGTGTTGCATACAGACTGAGTGACTTGCTCCCTGATTCTATCACGCATGTACCAGTGATGGGGCATAGCTCACTGGGTACGTGTTGCATACACACTGAGTGACTTGCTCCCTGATTCTATCACGCATGTACCAGTGATGGGGCATAGCTCACTGGGTACGTGTTGCATACACACTGAGTGACTTGCTCCCTGATTCTATCACGCATGTACCAGTGATGGGGCATAGCTCACTGGGTCCGTGTTGCATACACAGTGAGTGACTTGCTCCCTGATTCTATCACGCATGTACCAGTGATGGGGCATACTGACAGCTCACTGGGTCCGTGTTGCATACACAGTGAGTGACTTGCTCCCTGATTCTATCACGCATGTACCAGTGATGGGGCATACTGACAGCTCACTGGGTCTGTGTTGCATACACACTGAATATCTTCCTCCCTGATTCTATCACGCATGTACCAGTGATGGGGCATAGCCCACTGGGTGTGTGTTGCATACACACTGAATATCTTCCTCCCTGATTCTATCACGCATGTACCAGTGATGGGGCATAGCTCACTGGGTCCGTGTTGCATACACACTGAGTGATTTGCTCCCTGATTCTATCACGCATGTACCAGTGATGGGGCATACTGACTGCTCACTGGGTCTGTGTTGCATACACACTGAATATCTTCCTCCCTGATTCTATCACGCATGTACCAGTGATGGGGCATACTGACAGCTCACTGGGTCCGTGTTGCATACACACTGAATATCTTCCTCCCTGATTCTATCACGCATGTACCAGTGATGGGGCATAGCTCACTGGGTCTGTGTTGCATACACAGTGAGTGACTTGCTCCCTGATTCTATCACGCATGTACCAGTGATGGGGCATAGCTCACTGGGTCTGTGTTGCATACACACTGAGTGACTTGCTCCCTGATTCTATCACGCATGTACCAGTGATGGGGCATAGCTCACTGGGTCTGTGTTGCATACACACTGAGTGACTTGCTCCCTGATTCTATCACGCATGTACCAGAGATGGGGCATAGCTCACTGGGTCTGTGTTGCATACACACTGAGTGACTTGCTCCCTGATTCTATCACGCATGTACCAGTGATGGGGCATAGCTCACTGGGTCCGTGTTGCATACACACTGAGTGACTTGCTCCCTGATTCTATCACGCATGTACCAGTGATGGGGCATAGCTCACTGGGTCCGTGTTGCATACACACTGAATATCTTCCTCCCTGATTCTATCACGCATGTACCAGTGATGGGGCATAGCTCACTGGGTCTGTGTTGCATACACACTGAGTGACTTGCTCCGTGATTCTATCACGCATGTACTAGTGATGGGGCATAGCTCACTGGGTCTGTGTTGCATACAGACTGAGTGAATTGCTCCCTGATTCTATCACGCATGAACCCAGTGATGGGGCATAGCTCACTGGGTCTGTGTTGCATACACACTGAGTGACTTGCTCCCTGATTCTATCACGCATGTACCAGTGATGGGGCATAGCTCACTGGGTCTGTGTTGCATACACACTGAGTGACTTGCTCCCTGATTCTATCACGCATGTACCAGTGATGGGGCATAGCTCACTGGGTCTGTGTTGCATACACACTGAGTGACTTGCTCCCTGAATCTATCACGCATGTACGAGTGATGGGGCATAGCTCACTGGGTCTGTGTTGCATACACACTGAGTGACTTGCTCCCTGATTCTATCACGCATGTACCAGTGATGGGGCATACTGACAGCTCACTGGGTCTGTGTTGCATACACACTGAATATCTTCCTCCCTGATTCTATCACGCATGTACCAGTGATGGGGCATAGCTCACTGGGTCTGTGTTGCATACACACTGAGTGACTTGCTCCCTGATTCTATCACACTTGTACCAGTGATGGGGCATAGCTCACTGGGTCCGTGTTGCATACACACTGAGTGACTTCCTCCCTGATTCTATCACGCATGTACTAGTGATGGGGCATAGCTCACTGGGTCCGTGTTGCATACACACTGAGTGACTTGCTCCCTGATTCTATCACACTTGTACCAGTGATGGGGCATAGCTCACTGGGTCTGTGTTGCATACACAGTGAGTGACTTGCTCCCTGATTCTATCACACTTGTACCAGTGATGGGGCATAGCTCACTGGGTCCGTGTTGCATACACACTGAGTGACTTGCTCCCTGATTCTATCACGCATGTACCAGTGATGGGGCATAGCTCACTGGGTCTGTGTTGCATACACACTGAGTGACTTGCTCCCTGATTCTATCACGCATGTACTAGTGATGGGGCATAGCTCACTGGGTCCGTGTTGCATACACACTGAGTGACTTGCTCCCTGATTCTATCACGCATGTACTAGTGATGGGGCATAGCTCACTGGGTCTGTGTTGCATACACACTGAGTGACTTGCTCCCTGATTCTATCACGCATGTACTAGTGATGGGGCATAGCTCACTGGGTCCGTGTTGCATACACACTGAGTGACTTGCTCCCTGATTCTATCACGCATGTACCAGTGATGGGGCATAGCTCACTGGGTCCGTGTTGCATACACACTGAGTGACTTGCTCCCTGATTCTATCACGCATGTACTAGTGATGGGGCATAGCTCACTGGGTCGGTGTTGCATACACAGTGAGTGACTTGCTCCCTGATTCTATCACACTTGTACCAGTGATGGGGCATAGCTCACTGGGTCCGTGTTGCATACACACTGAGTGACTTGCTCCCTGATTCTATCACACTTGTACCAGTGATGGGGCATAGCTCACTGGGTCTGTGTTGCATACACAGTGAGTGACTTGCTCCCTGATTCTGTCACGCATGTACCAGTGATGGGGCATAGCTCACTGGGTCCGTGTTGCATACACACTGAATATCTTCCTCCCTGATTCTATCACAGTTGTACCAGTGATGGGGCATAGCTCACTGGGTCCGTGTTGCATACACAGTGAGTGACTTGCTCCCTGATTCAATCACGAATGTACCAGTGATGGGGCATAGCTCACTGGGTCTGTGTTGCATACACACTCAGTGACTTGCTCCGTGATTCTATCACGCATGTACCAGTGATGGGGCATAGCTCACTGGGTCTGTGTTGCATACACACTGAATATCTTCCTCCCTGATTCTATCACGCATGTACCAGTGATGGGGCATAGCTCACTGGGTCCGTGTTGCATACACACTGAATATCTTCCTCCCTGATTCTATCACCCATGTACCAGTGATGGGGCATAGCTCACTGGGTCTGTGTTGCATACACACTGAATATCTTCCTCCCTGATTCTATCACACTTGTACCAGTGATGGGGCATACTGAGCTCACTGGGTCCGTGTTGCATACACACTGAGTGACTTGCTCCCTGATTCTATCACGCATGTACCAGTGATGGGGCATAGCTCACTGGGTCTGTGTTGCATACACACTGAGTGACTTGCTCCCTGATTCTATCACGCATGTACCAGTGATGGGGCATAGCTCACTGGGTCTGTGTTGCATACACACTGAGTGACTTGCTCCCTGATTCTATCATGCATGTACCAGTGATGGGGCATAGCTCACTGGGTCCTTGTTGCATACACACTGAGTGACTTGCTTCCTAATTCTATCATGCATGTACCAGTGATGGGGCATAGCTCACTGGGTCCGTGTTGCATACACACTGAGTGACTTGCTCCCTGATTCTATCATGCATGTACCAGTGATGGGGCATAGCTCACTGGGTCTGTGTTGCATACACACTGAGTGACTTGCTCCCTGATTCTATCACGCATGTACCAGTGATGGGGCATAGCTCACTGGGTCTGTGTTGCATACACACTGAATATCTTCCTCCCTGATTCTATCACGCATGTACCAGTGATGGGGCATTGCTCACTGGGTCCGTGTTGCATACACACTGAGTGACTTGCTCCCTGATTCTATCACGCATGTACCAGTGATGGGGCATTGCTCACTGGGTCCGTGTTGCATACACACTGAGTGACTTTCTCCCTGATTCTATCACGCATGTACCAGTGATGGGGCATAGCTCACTGGGTCCGTGTTGCATACACACTGAGTGACTTGCTCCCTGATTCTATCACGCATGTACCAGTGATGGAGCATAGCTCACTGGGTCTGTGTTGCATACAGACTGAGTGACTTGCTCCCTGACTCTATCACGCATGTACTAGTGATGGGGCATAGCTCACTGGGTCTGTGTTGCATACACACTGAATATCTTCCTCCCTGATTCTATCACGCATGTACCAGTGATGGGGCATAGCTCACTGGGTCTGTGTTGCATACACACTGAATATCTTCCTCCCTGATTCTATCACGCATGTACCAGTGATGGGGCATAGCTCACTGGGTCCGTGTTGCATACACACTGAATATCTTCCTCCCTGATTCTATCACGCATGTACCAGTGATGGGGCATAGCTCACTGGGTCTGTGTTGCATACACACTGATTATATCTTCCTCCCTGATTCTATCACGCATGTACTAGTGATGGGGCATAGCTCACTGGGTCTGTGTTGCATACACACTGAGTGACTTGCTCCCTGATTCTATCACACTTGTACCAGTGATGGGGCATAGCTCACTGGGTCCGTGTTGCATACACACTGAGTGACTTGCTCCCTGATTCTATCACGCATGTACCAGTGATGGGGCATAGCTCACTGGGTCTGTGTTGCATACACACTGAGTGACTTGCTCCCTGATTCTATCACGCATGTACCAGTGATGGGGCATAGCTCACTGGGTCTGTGTTGCATACACACTGAGTGACTTGCTCCCTGATTCCATCACGCATGTACCAGTGATGGGGCATAGCTCACTGGGTCTGTGTTGCATACACACTGAGTGACTTGCTCCCTGATTCTATCACGCATGTACCAGTGATGGGGCATAGCTCACTGAGTCTGTGTTGCATACACACTGAGTGACTTGCTCCCTGATTCTATCACGCATGTACCAGTGATGGGGCATAGCTCACTGGGTCTGTGTTGCATACACACTGAATATCTTCCTCCCTGATTCTATCACGCATGTACCAGTGATGGGGCATAGCTCACTGGGTCCGTGTTGCATACACACTGAGTGACTTGCTCCCTGATTCTATCACGCATGTACCAGTGATGGGGCATAGCCCACTGTGTGTGTGTTGCATACAGACTGAGTGACTTGCTCCCTGATTCTATCACGCATGTACCAGTGATGGGGCATAGCTCACTGGGTGTGTGTTGCATACAGACTGAGTGACTTCCTCCCTGATTCTATCACGCATGTACCAGTGATGGGGCATAGCTCACTGGGTGTGTGTTGCATACACACTGAGTGACTTGCTCCCTGATTCTATCACGCATATACCAGTGATGGGGCATAGCTCACTGGGTGTGTGTTGCATACAGACTGAGTGACTTCCTCCCTGATTCTATCACGCATGTACCAGTGATGGGGCATAGCTCACTGGGTGTGTGTTGCATACAGACTGAGTGACTTGCTCCCTGATTCTATCACGCATGTACCAGTGATGGGGCATAGCTCACTGGGTGTGTGTTGCATACAGACTGAGTGACTTGCTCCCTGATTCTATCACGCATGTACCAGTGATGGGGCATAGCTCACTGGGTGTGTGTTGCATACACACTGAGTGACTTGCTCCCTGATTCTATCACGCATGTACCAGTGATGGGGCATAGCTCACTGGGTGTGTGTTGCATACACACTGAGTGACTTGCTCCCTGATTCTATCACGCATGTACTAGTGATGGGGCATAGTTCACTGGGTCCGTGTTGCATACACACTGAGTGACTTGCTCCCTGATTCTATCACGCATGTACTAGTGATGGGGCATAGCTCACTGGGTCTGTGTTGCATACACACTGAGTGACTTGCTCCCTGATTCTATCACGCATGTACTAGTGATGGGGCATAGCTCACTGGGTCTGTGTTGCATACACACTGAGTGACTTGCTCCCTGATTCTATCACGCATGTACTAGTGATGGGGCATAGCTCACTGGGTCTGTGTTGCATACACACTGAGTGACTTGCTCCCTGATTCTATCACGCATGTACTAGTGATGGGGCATAGCTCACTGGGTCCATGTTGCATACACACTGAATATCTTCCTCCCTGATTCTATCACGCATGTACTAGTGATGGGGCATAGCTCACTGGGTCCGTGTTGCATACACACTGAATATCTTCCTCCCTGATTCTATCACGCATGTACCAGTGATGGGGCATAGCTCACTGGGTCCGTGTTGCATACACACTGAGTGACTTGCTCCCTGATTCTATCACGCATTTACCAGTGATGGGGCATAGCTCACTGGGTCTGTGTTGCATACACACTGAATATCTTCCTCCCTGATTCTATCACGCATGTACTAGTGATGGGGCATAGCTCACTGGGTCCGTGTTGCATACACACTGAATATCTTCCTCCCTGATTCTATCACGCATGTACTAGTGATGGGGCATAGCTCACTTGGTCCGTGTTGCATACACACTGAGTGACTTGCTCCCTGATTCTATCACACTTGTACCAGTGATGGGGCATAGCTCACTGGGTCTGTGTTGCATACACACTGAATATCTTCCTCCCTGATTTTATCACGCATGTACCAGTGATGGGGCATAGCTCACTGGGTCTGTGTTGCATACACACTGAATATCTTCCTCCCTGATTCTATCACGCATGTACCAGTGATGGGGCATAGCTCACTGGGTCCGTGTTGCATACACACTGAATATCTTCCTCCCTGATTCTATCACGCATGTACCAGTGATGGGGCATAGCTCACTGGGTCCGTGTTGCATACACACTGAGTGACTTGCTCCCTGATTCTATCACGCATGTACTAGTGATGGGGCATAGCTCACTGGGTCTGTGTTGCATACACACTGAGTGACTTGCTCCCTGATTCTATCACGCATGTACTAGTGATGGGGCATAGCTCACTGGGTCTATGTTACATACACACTGAATATCTTCCTCCCTGATTCTATCACACATGTACTAGTGATGGGGCATAGCTCACTGGGTCTGTGTTGCATACACACTGAATATCTTCCTCCCTGATTCTATCACACATGTACTAGTGATGGGGCATAGCTCACTGCGTCTGTGTTGCATACACACTGAGTGACTTGCTCCCTGATTCTATCACGCATGTACCAGTGATGGGGCATAGCTCACTGGGTACGTGTTGCATACACACTGAGTGAGTTCCTCCCTGATTCTATCACGCATGTACCAGTGATGGGGCATAGCTCACTGGGTCTGTGTTGCATACACACTGAGTGACTTGCTCCCTGAATTTATCACACTTGTACCAGTGATGGGGCATAGCTCACTGGGTCTGTGTTGCATACACACTGAGTGACTTCCTCCCTGATTCTATCACGCTTGTACCAGTGATGGGGCATAGCTCACTGGGTCTGTGTTGCATACACACTGAGTGACCTCCTCCCTGATTCTATCACGCTTGTACCAGTGATGGGGCATAGCTCACTGGGTCTGTGTTGCATACACACTGAGTGACTTCCTCCCTGATTCTATCACGCTTGTACCAGTGATGGGGCATAGCTCACTGGGTCTGTGTTGCATACACACTGAGTGACTTGCTCCCTGAATTTATCACGCTTGTACCAGTGATGGGGCATAGCTCACTGGGTCTGTGTTGCATACACACTGAGTGACTTCCTCCCTGATTCTATCACGCATGTACCAGTGATGGGGCATACTGACAGCTCACTGGGTCTGTGTTGCATACACACTGATTGACTTGCTCCCTGATTCTATCACGCATGTACCAGTGATGGGGCATAGCTCACTGGGTCTGTGTTGCATACACAGTGATTGACTTGCTCCCTGATTCTATCACGCATGTAGCAGTGATGGGGCATAGCTCACTGAGTCCGTGTTGCATACACACTGAGTGACTTGCTCCCTGATTCTATCATGCATGTACCAGTGATGGGGCATAGCTCACTGGGTCTGTGTTGCATACACACTGAGTGACTTGCTCCCTGATTCTATCATGCATGTACCAGTGATGGGGCATAGCTCACTGAGTCCGTGTTGCATACACAGTGAGTGACTTGCTCCCTGATTCTATCATGCATGTACCAGTGATGGGGCATAGCTCACTGGGTCTGTGTTGCATACACACTGAGTGACTTGCTCCCTGATTCTATCACGCATGTACCAGTGATGGGGCATAGCTCACTGGGTCCGTGTTGCATACACACTGAGTGACTTGCTCCCTGATTCTATCACGCATGTACCAGTGATGGGGCATAGCTCACTGGGTCTGTGTTGCATACACAGTGAGTGACTTGCTCCCTGATTCTATCACGCATGTACCAGTGATGGGGCATAGCTCACTGAGTCCGTGTTGCATACACACTGAGTGACTTGCTCCCTGATTCTATCATGCATGTACCAGTGATGGGGCATAGCTCACTGGGTCTGTGTTGCATACACACTGAGTGACTTGCTCCCTGATTCTATCATGCATGTACCAGTGATGGGGCATAGCTCACTGAGTCCGTGTTGCATACACACTGAGTGACCTGCTCCCTGATTCTATCATGCATGTACCAGTGATGGGGCATAGCTCACTGGGTCTGTGTTGCATACACACTGAGTGACTTGCTCCCTGATTCTATCACGCATGTACCAGTGATGGGGCATACTAACAGCTCACTGGGTCTGTGTTGCATACACACTGAGTGACTTGCTCCCTGATTCTATCATGCATGTACCAGTGATGGGGCATACTGACAGCTCACTGGGTCTGTGTTGCATACACACTGAGTGACTTGCTCCCTGATTCTATCACGCATGTACCAGTGATGGGGCATAGCTCACTGGGTCTGTGTTGCATACACACTGAGTGACTTGCTCCCTGATTCTATCACGCATGTACCAGTGATGGGGCATAGCTCACTGGGTCTGTGTTGCATACACACTGATTATATCTTCCTCCCTGATTCTATCACGCATGTACTAGTGATGGGGCATAGCTCACTGGGTCTGTGTTGCATACACACTGAGTGACTTGCTCCCTGAATTTATCACGCTTGTACCAGTAATGGGGCATAGCTCACTGGGTCTGTGTTGCATACACACTGAGTGACTTGCTCCCTGATTCTATCACGCATGTACCAGTGATGGGGCATAGCTCACTGGGTCCGTGTTGCATACACACTGAGTGACTTGCTCCCTGATTCTATCACGCATGTACCAGTGATGGGGCATAGCTCACTGGGTCCGTGTTGCATACACACTGAGTGACTTGCTCCCTGATTCTATCACACTTGTACCAGTGATGGGGCATAGCTCACTGGGTCTGTGTTGCATACACACTGAGTGACTTGCTCCCTGATTCTATCACGCATGTACCAGTGATGGGGCATAGCTCACTGGGTCCGTGTTGCATACACACTGAGTGACTTGCTCCCTGATTCTATCACACTTGTACCAGTGATGGAGCATACTGACAGCTCACTGGGTCTGTGTTGCATACACACTGAGTGACTTGCTACCTGATTCTATCACACTTGTACCAGTGATGGGGCATAGCTCACTGGGTCTGTGTTGCATACACACTGAGTGACTTGCTCCCTGATTCTATCACGCATGTACTAGTGATGGGGCATAGCTCACTGGGTCTGTGTTGCATACACACTGAGTGACTTGCTCCCTGATTCTATCACGCATGTACTAGTGATGGGGCATAGCTCACTGGGTCTGTGTTGCATACACACTGAGTGACTTGCTCCCTGATTCTATCACGCATGTACTAGTGATGGGGCATAGCTCACTGGGTCCATGTTGCATACACACTGAATATCTTCCTCCCTGATTCTATCACGCATGTACTAGTGATGGGGCATAGCTCACTGGGTCCGTGTTGCATACACACTGAATATCTTCCTCCCTGATTCTATCACGCATGTACCAGTGATGGGGCATAGCTCACTGGGTCCGTGTTGCATACACACTGAGTGACTTGCTCCCTGATTCTATCACGCATTTACCAGTGATGGGGCATAGCTCACTGGGTCTGTGTTGCATACACACTGAATATCTTCCTCCCTGATTCTATCACGCATGTACTAGTGATGGGGCATAGCTCACTGGGTCCGTGTTGCATACACACTGAATATCTTCCTCCCTGATTCTATCACGCATGTACTAGTGATGGGGCATAGCTCACTGGGTCTGTGTTGCATACACACTGAATATCTTCCTCCCTGATTCTATCACGCATGTACCAGTGATGGGGCATAGCTCACTGGGTCTGTGTTGCATACACACTGAATATCTTCCTCCCTGATTCTATCACGCATGTACCAGTGATGGGGCATAGCTCACTGGGTCCGTGTTGCATACACACTGAATATCTTCCTCCCTGATTCTATCACGCATGTACCAGTGATGGGGCATAGCTCACTGGGTCCGTGTTGCATACACACTGAGTTACTTGCTCCCTGATTCTATCACGCATGTACTAGTGATGGGGCATAGCTCACTGGGTCTGTGTTGCATACACACTGAGTGACTTGCTCCCTGATTCTATCACGCATGTACTAGTGATGGGGCATAGCTCACTGGGTCTATGTTACATACACACTGAATATCTTCCTCCCTGATTCTATCACACATGTACTAGTGATGGGGCATAGCTCACTGGGTCTGTGTTGCATACACACTGAATATCTTCCTCCCTGATTCTATCACACATGTACTAGTGATGGGGCATAGCTCACTGCGTCTGTGTTGCATACACACTGAGTGACTTGCTCCCTGATTCTATCACGCATGTACCAGTGATGGGGCATAGCTCACTGGGTACGTGTTGCATACACACTGAGTGAGTTCCTCCCTGATTCTATCACGCATGTACCAGTGATGGGGCATAGCTCACTGGGTCTGTGTTGCATACACACTGAGTGACTTGCTCCCTGAATTTATCACACTTGTACCAGTGATGGGGCATAGCTCACTGGGTCTGTGTTGCATACACACTGAGTGACTTCCTCCCTGATTCTATCACGCTTGTACCAGTGATGGGGCATAGCTCACTGGGTCTGTGTTGCATACACACTGAGTGACTTCCTCCCTGATTCTATCACGCTTGTACCAGTGATGGGGCATAGCTCACTGGGTCTGTGTTGCATACACACTGAGTGACTTCCTCCCTGATTCTATCACGCTTGTACCAGTGATGGGGCATAGCTCACTGGGTCTGTGTTGCATACACACTGAGTGACTTGCTCCCTGAATTTATCACGCTTGTACCAGTGATGGAGCATAGCTCACTGGGTCTGTGTTGCATACACACTGAGTGACTTCCTCCCTGATTCTATCACGCATGTACCAGTGATGGGGCATACTGACAGCTCACTGGGTCTGTGTTGCATACACACTGATTGACTTGCTCCCTGATTCTATCACGCATGTACCAGTGATGGGGCATAGCTCACTGGGTCTGTGTTGCATACACACTGATTGACTTGCTCCCTGATTCTATCACGCATGTAGCAGTGATGGGGCATAGCTCACTGAGTCCGTGTTGCATACACACTGAGTGACTTGCTCCCTGATTCTATCATGCATGTACCAGTGATGGGGCATAGCTCACTGGGTCTGTGTTGCATACACACTGAGTGACTTGCTCCCTGATTCTATCATGTATGTACCAGTGATGGGGCATAGCTCACTGAGTCCGTGTTGCATACACAGTGAGTGACTTGCTCCCTGATTCTATCATGCATGTACCAGTGATGGGGCATAGCTCACTGGGTCTGTGTTGCATACACACTGAGTGACTTGCTCCCTGATTCTATCACGCATGTACCAGTGATGGGGCATAGCTCACTGGGTCCGTGTTGCATACACACTGAGTGACTTGCTCCCTGATTCTATCACGCATGTACCAGTGATGGGGCATAGCTCACTGGGTCTGTGTTGCATACACAGTGAGTGACTTGCTCCCTGATTCTATCACGCATGTACCAGTGATGGGGCATAGCTCACTGAGTCCGTGTTGCATACACACTGAGTGACTTGCTCCCTGATTCTATCATGCATGTACCAGTGATGGGGCATAGCTCACTGGGTCTGTGTTGCATACACACTGAGTGACTTGCTCCCTGATTCTATCATGCATGTACCAGTGATGGGGCATAGCTCACTGAGTCCGTGTTGCATACACACTGAGTGACTTGCTCCCTGATTCTATCATGCATGTACCAGTGATGGGGCATAGCTCACTGGGTCTGTGTTGCATACACACTGAGTGACTTGCTCCCTGATTCTATCACGCATGTACCAGTGATGGGGCATAGCTCACTGGGTCTGTGTTGCATACACACTGATTATACCTTCCTCCCTGATTCTATCACGCATGTACTAGTGATGGGGCATAGCTCACTGGGTCTGTGTTGCATACACACTGAGTGACTTGCTCCCTGAATTTATCACGCTTGTACCAGTAATGGGGCATAGCTCACTGGGTCTGTGTTGCATACACACTGAGTGACTTGCTCCCTGATTCTATCACACATGTACCAGTGATGGGGCATAGCTCACTGGGTCTGTGTTGCATACACACTGAGTGACTTGCTCCCTGATTCTATCACACATGTACCAGTGATGGGGCATAGCTCACTGGGTCTGTGTTGCATACACACTGAGTGACTTGCTCCCTGATTCTATCACGCATGTACCAGTAATGGGGCATAGCTCACTGGGTCTGTGTTGCATACACACTGAGTGACTTGCTCCCTGATTCTATCACACTTGTACCAGTGATGGGGCATAGCTCACTGGGTCCGTGTTGCATACACACTGAGTGACTTGCTCCCTGATTCTATCACACTTGTACCAGTGATGGGGCATAGCTCACTGGGTCCGTGTTGCATACACACTGAGTGACTTGCTCCCTGATTCTATCACACTTGTACCAGTGATGGGGCATAGCTCACTGGGTCCGTGTTGCATACACACTGAGTGACTTGCTCCCTGATTCTATCACACTTGTACCAGTGATGGGGCATAGCTCACTGGGTCTGTGTTGCATACACACTGAGTGACTTGCTCCCTGATTCTATCACGCATGTACCAGTGATGGGGCATAGCTCACTGGGTCCGTGTTGCATACACACTGAGTGACTTGCTCCCTGATTCTATCACACTTGTACCAGTGATGGAGCATACTGACAGCTCACTGGGTCTGTGTTGCATACACACTGAGTGACTTGCTACCTGATTCTATCACACTTGTACCAGTGATGGGGCATAGCTCACTGGGTCTGTGTTGCATACACACTGAGTGACTTGCTCCCTGATTCTATCACGCATGTACCAGTGATGGGGCATAGCTCACTGGGTCCGTGTTGCATACACACTGAGTGACTTGCTCCCTGATTCTATCACACTTGTACCAGTGATGGGGCATACTGATAGCTCACTGGGTCCGTGTTGCATACACACTGAGTGACTTGCTCCCTGATTCTATCACACTTGTACCAGTGATGGGGCATACTGACAGCTCACTGGGTCCGTGTTGCATACACAGTGAGTGACTTGCTCCCTGATTCCATCACACTTGTACCAGTGATGGGGCATACTGAGCTCACTGGGTCCGTGTTGCATACACAGTGAGTGACTTGCTCCCTGATTCTATCACACTTGTACCAGTGATGGGGCATACTGAGCTCACTGGGTCCGTGTTGCATACACAGTGAGTGACTTGCTCCCTGATTCTATCACACTTGTACCAGTGATGGGGCATAGCTCACTGGGTCCGTGTTGCATACACAGTGAGTGACTTGCTCCCTGATTCTATCACACTTGTACCAGTGATGGGGCATACTGACAGCTCACTGGGTCTGTGTTACATACACAGTGAGTGACTTGCTCCCTGATTCTATCACACTTGTACCAGTGATGGGGCATACTGACAGCTCACTGGGTCCGTGTTGCATACACAGTGAGTGACTTGCTCCCTGATTCTATCACACTTGTACCAGTGATGGGGCATAGCTCACTGGGTCCGTGTTGCATACACACTGAGTGACTTGCTCCCTGATTCTATCACGCATGTACCAGTGATGGGGCATAGCTCACTGGGTCTGTGTTGCATACACACTGAGTGACTTGCTCCCTGATTCTATCACGCTTGTACCAGTGATGGGGCATAGCTCACTGGGTCCATGTTGCATACACACTGAGTGACTTGCTCCCTGATTCTATCACGCATGTAGCAGTGATGGGGCATAGCTCACTGGGTCCGTGTTGCATACACACTGAGTGACTTGCTCCCTGATTCTATCACGCATGTACCAGTGATGGGGCATAGCTCACTGGGTCCATGTTGCATACACACTGAGTGACTTGCTCCCTGATTCTATCACGCATGTACCAGTGATGGGGCATAGCTCACTGGGTGTGTGTTGCATACACACTGAGTGACTTGCTCCCTGATTCTATCACGCATGTACCAGTGATGGGGCATAGCTCACTGGGTGTGTGTTGCATACACACTGAGTGACTTGCTCCCTGATTCTATCACGCATGTACCAGTGATGGGGCATAGCTCACTGGGTCCATGTTGCATACACACTGAGTGACTTGCTCCCTGATTCTATCACGCATGTACCAGTGATGGGGCATAGCTCACTGGGTGTGTGTTGCATACACACTGAGTGACTTCCTCCCTGATTCTATCACACTTGTACCAGTGATGGGGTTTAGCTCACTGGGTCCATGTTGCATACACACTGAGTGACTTGCTCCCTGATTCTATCACGCATGTACCAGTGATGGGGCATAGCTCACTGGGTGTGTGTTGCATACACACTGAGTGACTTGCTCCCTGATTCTATCACGCATGTACCAGTGATGGGGCATAGCTCACTGGGTCCATGTTGCATACACACTGAGTGACTTGCTCCCTGATTCTATCACGCATGTACCAGTGATGGGGCATAGCTCACTGGGTGTGTGTTGCATACACACTGAGTGACTTCCTCCCTGATTCTATCACACTTGTACCAGTGATGGGGTTTAGCTCACTGGGTCCATGTTGCATACACACTGAGTGACTTGCTCCCTGATTCTATCACGCATGTACCAGTGATGGGGCATAGCTCACTGGGTCCATGTTGCATACACACTGAGTGACTTGCTCCCTGATTCTATCACGCATGTACCAGTGATGGGGCATAGCTCACTGGGTGTGTGTTGCATACACACTGAGTGACTTGCTCCCTGATTCTATCACACTTGTACCAGTGATGGGGTTTAGCTCACTGGGTCCATGTTGCATACACACTGAGTGACTTGCTCCCTGATTCTATCACGCATGTACCAGTGATGGGGCATAGCTCACTGGGTGTGTGTTGCATACACACTGAGTGACTTGCTCCCTGATTCTATCACGCATGTACCAGTGATGGGGCATAGCTCACTGGGTCCGTGTTGCATACACACTGAGTGACTTGCTCCCTGATTCTATCACGCATGTACCAGTGATGGGGCATACTGACAGCTCACTGGGTCTGTGTTGCATACACACTGAGTGACTTGCTCCCTGATTCTATCACACTTGTACCAGTGATGGGGCATAGCTCACTGGGTCCATGTTGCATACACACTGAGTGACTTGCTCCCTTATTCTATCACGCATGTACCAGTGATGGGGCATAGCTCACTGGGTCTGTGTTGCATACACACTGAGTGACTTGCTCCCTGATTCTATCACGCATGTACCAGTGATGGGGCATACTGACAGCTCACTGGGTCTGTGTTGCATACACACTGAGTGACTTGCTCCCTGATTCTATCACGCATGTACCAGTGATGGGGCATAGCTCACTGGGTGTGTGTTGCATACACACTGAGTGACTTGCTCCCTGATTCTATCACGCATGTACCAGTGATGGGGCATACTGACAGCTCACTGGGTCTGTGTTGCATACACACTGAGTGACTTGCTCCCTGATTCTATCACGCATGTACCAGTGATGGGGCATACTGACAGCTCACTGGGTGTGTGTTGCATACACACTGAGTGACTTGCTCCCTGATTCTATCACGCATGTACCAGTGATGGGGCATACTGACAGCTCACTGGGTCTGTGTTGCATACACAGTGAGTGACTTGCTCCCTGATTCTATCACGCATGTACCAGTGATGGGGCATACTGACAGCTCACTGGGTCTGTGTTGCATACACACTGAGTGCGCTTGTCTCCTATGAATGATAGCGCTGGCATACTACATCACTCATTGTTTACTTCCGTTTATACTACAGTAAACTTCTCAGAGATGGTGTCATATATTTGGGGGATGTGTTCCTGACATCAAAACAGTAAACAAAGGTCATATGTACATGGGTCTGGAAATAATTTATTTCAGAGTTACAACACAAACTCGAAATTTACAAAAATTGCTCGAAGTGGCTTCCTCTTGATTCGAGTAAGCCTGCGTTCCATGCTCTGTTGAAAATTCCTGATGTGTTTCGTGAAACCCAGTTTGGATATGTCCTCTCAAAATGTCAACATCAGGTACAGGAGTCGCATAAACCAAGGACTTTATATGTCCCCAGACAAAGAAATCCATTAGATTCAAATCAGGCGATTGAGCAGGCCATGCAATGGGTCCTCCTCGAGCAATTCATTTTTGCGGAAATCGATCATTCAAAAACTTAAGAACTATCATACTGAAATGAGCTGGAGCACCATCATGTAAAAACCACATCTGTTGGATGATGTCCAGAGGCACATTATCAGTTAAGTGATTCAACTCATTTCTGACAAACTGGAGATAGCTTTGTCCATTCAGATGCAGAGAGAAGAATTAGGGACCAATAAGATGATACCTCTGTTGATGGTTGTCCTCTCGTATTTCATTAAGATTTTCAAATGCTCAGTTATAAGTTTTAAGAAAACTAAGATGCCATCACAAGTAAAACCAGCCTCATCCGTGAATAAGATACAGGCTAGGAAATTGATGAACACAGCGCACTGCTGTAACATGTATTGACAGAAACGTCTTCTTGGCTCAAAGTCCGCCTCATTTAATCCTTACACACGTTGAAGGTGATACGGGTACAGAAGATTTTGATGCAGAATTCCCCAGATAGTCATATGACTCTTTCCCTTACAGCCATACGCCTTGTGCTTTGTGATGGGTCGGCATCCACAGCACAAAGAACTCGTTCTTCAAGCTCAATGTCTCGTACCGCTCTTGGTCTCCCAACATCGCTAGTACTCCTCTCAAATGCGCCATTCTCTCTTAAGCATTGGTGAATGTTCTTGTACACGGTAACGGCCTGTCAGGGTACCTTGATGTGCTCGTGTTGCATTGCCGTCTCCATGGCCATATCCGTCTGTTCTCTCATGGAATACATTTCCTTTGACTTATAACAACGAAACGGTTCATTTTCAGACCCATGTACATATGACCTTTTTTTTTACTGTTTTGATGTCAGAAACACGTCCCCCAAATATATGACACCAATATAAACATTTTACTTTTTGACATCTTAAATGGATCACCCTGTAGATTAATCTATAAGTAATTAGCAGAAGATGATGTCTCAACGAAATCATTTGGCCCACCCACCCTTTTAATCACATTGGTTATATAGTAGAAACTGGCAACATTTTGAGATAGGTGTTGCCAACTTAACAATAAAGGTTTAGGAATATACACTAGTGTGGATCATTGGGGGTTTTACTTCACAGATCCTGTCATCACTCCACAGTTGTGGCTTCTTAAAAACATGCCTAGGCTACACTTTGCACCTTCGGCTATGTTTGGTTCTGCAACAGAAGCCAGCTCCCATAATGCCTCAGAAGGGATGCATATGATTGGCATTACTGACATGTTAATAAGCAGCAAGTTACTATACTGAACATCATTGTGTTAACAATGTGTTTATTTACTCAACAAAAGATGTGTCAGTGTCACGAGTACAGCAATCCCAGCTCATTCTCACGTACCATATTGTTTTCTGTGCTGCAGAAAGGTTTTCATGACGTGCCCAGTTTTGTGTTACTCAGATAAGCACACCACTTTAAAGCTGTAGCATGACGATGAACTGGGGAACATTACTTGTTATAAATCATCAACTCGGAGATGCTTAATTTACAGAAGATTTGTTAGTTGTTCATAATTTACCGTATGGCCCTTTATTGGGAATCAATTTTCTTAAACTGTATCAAGCTATTTCTGTGCTTCACTTACATATTTCTGATTACTTCCTTGGCACGTGTCACAGACCACCCTTGACCCGATGAGGCCCCATGTGAAGCTGCAGCTATGGAGGATATAGTACGGTTCTGCTTTTGAAAGTTCCAATATTATGGTCAAGCTTTCAGGCCAACATACCAGGGCCGTCCCTGAAGTACCCAACCTAACAAAGAAAACACAAACATCTTTATTTCTCTACATAGTCTCTCTTCAGCTCAATACACTTTTCCCAGTGATGTTCAATAGCTTCGATACCCTGTTTATAGTGAGAACCGTCAAGTTCTGCAAAATAGACATCAACTGCAAACTCCACCTCTTCATTGTAGCAAATCTTTTACCACCAGGCCATTTCTTCAACTTTGGAAACAGACAATAATCAGAGGGGGCAAATAGGGTGCATGAGGAAGCAATTCAAACTTTAACTCATTGATTTTGACCATGGCGATAATATATTTGTGAACTGCTGCATTGTCTTGATGAAACAGAACTTTCTTTTTTGCTAAATGCGGCTGATTTTGTTTGATTTAATCATTCAAATGCTGCAAAAAGTTTGCATAATACTCTCCACTGATTGATTATCTTCAAAAAGGAAAAGCAATGAAAATTATCCCACACACATTCCAAAAAACTGACGCCATGACCTTGCCTGCAGATGGAATTGTCTTCGCCTTCTTTGGAGCCAATTCTCCCCTTTCAATCCACTGTTTTGACTGTTCCTCCATCTTAAGTGTGAAGTGATAGACCCATGTTTCATCCATACTTATGAATCAATGCAAAAACTCGGCTTTATTGCAGCAAAACATCGCCAAACACTCGACTGAAACATCCTCACCACCATGCTTTTGTTCCATTGTGAATAAACACAGCACCCATCTTGCACACAGCTTTCTCATGTCTAAAGTTTTAGTTAGTGTGTGATGTACAGTACTTTTTCTAATGCCTACTATGTCTGCTAGCTCATGCACTTTCAGATGACAGTCATTCAATACCATTTTGTGGATTTTCTTCACAATTTCTGGTGTGGTCGCCTCATTTGATCAACCACTGCGATGTTCGTCTTGGCAGCTCATACAGCCTCGCTTAAACTCTACCATCCAATAGTTTACTGTTGTAAACAAAGGAGCAGATTCCCCCAGAACAGAATCTGGCTCAGATTTAATATTAGTTGGACTAAGAATCTTTCAAATGAAAGTATTGTATTACACAACAATGGCCAGCTTTATCCATGTTTACAAATTCTCTGAGAGAGTTCATTATTGATGGCTGCCAAACAATTATTAAACAATGTAGTATCGTCAAACTTCAACCTTAAGCTTTATAAGGGTGGTACTTTCTACCATAGTCATTTGTTTGAAACAAAATATATATATATAAACGTCAGGTCGGGTACTTCTGGGACTGCACTCATACTCATATAATGCTGAACCCACCAGCTATGTGCGCAACTAAAATTAATATCCCTGTACATAATAAAACAGCAATCCTTCTTTGGGCAAGCAATATTTATGATCCACATTAGTACAAGCTAATAGTAAAGGTGCAAAGGACTCTCGAGACTCAGACAACCTCCTTGCGGGTACGACTTGCATTCAACTGACCTTACTGTGTCTCTCACCAGCAGCAGCACCCAGGTTAAGAAAATGAGGGATGCAGGAATCATAAGCGACTGTGAGTCCATGGACATCCCCAGTAGTGCTAGTTAAGAAATAATCTGGTGAGATGAGGTTTTGCATTGACTCCAAAAACTTGAATACCGTCACAGTGATGTCCTCTTTCCCCTTATCAATGATTTCCTTAGTTACCTAGGTAACTCAAAATGGTATTCCTCTCTGGGTTTATTGAGCACATATTTTCAGGTACTGATGGTGGAGTAAACAATACACTGCCTTCATTATGCCAAAAGGACATTACGAATTTGAACATGTAAGTTTTGGATTAGTGAACGCACCCCACTTTTTCACTTCCCTAGCTGAGATTGCTCAGAGACTTAAAATATGCAAAAGCGCTGATATACCTGGATGATATTCTGGTATTTATATTGAAAGTTTCGAACGGCTATTAGCAAATCTAAAGGAAGACTTTCAACAAATGGAAATGCATAATTTTAAATAGAAACCCAAGAAGTGTTTCTTTGCTGTTGAAAAAATAAAATTATTCGGTTTTAAAATCTCTCAAAGGGCATCATACCCGGCATGGACAAGATTAAAGCCATGCTTGAGCTACTGATTCTCAAGTCCGTGAGAGATGTCCAGAAGGCTGGGCTTATTTGGATTCTACAGCACTTCATTCCAAATTTTTCTAACATTGCACATCCCTTACATGCAGTTACCAGGGAAAACCAGAATTACCCTGGACCAAAAAACATCCAGCTTTTGATCAACTCAAAGGTGTGTTAAGTCACATTACACCCCTAGAGCGACCACAAGGGTTCATGCAGATGTTAGTGGGTTAGGTATAGCATGCTGCTTTCTGCAGGAACTTCGGGGCAGACGGCACCCCAAAGCTTATAGTGGTTGTATGTTCACAAAATAGGAGAAGAATTACAGTTTTTCCAAATTAGAACTTCTCACCATGGTTAATGCTTTCACCCACTTTAGGCCTTACTTACATTATGGGTAGCCTGTGCAAGACGTCATTATTTAATTTTAAAGACCTCACAGGTAAGCTGGTCAGGACTTTAAAATTGCAGGAGTATGACTACACAATAGTTTACAAATCCAGGCAAAAACACGCCGATGCTGTTACACTGTTTAGATTCCTCTCACCCTGAGGAGCAGTGTCAAGTGGATGAGCTGTTAACTTGCTTAATGACCCCCACTCAATGAATGAACAACAAACAGACCATCAATTAGTACCTGTAATATCTACCTTGAAAGACACCCCTGTCAGCACCCATAAAAATTTGGCACAAAGCCACCACTTATGTTTTGAAGTCAGGGTTTTTTATCATAAAAATGCACGGTCCTCTGATCTACTCCATCATTTGGTGATTCCAGAATCTGCACTCCTGTCATAATGATCCACTGGCTGGACACTTGAGTTTCACCAAAACATTTCAGAAAATTCATTCACATTATTATTGCATTGGCATATGCAAACTGAAAGAACAATGTTAAAGCTTGTCCTAGCTGCCAATTGCACAAAGACCCAAGAAACTGTAAGTTGGCAGGTCTGTTACAACCTATCCCAGTTACTAATATTAGCGAACATAGTGGTATAGATTTGGTAGGACCCATAGTGAGATCCAAATCAGGGAGGAGATGGGTGGCCATAGCGACCGAGTATTCTAACAGGTTTGTAGAGGCTGCCTAAATTAAATTAAGTTTTATTTATGGACGCTCTTTAACTGCTTTGGTCCTTAGCGTCCCATTCTAGATTGGTCGTGAAAGGCCGTTAATTTTACCCAGAGGCCTCTTTATCAGGCTTCAGGTTCTTTTATATGCTATAAATCTATGACAGGGGACCACCGGCTTTACTTCCCTTCCGAAGGAAGCCATGCTAAGGATTTTTACGCCCGAAAAAAATCCATCACCCTCCGCCAGGTTTGAACCCATCACCTTGGGAACTAGAGGCTAGCATGGTGTCACTAGCCCACAGAGGACGATCCTGGGCTTACAGGAAGAGTTAATCAAACAAAGTCAACACACTTAGTCATTATTGCTCATCTGGGCAAAGTGATTGGGACATAACTTTGCCACATGTTATTTTTGCCTGCTGTATGTCTAAACTTGAATCCACCCATAAAAGATGTTTTTTTCTAATCCATGGCAGACAGCCTGGAGCAAGTACAATTGAAAACTACCTCTGATAATTTATTTGTGAAGGAAAATGCAGGAACAGATATTACAAAGGCTAAACAACAAATTAAGCACAAGCACTTATTTGATTGCAATAGGAGGACCTTAAAAGTTTTACCCAGTCAACTCTTCACCTTGTGAGGAAAAACCGAAATACAAGTAAAGTGCTACACCAATATTATGGCCCCTTTATGCTGTTAAACAACTTTCCTGGGTTAATTATGTAATTAAGTCGAATTCAAGACACTGAGCAAAGGTACAAACTGTCTGCATATCACGACAAGTCATGAACCTCAGACTCTTATAGCCTACTGAATTAGTCTTAACCTAGCTAGTGAATATTCTTCCTAATGTGACTCTGGAAATTAATTACCATATGGTGTGTTTATATTGAGCACTACACAGTAGGCTAGTATTCTTGGTGTTCGTATTTTATAAATGTTCTTGTATCCAGAGATTACTTTATACTGCTTTGTAATATCCCCTCATGCCCCGGGAGGGCTATTGCTCTTATGAAACACAAAGGGTAATGAACATGTTACATTCCTTATACCCTACAGTTAAGTAACTAGACACCCATAAATAAGTAATGGAAAACAAAAAACATAAGTTTTGCTTGTATAAAAATGAACAAACCTTTCAAGAATTACCTCAGCATTTATTTTTTCTCGAACTGATATGATAACTAAGAGTGCATATTTTTACAATTATGTATTTCTACAAATGCATAAATTTGCAATCTATAGTTATACGATTAAGTCTAATTATAAACTATTAGTTTTTTCTCTGACAAAAAAAAAACACTTCTTTCATCTGCAGAAATTTTTTAATACAGTAAAACAAAACATAAAAATGTAATATCTCTGAAACTAATTTAGTCTATAGATTAAATATTTAATTCTCAATGCTGCATTAAAATTTCAAATGCACTCACCTGAAACAATAGTATTGTTTAAATTTCACATACCGGTACCCTTAACCATGTAATAAGGAAGTGACAAAGTCGCAAAGAATGCACACTGTTAAATTTTGAAGGCAAGGGAACGTCGTGTAATTTATTTACGGACTTGTTAGTTTTAATATATTACTCAGCTTTCCTATGTGCTCATACCAATGTTATTGCCTGTGTTTCCCTCGTAGGTAGATGTATGGGTATGTATTCTATTATTCACTTTTTTCTTTCAAAAAAACAAACAAAATCACTGCCAACCAAAGGTTTTTGAGTGGTCACCCTTCTGGCCACTCTCTGAAGACCCTCATCCCAGTCTGCACAGACAGACATCCATAAAACTCACCATCTATGCGCTTCCTAACTTCTTTGGCGCATAGGTAGTAATACTTAAAACTCCCATTTTTGCATGGCTCTCGCCATCTAAACGATAATCATATAAATATGGCAAAGAAAGTATGAGGGGCGTTCCATACTGATTTACATTTATTTTTTCCTGTCATTCAACTCATCATTACAGTTGCAAGTATGTAGTACTCTAATCTAATCGTAGGTGGCAGGACAGTAATTCCTGGCATAGTAGAGCCCATTATACCAACCGCTGTCATAAAGTGAGTGTGATCATCAAGGACATGGTTTCTGTGGAAGAAGGGTGTAAACACTGCAGATATTCACAGCCAACTGGTGGCATGTGCACCATTGTGTAAAACTGGGTGTATGGCTCTGGTAACACCAGTCAATGGTTCAAGAGTGCATTCAGGAGAATAGTTGCATCATGTTCACGGAACTCGAGGCGGCCATAGGACTTGTCACAATCACTCTGCACTGCATTAAGCTTGGGAAGGTGTCTGCCAGGTGGGCTTGGAATGTAGCGCAAACACCACAGCCAGCAAACTTGTGACTTGAGATAGCTCCACCACCATGAACCCAGTGGAAGCACAAAGGCTGCCGAAGAAGTTCCATACAGTGCCTTCAGTAGGAAGGCCACAGTCTTCTGGAATAAGGATGGAATCCTCCTCATTGACTGGCTGGCACACAGACCACGGTGTATGTGTAGACTCTTCAAAGGTTGCGCCATGCAATTCAAAAGAAACAGTCGGCAGAAGGAGTGCTCTTGCAACACGACAATGTATGAGTCTGAATATTACGGCTGTCATCACTGAAATGGGGTTCCAGATACTGCCATACCCACCGTATTCTCCTGACTTGGCACCATTTCACAGACTTCCAGGAACTGTGAGCAGCTGTCCTGCGATAGTGGTTCAAGGAGGGCTTACAGAAGTTAACATCAGCGCTTGAAGTGTGTGCAGCTTAATGGAGAGTGAATGTCTCTGCCGAGGTTCTTAATGAGTGTAAAAAAAATGAAGTGTAAATCAATATAGAAAGCCCCTCGTATTTACAAATATGATTACTTATGTTCTGAGTCATGGCCGCATAGCTCCAGGAAGCCATAGGGGTTCATGTACGATGTCAGACCGACTTATTGCCGTTTGCAGCCGATATCTGAAGCTGTGCAATCACTTCAGGGTGGGTTCGCTCGATGAAATCGGGGCCCACAAAACTCTCATCCTGGGGTCTGAGGAAGTGTGTGAGGATGGTGCACCACCATGCCTTAGGAGGGCTGGAAGCTGAAGCCTTTTGGACATAAAAGCTCCAGCAGTACAAATATGCCTACAGCACAGCATCCATATTTCCTCACTAATTTTTGGAGCTAAAAGAGTGGCTCTATCTTAGGGCAGATATCCGGGCGGCTTAGCCCAAGCATAGGCTAGGAGTATACTGCTAACAAGATGTCCACTTATGATTATTGAATTCTGACTGCTTTATTATCGTACATCTACGATCAATTTTAAGTAAAAAGTTGGTACCTCATAATATACATAAAACTTTTTTTTTGTGTTGCAGTTGTCATATATAATACACTTGTTTAACTAAAGTGGTACTTCTCTACTATATTCATTTTAATGGAGTATTTACAATTCATGGTTGACCAGGGATCCCACCGTGTTCACAATGTGTGAAATGGTACACTTAATCACTGTCAGATGACAGCATACCTCTTCTTTTATTTTGAATGTTTCTCCACAGGCAACATAATGTCTGACAGTTACACGTCTGCAGTGGTCGTAGTCACTGACTCCATAAACTCCTCGAGCAACACACCTTTCTGATCTCAGAAAATAGTAGCCATGGTCTTGCTGTTGCTGAAAGATTGTTTGAATTTTGGGAGTGTGTGCGCATCCAATGTTTGGATTGTTCTACTGATTCTGGATTGTCATAAAGAATCCATGTTCAAAAGCTCTTCCCCACTATCATGTAACGTGTGAAAAAGGATAAGACTGGCGCCATGCACCATACTTTGTGTTCCTCGGCTTTGTGTAACAATCATGTACAACAACTCACTGATGGTAAACGTCTCAAATCACTTGATCAACAACATCTTCACTAATAACAGACTTGAATCCATCACTGTGAACATCAGTTCAGGCTTCTTTAAATTTCCTATATCATTCATACATAACAGCCTATCTCATACAGTTTGTTCATTATGCTGCGCTATTCCCTTCTGCCCACGGAAAACAAATGAACTTGCACTTGGCAGGACAATCAATGATACCGGCCTGTAGCTCTGCTCCAACTGATGTATTGAACTTGGCAGACATTATGGTGAGGTAGAACCACCTCCTTATGCTTGTTTCATCATGTAACTGAGTGATCGCAGGTTGAAAAAACAAATAGCCCTCATATGCTGTTTTATTATTATATATAACTCAATTCGGAAGTAATTTATTCCTGGGCACACACATTGTTAAGCCAAATGTTATTGTTTTTATTATTATTATTATCTATAATTAATGAAACTAACGGCTTGCCGCTACGGATTCTTACCTACATGTTGTCATAGTAGCTCAATGGTTACCGTAACTGCACAGAAAGCAATGTCATCCTGCTATGACACTGACTCTACATCAAAAGTAACCAATTCTTTCAAAATATTATGCTATATAAAAGACTATAAAATCGTAAGATTATGTAAAATGTGAATTAATATATATTTCACATAAATCGAACTCATTCCACTTGACATGATCAACATAAAAATTAACAATGCTACTGTCAATATTCTTTTGTTTCTTAATGTGTGACTACATTTATTATATGACTTCAAATAATACTTTCTTATAGAATAAGCATATAAAACAACATAAACATAATTATCATTTTCCTTACAAACTATCCACTTTGATTTAAAAAGAAAAAATTGTTTTATGTGAAAGTAAATATGAAAACCCAATTGGAGCAGTAGTAGTAAGTAATGAGATGGAGAGAGAGAGAGCACGGACCTCAGACTAGTAAATGATGAACAACAGGAACAATGTGTATCACAGGATCAAGGACAACTTAAAATGAGGTACATGGTCGCCCCCGAAAAGGCACTTCAGAAAGTCATTAGGGTATTATTTCACACATATTAAAATAGGTTTGAAACAAATCAGTCACCAGGTGCTAAAGTAAAGAATTATCCCCATTTTTATTACCATTTGAGTTGTCATTCGGAGCCCCCCTCCCTGCACTTAACAGGAGATTGTTGTAGAACTTACTAGAAGGGAATGTTGCCACCATCACTACAAACATAGTAGAACAACGTAATAGGTTGTCATTCGGAGCTCCCCTCCCTGCACTTAACAGGAGAACTTACTAGAAGGGAATGTTGCCACCATCACTACAAACATAGTAGAACAACGTAATAGGTTGTCATTCGGAGGCCCCCTCCCTGGACTTAACAGGAGAACTTACTAGAAGGGAATGTTGCCACCATCACTACAAACATAGTAGAACAACGTAATAGGTTGTCATTCGGAGCCCCCCTCCCTGCACTTAACAGGAGAACTTACTAGAAGGGAATGTTGCCACCATCACTACAAACATAGTAGAACAACGTAATAGGTTGTCATTCGGAGCCCCCCTCCCTGCACTTAACAGGAGAACTTACTAGAAGGGAATGTTGCCACCATCACTACAAACATAGTAGAACAACGTAATAGGTTGTCATTCGGAGCCTCCCTCCCTGCACTTAACAGGAGATTGTTGTAGAACTTACTAGAAGGGAATGTTGCCACCATCACTACAAACATAGTAGAACAACGTAATAGGTTGTCATTCGGAGCCTCCCTCCCTGCACTTAACAGGAGATTGTTGTAGAACTTACTAGAAGGGAATGTTGCCACCATCACTACAAACATAGTAGAACAATGTAATAGGTTGTCATTCGGAGCCCCCCTCCCTGCACTTAACAGGAGAACTTACTAGAAGGGAATGTTGCCACCATCACTACAAACATAGTAGAACAACGTAATAGGTTGTCATTCGGAGCCCCCCTCCCTGCACTTAACAGGAGATTGTTGTAGAAGGGAATGTTGCCACCATCACTACAAACATAGTAGAACAACGTAATAGGTTGTCATTCGGAGCCCCCCTCCCTGCACTTAACAGGAGAACTTACTAGAAGGGAATGTTGCCACCATCACTACAAGCATAGTAGAACAATGTAATAGGTTGTCCAAGTTTGTCATTGGCTGCTTCAAGAGTCGTCAGCACTCCTACAGGCAAAAGGAGGGACATGATTCTTCCAGGCTGAGGCAGTGAACGAGGAATCGACATGGTGAGCAGACCATCCAGCAAGTTTAGCTTGCGCTCTGGCTTGGGCGAACATTTTGCCACATAATTATAACAACGGTAAATTGTAGACTTGTCTAAATTTTACTTCACATATTTGGTAAGCTTATGAAAACTATATTTATTACCCTTGCTTCTAAAGTATTCATCGCTGGTGGGAGAAGCATTAATTAAATACATTTGTAACATTGTATGTCAATGCAATTCTGCAAGTAACGCAAATGGAAAACATTTGTAAAGGTTAAAGCTTGTTATGAAAGAAAGTAATTCTTAAAACTAGAAAGTGAAAGGAACATGAAAACTATTATGTATTTCAGATTGCAAAGTTATTTTCACATGTATATATGCTTAAATATGCAAGTATAATTGAACTATATAACTGTTTTATGCTATAACCTGCGCTCCCTCAAGGAGCCAGCCATACCTTGGGGAAATAATATACCAGCACTGCTAATTAGGGCAGCAGCTTCTCTATTTATGAAAAAACGTAATTATCAAGGTTACCTCTGTGTGATGACTATTTGCCATGGTGACTGCACTACCAATATCAGCACTGTGCATTCACTGGTTGCCACCCACTACCAACATGGGAGTTTTTTTTTTGGACACTCTTTAACTGCTGTGGTCCTTAGCATCTCACTCTATATTGGATGTGAAAGACCGGTAATTTTGCTCACAGGCCTCTTTATTAGGCTTGAGGTTGTTTTAAGTGCCGTAAATCTACAACATGGGACTACCGGCTTTACTTCCCTTCCAAAGGAATAGGCAACAACATCACTAGATGTTAAACAAGCATGGAACATATACATATATGTTGAAATGCATGTTTTGAATTAGAGAACAAGCTACAAAAGCGATGGATGTCAAACACAATCAATACACACATAATATGTGTTCACTATACAGGGAAATGTGTATAATCTTGGATATAACACACACAAATAAAAATGAAGCAGCTCATATTGGTGTATCAGAAAATGATTAATTATGAGTAAAAATAAATTTGATGTGTTACATTCACATAACTTTCTTTACACTCACCATCATGTATTGCAAACTATTCCTTTGCAGAAATATGTCATTACACACTTTGTTGCAGGTCATAGTGACTATTGGGGCTATTATTAAATATTTATAAAGTAATGTTGGTAACCTGGACTTGCAAACACGATTAACATTGTAGAATTTAAAGGAAATTTAACCAACATAATTTGACCCCAAAAGTGAAATACCAAGAAAACAGTTTTTCCCAATTTTTTGGCCACATTAACTGAAAATTATGGCATTTGAGTGTAGGGGGAAAAATGGCTACAATTTCCTTCACTTAAGAGTGGAAATTCACATTATTCAAATATATTGTGTTTATTTAACTCACTCCTTTATTTTGAATGCAAACTGCATTTTAGGTTAATTTGTTATGTGCTTCTTCAGTTGCAGGTACTTTTACCTATATATTTGTTCAGATTTACTGTTCACAGTTATATATTTTGTGTCTGCTTTCTTTCTCAGTATTTTCTAATTTTATATTTATGTTTCCAAACATATTTATTATGTACGGCTACTGTTGTATTTGCACTTTATTTCGTTTTACAACATTAACACTTTTCAATTTCATTTTCACAAAATAATAATTCTGCAGCTTTATTTCTGTTCTATACTTATTTGGCTTTACAATACATCTTTTGTGTCCAGTAATCTTATTTTTTGCAAGTTTCCCAGCATCAAACTCACTATATTTATTTATTTATTACACCATTCTTATTACTTTCTCCGGTGATTTACGTTAACAGTGCTCAACTTCAAGGTCATTAGTGCCCTTATAAAAATAGATCACAGCAAAAGCCAGAGATGAAGAATATACAAAACTAAGCCAGGAGATATGAAAAAACTTTATATCAAATTGATTAAATCCTAATTTGAAGGTTTACCTGTGATAAAAACTCCTTAGCAAGATGCTCAAGAGGAAGTCACCCAGTTTATCAGAATATGCTTCACTACTCTAAGCTTATTTCCATGGAGAGCTCTCTGCACAACACACACTAGGCATGGCAACACAGCTTCTGGAGTCATCGCCTTAGCTGCCAGTTCATTCCCCGACAAACCAACATGACCAAGAATCCAATGATGATATGGGGTTAAGGGCGCTAAACATCAAAGATCATCAGCGCCCTTACGTGTAAAATATAAAATTCAAGAACTAAAATACGGAAAATCCGCAGTCAAAAACACTAAAAAACACGCACACAAATGCTAAACCCACCACACTAAAACATGTTAACCAAAACAATAAAGGAGTAAAACCACATGTCAAGAACTGTAGAATGCATGGGACATGTGCGCCATATGTCCACTGGGGAGTAGAGTCCTCATTAAAATAGACAATATAACATTACAAAGCTAAAAGACGCTCAACGCTTCAAATGCGCAGATTAAAAGCACTGTCACTAATAAAATGTAAAACACATTCCACAGCACACGCATCATCTGCCAAAACGTTGGCTATGTCAACAGGCAGACCCACACGAACGCGCAATGGAGCTAAAACTTGACACTCTGCTAAGATGTGACGCACCGTTAAGGGCACATCACACTGCTTACAGAGTGGAGCGGGGTCACCACTGAGCAGGTATCTATGACTAAAAATGCAATGTCCGATTCGTTGACGGGCTAAAAGTACCTCTTTCCGACGAGAAGAACGAGAAGAGGCACCCCAGACTAACAGAAGAGGTTTAACCTCCCGCAGCTTGTTCCCCGTAGGGCCGTCCACTCATCGCTCCAAAGCGAGAGGATGCGGCGACGTAAAATAATACACAAATCTGACGAGGGAACAATACAGGTAAAAATTCTGGGTGGTAAAATCGCCGATTTGGCAGCGGCGTCGGCAGACTCGTTCCCTGAAATGCCCACATGACCTGGAATCCACACGAAGGAGACGCTGATGCCGGAAACACCAAGCGAGTTGAGCAGGTCATGAATGCGCTGTACGAGCGGGTGGTAACTGTACAGCGCGCTAATACTTTGAAGAGCACTCAGGGACGCTGAACAAATAAAACAGTGCCGTAAGTCGTGCCGCTGAATGTACAAAAGAGACTGATAAATGCTAAAAAGTTCGGCGGTAAAAATCGAACATTGCCGGGTAAACGAAAGGTAAAACTATGCTCACCAAAAACAAAGGCACACCCTACTCCAACATCAGTCATAGATCCATCAGTATATATAAAATGACATTCCCCGAAATGCGCCTGTAGTTCTAAAAACGCTGATCTAAAGACTGAAGAAGGGGTCTCATTCTTTAGCATCGACGTTAACCCAAGGTGACAGTGGGCCTCAGCGCGCAACCATGGAGGAAAACGCGTTTCCCCCCTGGGAAGGACCGGCGCTGGCGTAAAGTCCAAATGCCGGAGAAACTGTCGAAATCGAACCCCTGGAGGGAGCAACACAGAGGAGCTAATTAAATATTGCCGATCAAGTGACTCCTCGAAAAATAACTCGAAGGACGGGTGGTCAGGCAAGTTTGAGAGTCGACAGACATAGCTGCACAAAAACATCTCACGCTTGAAGGACAGCGGAGGCTCTGCAGCTTCAGCATATAGACTAGGTACAAGGCTGGTTGGAAAGGCACCCGTAGTGACTCTTATGCCACGATGGTGAATGGCATTCAAACGACATAACACAGATGCCGACGAATAGACAATGCACCCGTAATTAAGCTAGGATCGGATCAAAGAGCGATAAAGGCGAAGGACGGTCCGATCAGCTCCCCAGGATGTGCCACTTAAAACACGTAAAAGATTAAGAGAACGGTCACACTTTGCTTTTAAAACGGAAATGTGCGAAGTCCAACTCAGCTTTCTATCAAAGATCAACCCCAAAAATTTCGCCTCGTCTGCAAACGGAAGGATCCCCGGCCCAAGATGTAGAGAGGGCGGAGGGAAAGCCTTCCGGCGCCAGAAATTGCTACAGACGGATTTCTCGACGGAGAAATTAGAGGCGTTGGCGTTACTTCAGGCGTAGAGACGGTCGATACAGCTCTGGAGACGGCATTCGAACAGACAGGTCCGCCGAGAACTGCAATAAATGGCAAAATCGTCTACGAAAAGGGACGATGAAATGCCAGGTGGAATACAATCAACAATGGGGTTGATAGCAATAGCAAAAAGTGTAACACTGAGTACAGAGCCCTGCGGTACTCCGTTCTCTTGGATAAAACGACTAGATAAAACCGAGCCCACACGTACACGAAAGACGCGGTCCGACATAAACTCCCGAAGAAATATGGGAAGACGACCGCGTAAATTTCATGCGTGAAGTGTACGTAAAATGCCGCCCCTCCAAGTGTCATAAGCTTTCTCCAGGTCAAAAAACACAGCCATTGTTTGACACTTTCTCAGAAATCCGTTCATAATATGCGTCGACAGACACCAGATGGTCGACGGTAGAGCGATGGCGACGAAATCCGCACTGAGCGTTCGTTAGAAGTTTCTGAGACTCAAGCCACCATGTCAACCGCCCGTTGTTCATGCGCTCCATCACCTTGCAAATTCAACTGGTGAGGGAGATAGGGCGGTGGCTGGAAGGTAGGTGGCGATCCTTCCCAGGCTTAAGTATGGGGACAATGGTGGCTTCGCCCCAAACGGAAGGAAAAAGGCCGTCTTGACAAATACAGTTATAGACCTGTAAGTGAAAGACTTTACTGTCGGCTGAAAGGTTCTTTAACATCAGGACATGAATGCCGTTCGGCCCAGGAGCGGAGTGCCTAGAGCAATGTAGAGCATGCTCCAGCTCCCTCATTGTAAAATGTTCATTATAACACTCAATATTAGCAGACCGAAAATTATACGTCGCGGAATCCAGCCGGTCTTTGAGAGTGCGAAAGGCGGCTGAATAATGGTCAGAACTGGAAACCGCCTCAAAGGCAGCACCCAGAGTGTTAGCAATGGCACTATGGTGGCATTAGAAACCTGAAGGCCAGACACAGTACAATGTGACACTTTACCGGAGAAACGACGAAGTTTATCCCAAACAGAGGAAGGAGTGAAGCGATTAAAAGACTCGACAAAACGAGTCCATGACGCCTTCTTGCTATCCTGAATAATGCGACGAGCCCTGGCGCGCGATTGCTTAAAAGTAACCAAATTATCAAGTGTAGGGTGTCGCCGAAACACCCTAAGTGCACCTCTACGGGCACGAACGGCGACCCGACACTCCTCGTTCCACCAAGGAACAGGAACACGTCGAGGGTGAGAGGACGAACGGGGGATCGTGCGTTCGGCGGCAGATAAAATCGTAGAGGTAAGGTGCTACACCATTTGATTAACGTCAGGAAAAGGCTGGTCCTCAAAACACACGAGGCTGGAATACAATCTCCAGTCGGCTTTACTGAATATCCAGGTAGGCACTCTGGAATGCTGTACGTGGTGTGAAGAAGAGAAACGATGCAGGGGTAATGGTCGCTAGAGTAGGTGGCAGCGACGACGTTCCACTGCAGACGACTAACAAGCTGGATGGAGCAAACGGCAAGGTCCAAGTCAGAGAATGTACCAGAAGAATCAGAAAGAAAAGTAGGTTCACCGGTATTGAGGATGGAGAAGTTGAACTGATCAAAAATGTCGGAAAGAAGAGTTCTCCTCGCACAAGCCCTTGGCGAACCCCAAAGGGGGTGATGGGCATTAAAATCTCCCAACAGAAGAAATGGTGTTGGGAGAGCGGACAGATCTCGAATGTCCGCGTGAGCGAGGGGAGACGATGGAGGTGAATACACAGAGCAAACAGAAAACAAAAAGCCGGGTAATTGAAGCCTAACGGCAACAGCTTGCAAGTCGGACGTAAGAGTGAGAGTTTGAAAAGGAACGTCGTTACGCACTAATAACTGACACCTCCATGAGCAGGAGTACCCTATCCGGGTCAAGAGCGTAGCGAACCGGAGTATACCCGCGAAGATCAAAAGGATCGTGAGGGCGAAGCTTAGTCTCCTGCAAACACACGACCATAGGTGAATGGGAACGCAATAAAAGTTGCAGTTCCGCCCTATGCAATCGTACACCACGTAAATTTCAGGTCAGGATAGCCATGAATAAAAGGGATAAACTTCTTACTTAGAAGGGCGGCTCAAAATTACCTTTTGCTTAACCTTGGGGCTCGGGCTTTTTGTATGGAGTTGGTCAGACTCCATAAGCTCCTCGAAGGGAGTGCCCACGCGCTCAGTACCAGAAACCGATTCAAGCGCCGAGAATCGGTTCTGGGTAGCAATAGGTGAAGGGGACCGCTGAGCGCGGCCTACGAAATTTCTGCTTCGATTTCTTCTCAGTGCCTTGTGACTTCATAACCTTTGGACCAGCTTTAGATGGCTTGACAACTGTGGCTGAAATGGATGGCCGGATGGTAGTGGCGGTCAATGCAGTCATGGTGCAGGTTTGAGTCTCTGCATCCTTCCGGAGTACTGGCGAGGCAACAACAGAACTGAACGTTCCCAATCGCAGGAGCGAAGGTTGGCGCGCATGGTAACGCCTCCGGGCTTCGGCGAAGAAGGGTTTCTCCTTTACCCGGATCTCCTGGATCGCCTTCTCGTCCAAGTACCGCGGACAGTCGGCAAATGAAACCCTTTGCAATTAACGCAGACAGGGGCTGAGGAACAGGTACCATCGTGTGACGGCTGGCTACATGAGGCACAGATGGATATGGCACTCTTACAAGAGACTTGCGTATGCCCAAAACGTTGGCATTTAAAACAACGCAGAGGTCTAGGAACATAGGACCTCACCGCAATCCGTTCGTACCCTGCTGAAATACTCGTGGGCAGATCGACGCCATCGAAAGTGATAAACAGGATACGAGTAGGTACAAACACTCCGTCGCGTTTAGCCTGCACTCGATGAACTGCCGTTGCCTTTTGGTCGGAAAGATATTCCACTAGCTCTTCGTCCGACATACCATCGAGGCTATGGGTGGTGACGACGCCTCGACAGGAATTCAAGATGCGGTGCCTCTCAACACGGATGGGATAACCGTGGAGAAGCGTGGCACTCAACAAGGACTTACTTTGTGCCTCGGACTTGCTTTGTACTAACAACGAACCATTACGAAGCCGAGTGCAGGAACGAACCGGACCAGCAATTGAGTCAATGCCCTTTTGGATAATAAAAGGGTTCACCTTCTCGAAAGTTTGACCTTCCTCTGTTCGCGTAATGACTAAGTAACAACCAGATGTCGATGGTGCTACTTTTGTTACTAAAACTTTGCGGCGCTTGTTCGAATTAATGGAGAAAGGGTGCTCCTTAGCGAAATAAATCCTCCACCATTGCAACCGTCTTAGACCTCGGGCTCTGACTTCCCGGGCGTTACCCCGGCTTGGGTGAGTGGCCTATCTATACCAGACTCACCCCAGGGTCACACCTCCCAGAACATAGACAGATGGACCCAATCGCCGTCAGAAGTCAGCAGCTCATGCAATGCCCCCCCCCGCGGGACTGCAGTTGAACAGCGGATACGAACACAAACCCTACATGACGACCCCGGGTGGTGGGGATGACGCCATTACCCACTCACCCAGCTGCGCACCCAGTGCGTGCGTAGCCGTCAGGCTGTGTCCACGGAGGATTAAAATAAAAGGGTAAAATAAATAAAACTGTATGGGTGTTTCGCACGCAAGGTAGGCCAGCGAAGAAGTAAAATAGATCTGTGAATGAATGGACGTGGGGCAAAATGCGCGTAAAAATAGAGTAGAGAAGAAAGAAACGATGGCGAGGGGCGTAATGAAATGCACAGAACGCACGAGAGCCTACCTTGAGTCCCCCGGTTACGAGGACGAACCCACCTCGACCGGATGAGGGTGGAAGGATAATGATGGCGATGAAAGGCTCGGATCCCCCGGGTGCGCCAAACCTGTACTCACATAAGGTGAGCCCGTGGGAGGATCAAGAATCCAAGCACACCCCACATTAACACCAGAAGGGTGTAAAACATGGAAGACATTCTGCATGCGCTGTACAATGGGATGGTAGTTATACAGCTCACGAAGGCTCTGAAGTGAATCACTCAAAATGAGCCAGTCTTCCAATTTTCGATGGCGCACATACAAAATGACTTGATATGTGCCAAACACCTCTGCAGTATAAATGGAAGTGCTAACATGATGTATGGGGTTCAGTTCCACATCCATTCAACACCATTTGTGCATTTACATCAAAATTCGTTTATTGTAACCTGACAAAAATTCTAAAAAACAAGTGCGGATACTAAATATAGGCATCACAGACTTCAAGTATGCCGCTATCTCAAGAACTACGTGACATGTTGCATGTAACCAACACTCTTTTCCCCCTTAGAATACATGCTAGGCATTTCAATATCGTGCTTTTGCTTTCTAAGAAGCTCCCAGAATCAAACACCTGCAGGCTTTGGATTAATGGACCTGTTCCTATAATGTACGTCCAGCGCAGTGTCCAAAAAAAAAAAAGAAACATTGGATGTACTGGCATACATTTAAGCTTACAGCCATAATTTCGATATTGCAGAGGAGGTTCTACCAATTCGGTGTAGACTCATAACTGGACGAAGCACCAACAACCACTTGAATGCCCCAATTATGGACTGTGTCTAATCTTCTCAGTACAGATGTCCGTGCTGAAAAATAAACAATACACCCATCTTGGATTGGATCAGTGCATGATATAGTCACAGCAAAACCGTCTGATCCACTCCCCAAAATTTGCCATAATACGCACAAGATATTTACAGAATGGTCACATCATGCTTTCAGCTGCGCTATATGCGATAAGCAGCTAAGTTTCCTATCAAATGTCAACCCCAAGAATCTCGTTGAATCAGCAAATGAAGTAAATCTGAATCAAATTGGAGCAAAGGTGGTATAATTGTCTCCTACAGCTTCGGAAGTTAATACACGTTGACTTCTCAGTTGAGAAACGAACACCATTTTTAGAACTACATTCTTGAAGATTTCTAAACATTGCTGCATACAGCATTACAAAAACAGCATATGCACAGAAGTGTCAAAGTCATCTACGAATAAACATGACGATATCCCTGTAGAAGCATATTTTGAGATCAAATTGCTATAGCAAACAGAGTAATGCATATACCGATCCCTGAGGCACTCCATTTTCCTGAACAAAAAGGTTCGTAAAAACCCAGCCAACCCTTACTCAGAAGACACTGTCCTTCATAAACTCCCAAATGAACAGTGCTAAGGCTCCACCTATTTTCTAAGTGTGTCTGTGTCCCTCTTGTGGCGTAGTGGTTGGCATGCTAGCCTCTAGTTCTTGAGGTCACAGATTCAAACCCGGCGGACGAAAATAGACTTTTTTCAAGCATAAAAATCCTTAGCACAGCTTCCTTCAGAAGGGATGTAAAGCCAGTGGTCACGTGTCATAGATTTACTGCACATAAAAGAACCTAAAGCCTGATAAAGAGGCCTTTGAGCAAAATTACCGGTCTTTGACGCCCAATATATAGAATAGAACACTAAGGACCACAGCAGTTAGGGCGTTCATAAACAAAACTCAATTTAATTTATTTTCCAGTGTGTAGGGAATGTAGCATCCCTGCTCGCCAACATGTATCGTACGCCTTCGCAAGGTCGAAAGATGTACCAATAGTTTATGAATTCTTCAAAAGTCTGTTCATGATCTGCATCAATAATGTTACAAGGTGGTCTACTGTTGAACAGCATCGTCAAAAACCGCACTGGATATTGGTCAGTATGTTGTGAGTTGTTTCTAGTCATCATACCAACCAGCCATTGATCATGTTTTCAATGCCTTACAAATGCAACTTGTGAGGGAAATAGGACAGTAGCTGGACGGAAGATGACAGCTTTCAAAATGGGTATGAAGGTGGCCTTCTGAGAAAGTTGTGGCAACCGAACATGATTATAGACCTTGAGCTGTTGCAACATTCGTGTGTGGATACCATATGATTGTGGTGCTGATAGCCGCGAAGATGAATGGGCATGTTGTAACTCCACTTAGCGAAAAGGCAATTATAATCTTTAAGGTTTCTATACAAAACAAGAAACCTTGAGATTCCACCCGAGTCTTAACTGGAAGGAGCTCGGGCAAATAGTTATCTCAGCTAGACACTTGAGCAAAAGCACGGCCAAATGTATCAGCAACAGCTCCTGCAGATGTTTTAAGACCGGTGATTGGCTTGTGGATCGATTTTCCAGCCACACGCCTTAACTTATTCCACATGACAGACTTGCTCCACGATGTCTTTTTGCTATCCTTAATAACTTGTCTAGACCTGGCACACATTCTCTGGGTTATGCAGTGTAATGCAATGCTGGAAAATCCTGCGAGCACAAATGGCATTTATCTATCATGGGACCAGAAATCAGTAGGGTTGGGCAGTCAACTGAGGAATAGATTGCTCAGCAGCAGAAGGAATTGTCTCTGTGAGTTGTTTGACTAAAACATTCACATAGTCGTGCTCATTGTAATGAAACAGAGCCAACTGCGAGTAAAGGATCCAGTTGGCTTGATCTAAGCATCATCTAACCAAATGCATGGAACATATATCTTGTGTTAACAGACTAATAAGACATGGAAAGTGGTCACTAGATTGTAAATAAAAGATGACATTCCATTGTAACAAAAGTGCTAACTGTAGTAATAAACTGCAATATTGAGGTGCGAAAAAGTATTAAAAGAGTCTGAAAGAAATGTAAGCTCTCCGATGTTCAGAAGAACTAGGTTATAATTGCCCAAAAAAATTGGCAATTAATTTGCCTCTCGCACAAGCCTGAGGGAGCCCCAAAGAGGGTGATGGGCTTTGATGTCTCCCACCAATGAAAAGGTGTAACTGGGAAACTAGATCATCTTAATCACTGGGTGGGAGATCGTCAGTTGAAGACAGATAAATGTTACAAATGATAAATCGGATGGATGGCAGTTTAATTCTTACAGCAAGGGTCTGTATGGATAAAGATTCTATGAAAATATCATCTCTGATGAGCACCCTAGTGCCCCCATATGCAGTAATGCCCTCTTCTGGTATAAGATCACACTGTACTGCAGTATATCGCCTAATTTGAAACCTATCTTACGGACGGGCTTAGTCTCTTGTAAACAAATGAGCAAAGGCTAATTCTTGTTGAGCAAAAGTTCAAGCTCTGGTCAATGTGCTCTAATTCCACATATGTTCCATTGTAGGTAAAATTGAGTTTTATTTATGGACGCTCTTTAACTGCTGTGGTCCTTTGTGTCTCATTCTATATTGGGCGTGAAAGACTGGTAATTTTGCTCATAGGCCTCTTTATCAGGCTTGAGGTTCTTTTATCTGCCATAAATCTATGACATGGGACCACCAGATTTACTTCCCTTCCAAAGGAAACCATGCTAAGGATTTTTACTCCCGAAAAAATTCATCGTCCTCCACCGGGTTTGAACCGCGACCCCGGGAACTAGAGGCTAGCATGGTAACCACTACACCACAGAGGGCAGTCAGTAAGTATAATGGGATAAGTTCTCAGTCGTAAGAGACCACTTATGTTGAGGACATAGAGTGGTGGTCAAATCAATTTACCCTTTTTACTTTCTCTACTACGTATAGTAAGTAGGGGAAGTATTGCATTCCACCCAAAAATTCGATACCGAGATTTCACTGGAAATACTTGTTTTGAGACCTCCTGAATCCAAAAAAAGCATTTTTGGAAACATGTCCGTGTGTGTGTCTGTCTGTGAACAGCATAACTCAAAAACGAACAGTCGGATAAACACCAAACTTGGTATTTAGGTTCAGTATCTTCCAGAGATACGACACGAAGGTTTTCAAGAAAATCCCCCACCCCAGAATACCCTTTACATGGAACATTTTTCGAAAATTTTAATTTTCTCAAAAATGGCTCTAACGATTTTGATTAAAATATCATATGTTTAACATATTTTTATGGTAAATAAAATGTATATCTCGAATTTTCTGGGAATGTCTCCAAAAGTATTCTTCATTGTGAACGACTTTTGCATAACTGGTAAACCATAAGAGATACACAAAATTTTACTACACAAAAAATGTAGATCGCCTTAAAATACACAATTTATGTCATATACATTTTTTTTGTTGTGTGAACCATTTTCGAGATATTGCTTGTTATTCCCTTAAAATTTTCAGTAATTATATTCTCAAATGGGAAGTCGTTATTCATTTTTTTGTCTTGGATATGCAAAGAGTATTAATCTGTGGGAAAGGGAATGGTGCTGCACCTAGCAACCAGCTATTAAGAGATATGTATGTGCTTAAAGGCTACTGTATTTCTATATTGCCCTTGTAGATATATATTCCCCTTACATATACAAGAAAATAAGCAATAAGAAAGACTATGCAAATGTTTATCTCGATTAACATGAAGTAGATGGAGAATAAGCGTTTGTACAAGAGTAGAGAAAGTCATGTGAGTGTAACACATCAGATTTTTTCTTTGGTGTCAGACTAACAATTTCTACAGAGAGTTTATCCTGCCTCTTCTTGCAGTGTGAGCAGAATCCTCCTGTTCCATCTCCTCCACGGGAGAGGTCCCTTTCCCTATACAAAATTTTTATTCAAGAACCTCGAACCGATTGAAGTGGAGATCAGCAAATATCTGCATCTTTCTCAGAAGAGATTGTGGACTTTGTTTCCCCTTAGATGTTCTGGTTGTAGTTATCACTTACCTTCAGAAAATTGGATCTGCCATAGCTGGTCCTGAACTTTAGGGGCGATTCATTATATATTACGGGCTTCCCAGTCTTATTGGTTGAGGTTAACGGTTTCGATGGTGATTTTACTGATGTGATGTTTTCAGTAACAGACTTAGCAGACATCTGTGTTTATTTGAAGCCCTTGGAAATGATCTAGCTATGAGAATCTTTTCTGATATGGTGGCCCTGTTAATATCACTGCTCTAGTTGCAATTTCCTAATTCGGTACCTGTTTAGCTGCAGAGCTACAACATTGGTTGATATGCAGAAGTTTCCAGGCTTCTGAGGACACCTTGTCTCTAACCCATATCTGCTCTTTCACTCTTTCCTCTGTAAAACAGGGGCATTCTCACAAACTTGATGGGTGTTCACTATGCATGTTGGAACTGATGTACATGCTCCATCGTGAGTGATATCTCTGCAGGTAGATTCACCGTTACAAAAATCACTAGTGTGTCCAAAGTGCTGACACTTATACCATCTCAGCAGGTTCGGGATATATGGCTTAATTTCAATAACTTTATACTCTGCCTTAATCCTTAGAGGGAGATCTACCCTATCAAAGATGAGGAAGTGGGCACGAATTCGGCTGAAACCAGTATATGGATGTCACACCTTGCTCTTCAAGATTTTCTTGAATCTCCTCACTGAACAATACAGGATGTTTACCACACCACCCGAGGAGTTCAAGGTAAACTCGTACAGGGGCTAACATACTTGCTCCGAGTATTTTCGCTGCATGGGATGCTGAATGTGTTTGAACCATGAGCGTGCCATTGCATTCTTCTAGAGCAAGGGTGGCGAAAACGACTTCCTTCCGTGAGTTACCAAATATGCAACACGCACTGCATCACTCAGCAGCATGTGAAAAACAAACGGACGGTTGCAGAGAGGAAACGGCGCCTGCGAGTCACGTTTTTGTTCTAGAGCATGTACCAACAATTTTATTGAGACCCTTCTGCATTACAAATGGATTCACTGGTATGAAGTTCTTTTCTTTCTCATCTCTGGTAATTACAAGGACAAGGCTCAACTAGTTCTTTTCCATTTAACTTTGATGATTGTTTTTTTTGGATTTCCAGGCGATGTCTCTGATGAGTTGCTCACATCCTAGCTTAAGTGAGAGACCTTGCTCACCTCCCAATTTATAGATAGAGGGACCCAATCACCTTCATGAGCGTAACAGCTCATGCAATGGCCCCTCCCCAAGATCAGCAATATCCCCTTCTCTGTGGTATCTGTCAGACTGTGTTCAGGGAGGTAACTTAAACATGCATTTGACGTAAGCTCTCTCACCTCTTAGAAGACCCCAATTGAGAGCGCGGCTCAGGATCCAGTGAACGCCAATCCTGGGGGATTATTACATACTTAGTCAATAGAACAAGTATTGTATTCCACTGAAAAATTCAAGTTTTGAGACCCTGTGAATTAAACAATACATTTCTAGGAAACGAAACAGTTCATACTTGCATGTGAATAGCCACCTCAACAGTCAAAACTGATACATACCAAATTTGGATTTAAGTTCAGTATATTCCAAAGAAGCGACACAGAGATTTTCAAGAATATCCCAAACTACCCTTTATGTGGTAGAACAATCAGCTTCAGTATCATAAATGAGAATGACGGAAAAAACACACAAAATACTTAGCGAACCAAGGGAATTAATAGCTATATTAATCCACAGGGAGAGCCAAAAGACTAGGAACTGGCTGCACTGTGTTTTTCCTGTCCGTGTCCTTGTTGCCGTCTGCTGCTATCATAGAAAGACGCGGAAGAAACCATACAACATTTTTAAAACTACTTTTAAAGGCTTTACTTACCAACTTTATTCAAGTGTGTTTGAGGACAGAATTATTACTAGAGATTTGTGGACCCTTCGGTCCCCCAACCGAACCCCTGCGATTTCTATCTCTGAGGTAACTTAAAACAAAGTGTAAAGACAAACCCACACACCGTGGAGGAATTAAAACAAAATATCTGCCAGGAAATTTCTCAACGTGAACTATGGCAAGTGATGGATAGTTTCCTAAAGAGGTGTCAAAATGTATGGACGACGGTGGCCAGTTTCAGCATCTCCTTTCATAAAGTTGGTAAGTAAAGCCTTTAAAAGCAGTTTTAAAAATGTTGTATGGTTTCATCCGCACCTTTCTATGATAGCAGCAGACGGCAACGAGCGCCAAGGACGCAGACAGGAAAAACAGTGAGCAGCCGGCTCGTAGTTTTTTGGCTCTCTCTCTAGAAGTAATGGGCAGTTCAATTAGTAGATGTCTCGACAAAGTCATTTGACCCATCCTTTTTAGTGACACTGGTTATACTGTAGTAACTAACATTTTGAATTAGGTGTTGCTAACTTAAAGATGAAGTGTAAGAATGTATGCCAATATGGATCATTGGGGATTCACTTCACCAATTCTGTGGCTAAGCCCTGTCATCATCCGCAGTTATGGCCTCTTCTGCTTATAAAAAAACATCCCTCAGCTACATTTTACAGCTTAGGGTCACTAAAGTTGTACCTTAATCTGCTTGGTTCTACACGCAAAGCTCCCATAATGCCTCAGGTGTGATGGGTTTTATATGATGCATTAGTAAGGGACCCAAGTGACTACTGAGCGTAACTGTGTTACTTATACAGTGTGTAAACAACGTATACATGTGTTTATTCGCTCAATAAAAGATTAATTTAGATACTTCATGTCATCAGCATAACGATACGGCATATACTCACGTACCGTATAATGACCCGATATTTCTCACCAAATTTCATATATACTTAATGTTTCCCCAATCATTTTGTACAGTTTATTTATATTTTGCTTTAAACATTATTTATTTTGTTTTATCTACATGTTTTACGTTATTATTGCTGTGTTTCTTGCACACCGTTCCGCGCATATTTGTTGTGTGTTATACACATGTTGGATTGCCCATATGTTTATGCGCATTTCACTTTTATTCCCCCTTACAGTGAACACGCATTAATTATTTTTCGTGTGTATTCCCTGCTTTTCCAGCTTCTCTTATTCGATACGCACTTTTCAACATTGTGTGTTCCGCGCTTGTTTAAAGCGATATTGTTAACCATTACATCGGTAGCGTCTGATGGTAGTTCAATAAGAGCTGCACGCGGTTACCATAGTAAATAGAGGCATTGCCATTCGCAGCACACGGGACGCCAAGTCGCCGCCCTTAGTATTGTTTTAAAACTTGTTACGAGAGTACCAATTATATCAACGAAAGCACGCGAAATACCATATTTATAACTCAAGCAACCTTTTGTATTGCTTTATTACTCTGCAAGGATTGAAAAGTAGAAAGCTAATTCAATTAAAAATCATACCTTGAAAATACAACGTTGTATCTCCGTTATTTCTTGCACTAATGTTTTTGTAATTTTATATTTATTTTTTCACCGATGTTTAATCCTATGGTATTTTTAATTCAAGCTTCCAGAATCTCTCATACCACAGAACACCAAACTTAACCTACACCTGCTCGTCGATTTACACAACTGATGCTCGAGGCTTTGTTTTGTTTTGTTTCGTATGGCGTCTTATTTAATGACGGTTCTGCCAGATATCCGGATAGCTAGTATTGCCAACTGAGAAATGGGATTTCCCACTAATGACACTATATCCATGTGCTCTAAACTAAGTTAAAACTTATTTTAACCGAACTGCAGCTGCGAATACAGTTTATTGTCAGTAACATGAGCAAATAATATTATTGGTGGTCAAATTTTCTCCGCCATTATAGAAATTACTAGAGAAAGGTTAAAATAATATTTATGAAGTCTTCAAACATAGTTAAATAAGAACAACGCAAGAATTGAACAAGTGTGTAAGTGCTTATAAAAGACGTTCAAAATACTGACCGTTCAGTTCGAGCATAGCTGATAACGTCGTGGTATCGACTGCAGAGTTCTTTAAAAAATAGCTGGCATATCATAAATAGCATGAAATGCTACAAAGCTCCTCTTCAATATTAGCCAGCGGCTCGCCACATGTTCACAAAGCAAGAGGAATTAGATCTGGTGAACGCGATGACCATCCCCTATTTTGCAGCAATCAGAATAAGTTGCACTTAGGAAATCCCTTACGTCATCGGAATAATGCACAGATGCCCAATCTCCTTAGAAGCACATTAACTAGCGTATTCCTTACGTAGTAAAACTATAGGTAACGTGGAGGTGGTAAATAGGGCGCGACGAGTGTCTCATTCACAATGCCAGCTTAAATGTTCACTATAAAACGCAGTTGATAATTTGTAAGTCTAATAGCTTTAGGCTTTTCCTGTGCCCAAGTATCAGTATTGTGTGTGTTTAACAAGTCCTCTGGCGCAAATAGCCTCTCGTCCGTCCACAATATGACTGTGGGAAATCTTGGTTGATCAAAGCATTTACGGAGAAGGCACTAGACAAACTGTAGTCATCTGACCCCAGTGCTCGAACTCGGTAAGATGGATGTAATTGCTCTTCCTGCAGAATTCTAGTAGCCAAAGATTGGCATGGCATGTACTATTACTTTTGTGCTTGTGGACGCGGTCGAGAACCTCCTGTTCTAGAACCATTGTTCTTATATTTCTTTGCGCAGTCGTTGATGAGGCAAATGTCTATTTGGGCGAAACTCAGCGTAAAAATCTCGTGCCCTTTGCGTATCTCCCGAGCAGATGTAATGCGTGGCTACTGGTTCTACGTACGTAAGGTGGAATACAAACTATAGGCTATAAAACAAACTCCTTTTCACTAAACGGAGCACGTCGCCATAGCTGAGATTGATAACCTATACCTCTTGTAGGGACCACAAAGTCACAATATGCGACGGGATTCCTCAACATTTAAACAACAAAACACAGGTTTAGGATAATGGAGATATAAACAATGTTCCGAAACACAGGCGATATTCCAACGTCGTGGGGGAACAGAGATCTATTTGACAGAATTTCATTTTACTCAAAGCGGCGTTTGAAAAACATTGATGCCCTCTAGCTCGATAACAAGACATTCCCTATAAGACAACACTCAAACTGAAGTCCGGAATTATTTGGTGTTTTTCTGACTCATTCTGCATATGGGTGTAGTTTGAGAACTTGAGGCGAATGTGAGTAGTAAGTCTAAATAAAAGTTTACAAATCGGTATAGAAATAGGAATCACTAAAAGAGGTCAATTCAAAAGGCCAACCGCAAATCTCTGGTGTAAAGAATCTAGCAATCTCGCTGTCGCGAAGGAGTCAGATTCAGTGGCGGCTCGTGCTTTGCAAGTTTGGGAGGACGGCACGCGATGTTTTCGTATTAAGCACCTTTACACGTCAGGTTTTATTCTACAACTTACTTAAAAATATGTGTAAACAAAACAACTATACAAACAAAAATATTCCGCTCACACATGCACAAATATGTATACACCGCGTCAGTGGTTGTCCTCCGTGGACTAGTGGTACCATGCTAGCTCTAGTTCCGAGGTCGCGGATTCAACTCCGGTGGAGGGCGATGGATCTTTTTCGGGCGTACAAATCCTTAGCATGGCTTCCTTCGGAAGGGAAGTAAAGCCGTTGGACCCGTGTTGTAGATTTACACCACGTAAAATAACCTCAAGCCTGATAAGAGGCCTCTGAGCAAAATTTCCGGTCTTTCACCCCCAATACAGAATGGGAGGCTAAGGACCACAGCGACCATAAATAAAACTCAATTTAATTTTATCGCGCGAGTCTTCTCATCCTGCGCATTGGTAACTAGACAGCATATGCGAAATACAGGTGCTGACACTGCATTCACCCGCCCGCTGATTAGAGCTACGGTGGTACTCGTTAACGTGCTAGCAAGTCATGGTGAAGGTCGCAAGTTCAAATCACGCCTTCGAATAAATGAGTTTTTATTCATTTTTGTTCATGTTTCGAGAACGTTCTAGCAAACCATGATTTTCTTCCGAATACACTAGAAAGTTCCGGTCCTTCGTGCTCACTGTGGAACAATGTTTTCGAATAGAGTATCTGGACATGCTGTTAGTACACGGCGAAGCGCAGCAGAATGCAACAGAGGTTTCCAAGAGAATACGTCCTACAGATAACACGTTTTTGCAGGTTGCAAACCGCCTTCCGGAATCAGGAACAGTTCACAATACACCACATCCACGAAGAGATCACCCTGTCTGTGACCAAGCAACAACGGATTGTGTGACTGACTATGCCATTCAGCATCCGCATTGTAGTACGAGGGACATCCACAGGCATTTCAATATTAGCCAATCAAAGCTTTACCCTTATCATCCTCAACTACACCAGGAGCTACTGCAGCGGACCGTGGACGGAGAGTGGCGTTCGCTAGATGGATCATACGACAAACTGAACAAAATCGGTATTTTTTTGGTAACTGTGTTATTTACAGACAAAGCAGAGTTCCACAACACAGGTCATGTAAATCGCCACAACATGCATTACTGGAGCACTGTAAACCCACATTGGTAGCGAGAGGCGGCCTCACAAGGCCGACGGGGTTTCAACGGTTGGGCTGGTATATTCGGTGGTCATCTAATAGGCCCGTATTTTTTATGATGGCCAACGCACTGGGAATCGCTATATTCACTTCCCATAACACCAGCTGCCTACTCTACTGGATGAAGTACCGTTGCAGAACCGACTATGTAGTACCAACATAACGGGGCGCCAGCTCATTCGGCCTGTCGTGTAACGGCTTATCTCGATGCCACCTACCCTGAGATGGATCGGACGGCATGGATCAATAGGGTGGCCAGCACTCACCGGATCTAACCCCATTATATTTCCTCTTATGGAGTTATGTTAAAGATATCGTGTACCAGGAGCGGACATCACACCGGCCATGTTGCGCCGGGTTAGACTGAGATTCGGCATGGTGGCCAGTTGGAACACTTATTGCAACCACATGGAGGAAACTGGTATATTGTAAAGGTTTATCTGTGTGATGGTCCGCATGATGTCATAATCACTGTTAAATGGGGACCAGGGAGGTTCACAATATGGGCTTGCAAACGTTGTCTAGTTTGTATGTACGCACTGCATTTTGTAAACTCTCAAAACAATTTATTGGCTTCCTTTTGTATGAAACAATAGCTTTAAATAGTAAAATAGTATTTAATGATGCCCTGTGTTTGTTAATTATAATTAAAATGTTATGTGAATTTATTTATGATGTTCATTAAAGCATGATCTAACAATTTGTGTTTTAATAAAATCCACATAATTAAACTAATTACGTGAAAGGACACTTCCATGCCAAACTATCAGTTCTCGTTAAACATAATAACTGAGGCAGTATTTGAAGCTGGGATCTTCACCACTGAAGACCAACGCGGTACAATCCAGTCATTTGATACGACGCGAAGCAGTGGATAGTGTTTACGGCATAACTTCTCAATCCGCAGGCTGAGAAGACTCGCTGCTAATTTCTCGTGTGTTAAGTTTATTGCATGAGCTTTTCAGGACGTACCAAATTCTATGTATTACTGCAATTCATAAATAAAACCTGCAGTGAAAGGCATTTATCAAAGCAAGCTTAAATTAATCTATATTACCAATTATTGTATTATTCACTTCAGAGCAGAAAGCCTTCTGTCATTTATATTATACGTTGCACTCGTGCGTTAATGAATATCGGTTAAAATTTCAGTGGAGAACACATGGTTTTTTAACAAGCGGCTATTCTATATTTTGTTTTCACAAAATAAATGATTTACACATCTTAATCACACATACTTGCAAGTCGGTAAGCCTGTGCTTTGTAAACATATTTCTTCTTAACTCATTACTTCTATAATGATATTTATTCAGACGTTAGATCAACATACATTTCTAAGTGTGAACGCGCAGAGTTTAATGCTACTCGTTGCCCAACTTTATCTCGTGTGTAAACGTGTATGTGATACAAGCAATCAACAATACGCATTGGAAAAAATGATCAAGAGTATGAAATGAAATGTAACAGACTTATTGTGCATCTACTCGCCTTAAAATAAAACGAAATAAAATAACAATGACTATAACTAAACCAGCCTAGTCAATATTCTTATAGATGAAGTTCATTCTCCTCCAATTTTGTTCAGCAGAATGGTTGAAATCAGGGCCTTCTCAATATAATATGTCGCTAAAACATTAATCTGTCGTTTTGCTATTTGGGCTATTCATTACGATTTTTAACTAATTAATTTAATTTACTGGCACTGAGTTAATTGATTACACAACACGTGCTTCCGAACGCTGTATGCAACTAACCTGTACATATGTGAACCACAGCAATGCGTGTGGGCGTGTGGGCGCGTGCACTGTGATTATGTGACGCGCAAACAAAACCCATCAACGTACATTGTAATATTAGGGGAATTATTCATTTTCTGCTCTGAATCGTTTTAACTCTACAATGCTATACTTTAAATCGCAGTGAAACTTAATTTAATTACGTATTAAATCAATTGGTATACGAGGATTACATTGGAGTACACCTTCTTCATATGCTGGCGGCAGCGAAAATGAATAGCTCCACATGGAGAAAGACCCAATGGCGAATCGTCTCGGAATCCGTCAAACTGTTATTACTTCTCTGCACCCCTCGACCATATTCGAAGCATTCCCCTGCGCACGTTTCTCCTCTTGCAGTATCTACAAACGCAAGGACGGACCTGATGTAGTCCGTAATGAAAACATTCAGCTGATCGTTTTGCAAAACCATTTCAAAGCAATTAAATCTGTAAACTAAATCGGGGAGTGCAGAAATTAATATTGCAGTAATACCTAATGTTATCCCTCATTACCTTTTTATTACTTTCCCTACTATGTATAATAAGTAGGGGAAGTATTGCACTCCAACCAAAATTCGATACCGAGATTTCACCGGAAATACATGTTTTGAGGCCCCCTGTTTCCAACAAAAACAATTTAAGAAAAAGGTCCGTGTGTGTCTGCGAAAGGTATAACTCAAAAACGAAACGTCAGATAAACACCAAACTTAGTATTTAGGTTCGGTATCCTTCAAAGATGCGACACGAAGATTTTTAAGAAAATCCCCCCACCCCGGAGTATCTTTTACATGGAAAAGTTTTGGAAATGTTTGATTTTCGCAAAAATGGCTCTAATAATTTTGATTAAAATATATGTTGCATGACGTCTTGCATGACGAATGAATTGTAAATCTTGAATTTTCTGGGAATATCCCTAAAAGTCCTCATTATGAATGGCTTTTGCATAACTGGTAAACCACAAGAGATAGATAAAATGTTATACACAAAAAATGTAGATCTCGTTAGAACACACAATTTGTATCATATACATTGTTTTTGTGGAGTGAACAATTTCCGAAATATTCCTTGTTATTTATTTGAATTTTCCAATACTTAAACCTTTTTCAAATGATAATTCGTTATTCGTTTTTTAATGTCCTGGACATGCAAAGAGAATGGAATACTCCACATAGCAACCAGCTCTTAAAACATTTGACTATCGCTTAAAGCCTACCAATTCCCCTTGCATCTACAAGAACATTAGCAATAAGATTAACATGAAGCATATGGAGAATAAGCGTTTGTAAAAATAGTTTGTGCAAGAGTAGAGCAAATCATGCGAGTGCAACACAGCAGATTTTTTTTATTTGCGGGGGTTTATTCATGGTGAGGGCGCCGCCCTAGAGCCCTCCCTCCATCGTTAGCTGCCACTGGTGAGATTCACAGCCAACAACTATGTGATTGAGACTCCATATTCGCAAGATTTACAATCTCCTTTACGGATTTTTGTGTAAATGATCTGGTGTAGTGAAGCTCTGTAATAGCGGGCTGTTGTAGATGGGGTTTATAAGTCTAATAAGTATGTCGGGTGTTATCATCTCTTTGGCCATGTCGCTCGGCATGTTAAAGGTTATAGTGTGAGTTTGTGTCTCATTACTGGCTGGACATCCAGATGATATTAATGTGTACTGTCGTCTAGAATAATCGAAGTCAGTTAATAATAAGAATTTCGAAAATTTGTCGATCACACACATACAAACATACGTACACACATAATGTACATATACATATAACCATACCTACCTACCTACCTACCTACCTACCTACCTATCTACAGCCATAAAGGTTGCAAATCGAGAAAGTCTGTTTTAAGGGAGTTACGCCTTAAATTTTCAACTTGTATAGTTTCAAAGCTATAGTTATAAAAAAAGCTTAATCACTTGTTAATATGCTTAATAGAAATGACTTTACCAAGTTTGAACAACGTAGAAATATTAGTTCCGAAGTTAGTCATATTTAATTTATTTTTATTATAATCACAGCACCGTTTTAACAAAACTTAATAATCGCCGTTTTAAACATGTTACACTACACTTTTTTGTTTAATCTGATGTAGTAGTTCTTGAAACGAGCTTTATTCTTTTCTCGCTTAGATAACATTATGCATTAATTGATAGAAAGTAAATCATTTAATTGAAAAAAATGACAAAATCAAGATTTTTACTAAAATAATAATAATAATTACATATTGTTGAACTAAAAGAGTTAATTAGGCACGTTTTGATCTTGAACAGTCCAGTATTTGTTATACATTCACAGAACTTTGTTGCACGTATATTTTCATTAGCTGGTACAACAAAATGTAATAAACGTGCAGAGATTATACGTCGTCCCTCCTCCTACGGCGCATATGTCTTGCCAAGCTTAGATCACTTTGGACCATTTCCCTACCTTATTTAGGCAAATCGTTCTGTGACAGGGGTCGAAGTGTGCATAGCCAGTGTGATCCGGATCCCTGCCCCACAGGACACTCTCACGATGTGGTACTTACCCCTGTGGCCCGTTGCATTAGTGCGTCCCTTCTTTTTAATCGTGACATGTGGTGGATGCACCGGGCTCTCCACATTCGTAATGAGAAAACCACGTTCGATCCTTGTGTGCATTTTCCTGTCCCGCCCATCCACCCCAACTGACACAAGTGGTGGAGTCGCATCCTTTTTCGCCGCCCTCCGACTCGCAAGATTTAAGGGTCCTTGTTTCTTTTCCCCGCCCTTCCATGCAGCCAGGTGTGGTACGACTACGATCAGAAAACAGAAAAAGTAAACCTGTTTAACTTAGGAAACAATAACGGTGTCTCTTAAGTCAGTTGGTACCTAAGAAAAATATCCCCCCCGAAATTTGCTTTTATTAGGCGAATAAGCGTAAGCGCAATATGGTTAAGTCATTTTTCTATTCTTTCATTCCAAGTGGGACAGTTGGCTTTTTTTTTTAATAACGAGGGAGGACCTTTACAGTTAAGGAAGGCAATTTCACAGCGTTTTATGCGTTATTTTGAGAGGCTGATATGTTAACACATGCAGAGAGCGATAGAAATTAAGAAGCGAAGACGAGTCTGCGGCCGGTTAAAGGAAAACCTCCCAACTGTGGCGTGAGAAAACATTTTGCTGATAGGACACGCGCTTCCGGTCTCTGAACTCGTGTGAGGCGAGCAACCGGAGTGAATTTAAATGTAAATTATGCCAGGACTTGTGTTTCTTTCTCTTTTTAAAAATGCTCGTCTTTTAGATTGAATGTGATGGTGTCCATCAAGTTAAGATATTTTCATAGTTTTCCGGCCTTGTGTTTATTATCTTTTCATATTAGACAATGATATTCCCTTTTTCCCCCTTTGTTGTTTGCCAATGACAGTAAGGATAACATTTGATTTATCGTCCCTTCACTAAGTTTACCTGACCTTTGATTTTAAAAGCCCTGGGAAATTTGTTTGAGTACATGTTGCTTCTTCTGGTGGATAATAAGTTGTATTGCACATACATGTCCGGTCATTTATAGTTTTAGAGTGCGGGTAGTTCTAGTTAGTGTTGTGATGAGCGGCCCACTAAGAAGTTGGGATGTAGAGCCATCGAGGGCTGTTTTGTAACGTTTCGTTAAGGCTTAACAAATTGATCGGCATTCTGTAACTTCGTAACAAAACAAAGTTTGTTGAACGCAACAAATCCCGAGACCCTCACGCTAACGCGTTTCTTACACAACAGATTCGCAGAGACGTCCTTTTTAATGTTGCTGTAAGAGGAAGAGCAAGATACAATTCTGTCATTTTAATTATCAAATGTTTATTTATTCGTTTTAGCGTAAAACATAAATGTTAGGGATTACGTCTCAGTAAGCAATGTTCCGTGAGATAGCATTGGTAAATAAATTTTAAGAGACGAAGTTAAGCGGCAAAAGAAGTGTTGTGTAATGTCGTATCATAATAAAACCTAACAGTTATTGATTTAAGAATTTTAGGTTCAAACAGTGATAAATCCTGTGTTTATTTGCGTGGTTATGGCATTCATTTGCCTCGTTTTTATGTTAAAGTTAGGATCCGAACACTTTTGAGAGCTATAGGATAGTACAGCGATACGTTTTCGTTCCCAGAATCGTTTTAAGATAATTTCCAGGCTGGTAATAGAAGTGGCTAGCACAAAGCTATTTACCAGCTTCTCGTAACCACATAAAATTGAATTTATACTGATGCTGCTGGAAGAGGAAGAACATAATACAAACTGAACGTTACCAAATCATAAATAAAAGAATAAGTACCTACTTAAGCCTGATGGTATACATTTAAATCTTAGACAAATCCTCATGGTCACTGTTATCTTTAAAAAAAGGAAAGAAAGAAGAAAGGAAAATTAAAAAACAGTTGCGGGTTAATATGAATTAATGAAACTTGCAGTAAAATTCTGATGTGTTACACTCACATGACTTTCTCTACTCTTGTACAAACTATTTTTACAAATGCTTATTCTCCATCTACTTCATGGTAATCGAGATAAACATTTGCAGACTATCTTATTGCTAATTTTCTTATAGGTATAAGGGGAATTGGCAGGCTTTAAGCGATAGTCAAATCTTTTAAGAGCTGGTTGTTATGTGAAGCATTGCATTCTCTTTATATGTCCAGGACATAAAAAATAAAGCATTTTTGGAAACATGTCCGTGCGTTTGTCTTGTGTGTCTGTGAACAGCATAACTCAAAAACGAAAAGTCGGATGAACACCAAACATGCAAAGAGAATTACATTTTACACTTATCGACCAGTTCTAAAAATATTTGACTATCGCTTAAGGCCTACTATGTTCCTTTTGTTTTGTATTTGCAAGGGCAATATAGAAATACAGTAGCCTTTAAGCATAGATATACATATCTCTTAATAGCTGGTTGCTATGTGCAACACCATTCTCTTTGTCACAGATTATACTCTATGCATATCCAAGACAAAAAAAAATGAATAATGAATTCCCATTTGAGAAAATAATTGAAAAATTTAAGGGAATAACAAGCAATATCTCGAAAATGATTCACTCAACAACAAAAAATGCATACGACATAAATTGTGTATTTTAACGCGATCTACATTTTTTGTGTAGTGAAATTTTGTCTATCTCTTATGGTTTACCAGTTATGCAAAAGTCGTTCACAATGAAGAATACTTTTGGAGACATTCCCAGAAAATTCAAGATATTCATTTTACTTTTCATGAAAATATCTTAAACATATGCTATTTTAATCAAAATCGTTAGAGCCATTTTTGAGAAAATTAAAATGTTCGAAAAATGTTCCATGTAAAGGGTAATCTGGGGTGGGAGGATTTTCTTGAAAACCTTCGTGTCGCATCTCTGGAAGATAGTGAACCTAAATACCAAGTTTGGTGTTTATCCGACTGTTCGATTCCGAGTTATGCTGTTCACACACACACACACACACACATACACACACACACGTTTCCAAAAATGCTTTTTACTTTCTCTACTACGTATGGTAAGTAGAGAAGTATTGTATTCCACCCAAAAATTCGATACCCAGATTTCACCAGAAATATATGTTTTGAGACCCCCTGAATCCAAAAAAGCATTTTTGGAAACATGTCCGTGTGTGTGTCTATGAACAGCATAACTCAGAAACGAACAGTCGAATACACACCAAACTTGGTATTTAGGTTCAGTATCTGCCAGAGATGCGACACGAAGGTTTTCAAGAAAATCCCCCACCCCAGAATACCCTTTACATGAAAGATTTTTCGAAAATTTTAATTTTTTAAAAAATGGCTCTAACGATTTTGATTAAAATATCATATGTTTAAGATATTTTTTATGACAAATGAAATGTATATCTTGAATTTTCTAGGAATGTCTCCAAAAGTATTCTTCATTGTGAACGACTTTTGCATAACTGGTAAACCATAAGAGATACACAAAATTTTACTACACAAAAAATGTAGATCGCGTTAAAATACACAATTTATGTCTTATACATATTTTGTCGAGTGTACCATTTTCGAGATATTGCTTGTTATTTCCTTAAATTTTTCAATAATTTTCTCAAATGGGAATTCGTTATTCATTTTTTTTGTCTTGGATATGCAAAGAGTATTAATCTGTGGCAAAGGGAATGGTACTGCACCTAGCAACCAGCTGTTAAGACATATGTATGTGCTTAAAGGCTACTGTATTTCTATATTGCCCTTGTAAATATATATTCCCCTTACATCTACAAGAAAATTAGCAATAAGATAAGAGTCTGCAAATGTTTATCTCGATTAACATGAAGTAGATGGAGAATAAGCGTTTGAAAAAATAGTTTGTACAAGAGTAGAGAAAGGCATGTGAGTGTAACACATCAGATTTTTTTGATTCAGGGGGTCTCAAAACAATATTTCCGGTGAAATCTCGGCATCGAATTTTTGGGTGGAATACAATACTTCCCCTACTTACTATACGTAGTAGAGAAAGTAAAAATAGCTGCATTGCTAATTCTTTTGTCTGGCAACGAAAAGTAACAAAAGCACTCGGTAGTCGGCATACAGTGTGAAAGGCTGTAGCAGAGCGCATTAGTGTGCTAACAAGCATCGCGCTAAGGAAAAAGTTACAGAATGCCAAATAACGGCAGCTCTTTAAGCTCAACCAACTTACAGAAAAACCCCATTTTACATGTACATTTGTTAAATGTCGAGGATAAGCAGAGATATAAGTAGGTCCACGGAATGGCGTACGTTATTACCATATGACCGATTTTTCCTGACATCCCTTACGACTAATGCCATAGGGTGCATATCTTTGAAGATATAACCTGCTTTAAACCCATTAGGTAACAAGATACTGATTTTTTTAAAGTTTCGGTCTGGTTGTTACAACTTCGGACCCAGAAACCGCTACGCTAAATTCCACTATAGTGAAATTTTGGATCTATTTGATTTTCTGTTCTACTTGCTAATCTTTAAGATGGCCCTCGCAAATTTTTAAGTTTTGATTACAGAGTTCACTTGGTGATTGCCCCAAAATTGTGAAAGAAGGGTATAGGTTAGGACTTTATAGTACTTTACCCCATCTGGGTGTAAATGTTGAGTTTACAGCGCCTCTTCAGGACAACATCCAGCAAGGAGAAACATCTGGTCTCCTTCTGAATTTGTTACACCTTTATGCACTTTACTTTTGTTTCATGTGTAGCACGTGATATTGTTTTATCTGCAGTCTGGCTCCATGCTGTTTTGCAACTTTTATGTATTTTAGAATTGCTATTACTATGATACACAAAAATAGTACGTAAAATTTTATTTGGGGATCTTCATATGCTGAACCTTGAATGTTATGATATACCGACCGACATTTCAGAAAATTGCAAAGTTTTACCTTAATATTATCTGTTTAGACATTGCACTGTTTTAATTACCTTGTTCTCAAGTAATGGCTATAAATTTTATTATGTTATGATTTCAGTGCTGTTTTAATTTGTAGTTAATAAGTGTTCGTTACAAATTAAAGCTGTATGAGTTCTTTAAGTTTTGGGTTTCCAGCTATTTAATGTACTTGAAGCCATGCATAACTATATGTTGCTACCGTAGCTATTTATGGAAAGCACTGGCTTACGTTACATCATTTCTTTACACGATATTACATTTTAGAGTGTAACATACCTCTTTTGGAAGCAAGATGAGTTACTTTCGTAGAAACTTGTTACTGTCCGTTTTGTGGATACACCATCTCGTTTAGTTTGTCTTCGGTACCTCCATTATTGTACCTATAGAAGGTTAATGTTTCCTCCATTTGAGTACATGTTTCTCTGCTTACTTTACCTTTAGTTTGGTTTGATAACTAATAAAGCTTTCGTTTCTGCTTTGCACTACACCTGACCCTGCGGATGGCACGAGAACCTTTTACCTGCAGGCTCAGCATTGGGCAGAGCTGAGAGTACAATCACCACAAACCAGCGGAGTGTTGGCCTTGCACGACGACCCTAAGTTTGACGAGCGACGGTCGTTCAAGATCAAATCAACCTTTTGAAGACAGCTAAGCATAGGCCACTTTTAATAATTTGCCAACAAAAGGTGTATCAATTGTTTTAATAACGAGTGTGTTTTCATTCTTGGGTATCTCATACACCTGCCACCTCTTTAAATATTTTATGTTTACTGTTAATTTACTATTTGCTTCTCCCCCTTTTAAAAGCAGGCATGTGTGCCCTTATTAGGTTCAAAATGTGACCTATCAGAGATCCCGATAACTTTTGTTGTGTTTTCGCACTGAGCACCTCACGGCCCGTGAGAAGCTGCACTTTTATTGTTTGCCGCAGAGTTAAAAACCTCGCGGTCCCTGGCGCGGTTTTTCATGTGGCAGTAAATCTTCTGACGATAGTGTTTAAGCGCAGCATGGTTGAAGTATTCAAACAAGTAATACTACCGGCTTTTCGGTGAACTCAATTTAAACCCAATGGTTTTGGGTTGCAATCTGATGTTGAAGTACATTGAGACGATTCGTTGATGTTATTGACTTTTGGGTATAAGGGCCCTAATTTTGTGTGTGAATGTGTATGTTAGCATCTCTGATAGATTCCCTGATTGTCTGTGAGCACAGTTTTGGGCGAATACGTTTTGTTTATAATGTACTACACAACTATATTTTGTTTAGGACTCGCTCACGTTCGCTTTATTATTAATGGGCATCAGATTTGTATCAAGCTAGCGTGTCATTGTTAATTATTTTGTAATTCACGCTCTGGATATGTGCACCTCTTTTTATGGTTGGTATCAATTCTCCACATGACTGAGTGTTTTAACTTGCGTGCTGTTTACTTAGACCCTGACTTGTCAGCACTCGGGATTCCAAAGAAAGGAATTTCTATTAAATGCTGTGTTATATCATTCTATACGTCACGCCTGAAGGTCTTGTGTGTGCCGGTTCTTGCTAACGTCACCCATCACTATATGTCCTTGACGTAATTTACCACAAATAGTCAGGATAGTTGTTTTTCCAGCTGATCCATTTATAAATCTAGCATCGTTTGGTGGATATTTTCTTTGGGCTGCTTTATTTTTCTGTTTGTCAGAATTTGTGCACAGGTATGAGTCGATCCCGGCCTCTTGTTATAAAAACAAAAACGAAAGCAAACTTTCTTTGCGAATGCCGTAAGATTTTACAATTACGAGTGTTCTTAAAGTACGGATAATTTTTAAAAACTAACGGAACATTGTTTTCGAAATACTTTATTATCATTCATTACCTTACACTACTACTCCATTTAGTCACCACTGGCGCTTGTCGTAACGGGAAACCAGTTTTTGTATCCTTTCCTCAAGGAATGACGAACGCCTGTGATGAAAACGAAGTCTGCAATTCTTGTTTCACAGCATCATTTCAAATGTTTTCCAAGGAATTTCTTCAGATGTAGAAACGGATGAAAACATCTTGGTGCCAAATCCGGACTGTAGCGAGGATGGTCGCATTGTTCCCCCACCAAATAATGTGATCGGATCTTGAGTTTGTTTGGCTGTGTGTGGTCGAGCATTTTCATGAACCAAAAGGATTCAACGCGAAAGCATTCCACTCATTTTGTTCTGAAATGCACGACAGAGCTGTCATAGTGTCTCACAATAGACGTCCTTGCATTCCTGAGCAAGAATTCAACCAGCACGCGAACTTGCAAGTGGGTATGGTCTGTCTTCTTCACAGGGGATGTGTGCCTCCACTCCATGATTCAGGGGTGATGTGAAACACTCAAGTGATGACCTGTAGCGATGTGCGTTGACGAATAATCACCTTCTACAGTGCATCGCGCGAGAAATGTTAGTGCAGCGGCAGATCGCTGGCTCATCAGTAAGAGTTTTGGGTTCCCATCTTGAGCACAATTTCGGAAATCCTAAGCGTACTATTCTAATCGAATAGAACTGACCTTGAACTTTGTGGAAAATGCAGAGACAACACCGAAATGCTGAAACGTCTGACCTCGCGAATGCACCATATTGTCCATGACCACAGACGGTCGACTCATCACGTTAAACTGTTTAACCAAATTTCTCACCATTCCATCACTCACTATTGTCTCTCAATAAGGTCACACAGTTGGCGATGAATGTTTGCTAGCGTAACATTTCTCGCATTCGAAAAACGAATCGCTTATCTAATTTCACAGTCTGCTGGTCGTTCGATTATTTTGAACATTTCGAAACAGTCCAACAACAGTAAAACACAAAGTGACGATCGCTCACAGCTGCGTCTGGCTTCCTAATTAATGGAGGAAGTGATCGCGTAAGCTCAAAACGACTGCAGCTGTAACGGCAAAACACTATAACGGTATTTATTTTAGAAACACGCCTCGTAAATAACCATAGTTCGCGAGAATAGAATGTTTCTCCTAAAGGAAGGGTTGATTTTGTTGGCAACCGAAACAAACACATACATAATTGTTATTTTCCATTTCTACCTTTTATTAAATAGAAACAGACCTTACTAGCTTTTTAAGTCCTCCTTTTCGCCGTTCAGGTAGATCACATACCTTAGCTGTTCCACTTTTGTACTATTTGCGTATAAATTGTTTCGAAAGCTAGTTGCATCATTTAAGCACAAAGAACCTGCAGCACATTTAGTCCCTTTCCTCTGCTCTTAATGATTAGAGATTAATGTCGTAATTTTTAGGAGCAATTGTATTGCATTGACGTAGTCTGCTCCTTTCAGTAACGCGAATGGAACCCGAATACTCGGGGTTCTTATCCATTTTTCAACATTAGTAATACAAACGCATACATCAGCGGCAGGCTTGCGGTAACAATGCATACAGGATGGAAGTGAAATAAGTGTGGAGCTTGAAGGGGGGCGACAGGTTGCAATAACAGAAAGAAAAATGTTTATGTGACATTTTGTAATTATGTGCATATTTAATGAATAAATGGGATAGGAAGTTACGGCAACGCTGCCTGGAGATGATCAACAAAGGTTGTGTTGGCCGCATGTAAACAAAACGCGGTAGTCTTCACTTCCTTGGTGTCGCAATGATTACGAAGACTCAGTCAACGGCCACACTGGTTTAACGTTCCTAAGCATGTGCAACCCTGTAATTGTATGACGCAATTTGTGATGTCATCAACACTTATTGCAAGGGATGTCGCAGAAAAAGTCTGCCTCCACCTGTGGGCCGAGCGGAATGGATTTGCTGTTTGTTCTCCAATCTCATTATAGTAATTCTTTGTAAAAAGGTTGGCTCTATAAGCAGTATTTCAGACAAAAGTATTTGTTTTTATAGGTTTACAATATTTATCTCTCACCGTGGAACACGCTTCTTTATCATTCAGCGTAGCACTTCCCGCATTTTCGAACTCTCTTCTTATCCAAACCAAGACGGTGATTGTAGTACAATTTAAGTTGTGTAATGCCCTATTTAACCTTGGTAGAAACGACTTTTAAGAAACAGGAACGCGGTTGGTGTCAACATCCCCTCTCCTTCCCTTCTTAACACGCACGAATCCCCGTCAAAACAAGGCGAGTGACAACTCCAGATAACAATGAAGGCAGGGTTGCAATATCTACGAGATTTAATACGGAATCCTGGAAACCTTTGTTAATTTCTAAGACAACGCTTCAGCGGATGCGAAAAGCTCAAAGCAATTAATTGTTGCATATGAATCACACTCGTGATGTAGCTGAAAATTAGGAAAATACACCTAACCTTATCGAGATAAACTTTGCGGAAACAATAACTTTATACGTAAGTAAGGAGCAACATGTTAGACATTTTTACTTTATTTAATGAAAGGAACGCACTGGTAAAAACTCTGTACCTATTTTACTTCCACGCTGTATTTATAGTTCGAATTGACATTCCTGTCGAAATGAAAATGTATAACATTGTTGTAAAATAATGTAGTTTGGGAAGCCGAAGTAAGAATGTGAGGCGTTAAACTGGAGGATAAGCTGAATTTTTTGAAAACATTTCACATTTACATACTCTTTTCAACAGGAGATGATACGTTTTGTGAAGATATGAATACTACATAATTTTGCTCTCATTGCAACTGAGACCGTTATCCGTCAAAGACGGAATTTGGCCTTTGTTGACTTTTGTTAAAACGGTTCTCTGATATATAACAACCCTTGCGTAAAAAAATTGCTTTTATTTAACTGAAAAATTCTAGAAATGTTTCTAAGATGTCGGTAAATAAAATTTACTTGGGGTTTTAATGTCCTGTCGATAGTTACTTTACGAAAAAAAATGCGTTACTCTAAAAACCAATAACAACTTTTTCTCGGCATTCTCTGTAAATCTTGATGTATTTTAACATAAACCACCCCGCAAAGAAAAATGTTGAAAAATAATGAAATGAGAAAAAAGAAAATAAAAATCCACCCATTTTAGAACAACCGCCCTGCTTCATATGTTTCCCCCTTAGAAATTGTATTTAACGAAACGCATTTTTCTCAATAGTATCCAATCTTAAAAAATATGCATAATAATCAATATAAAAGTAGCGACAGAATTACAGGGAAAACGAAATTTCGGGATATAGCAATCAAAATTTTACCTACTTCTACATAGAAACTTTGCATCTCTGACCTCTTAAATTATCCAAAGCCATAAGGTCTTAATGTTTAAAATGCAGGATTAGTTTAAAAGGTTAGTATAGTATGCTTACAAAATTTACAAATCATGGTCCCACACTGGGTGTTTCTATCTGTCCCGTCATCATCCAGGCTTGCCGTACCACCGATTGTTCAACCCGGGCCCGCCCCATCCTAAACCAGCGGCGAGATAGAACACCATCGGATCTAGTCAAGTTCCACCAACAGCGTACATCCGGCCATGAAGTACAGGCGTCTTAAAGGAAATAGGGCAGTTCGACTGGTATATCTAAGCTTTTACCTGGAGTTTAGCTTAAAAACACGAGCATCACCAACCAATCAATAAGTACAAGACAAAAGGGTATTACATAGCGTAATCTTACTATGTAAATAGTGGAATAATTAACTGATCGAAATATCACCCTCAGAGCAAATGGAAAACACCTCACAGAGGGTGAATCACTCCTGAACATCCTCCCCACCCTGGTCGATATCGAAATTACAACCAGCTGTGTAGGACGGGTTATTCTCATAGCATCTGGCAGTTAAAGAATGACGGTTCATCTCTCCCTGGTCTTAGTAGTAACGAAGCTGGGATCTCACATTTTCTTGAAGGAGAACCCCTTTGAGGATGCTGCATTTTGTGTGGAGCATTTAATTCGGTATTCTTTCTTCCGCCGTTGACAGCAATTATCTTTTGTTTTGCTCGGAACGGCTTTGCAAGATTCTGTTGTAGAATTGGCTATGGAATCGTTTCAAACCAGGAAGTGTGCTGGTGTTAGAAGTTATAAGCCTTCGGTGATTGTTCTGCTTCAATGCTGGCTAGTATCTTCCTCTAATTACAAGGACCTTTCTCAGGAAGTGCTAACCATCGTCTCTAGAAACCTCCCCACCAAGCCACATTAACTCCCAAGTGATGTTATGATCCGCGCAGAAGTTCTGTGTATTAGGATTTTTAAGCACTTTAGTCAGCTCCTTGTTGGAGTCGCTGAATGTTGTGCATTATCGGAATACATTGTATACACCAGTAGTAGTCCACGTGGACTTGCAAACCTCTGCTTAGGCCAGCAGGAATTTGTCCGTGGAAATATCTGAACAACGTTGTAAATGAAGAGCACGGGTGGCGAAGCAAGTGAACAGCACTATATATGACTTTCTAGTAATGTTGCCACATATGACATAAAGGGGACCGAAAAACTCGACTACGGGTGTGTTATGTTGACTTGATCCAATGGCAGGGGAGCCTATTTCATCCCGTTTTATACTGCTGCCATTTTTACACGGGAGGCTAGAGTGAATCGCCTACTTAGTGGTCTGTCGGTTGCGCCTTGTAGGACCCGAACTTCTTGGCGATGTTTGATTAGGAGTTGGGTGAAGTAATGATACTCATCTACAACTATTGAGTGTTTCTGTTCAAAGAACATTATTCTGTACAATATAGTCTCTCGCCCAGTCGAATGATACCGTCGTTATACAGTGCAATTTTAGATGAGCTGGGCAATTGATCTACGTTTTCCAAAACAGCGAGTTCCGTGGAAAATCTTTCCTTCTGTAAGCTCTTGAGCCAATAAGTGCGAGCCGTTTACAAATCTGTTACAGCCAAAGTATTTGGGAACTAATTTTGTTTTTCAGTGCATTGACAAATCGAAATATCCAAGCTGTGACATGTAGGAATTTCCAATAAGCACTGAATCAGATGACGTCCAGCAGAGGTTAATAATATTAACCTCTAGGACCTTTCTGGCCTCTGGAAGTGTCGTATGTTTAGCAGTTACGCCGTGAGGCCAAGAAGATTTGTTTCCTGTAAGTCAACTAGGTCCATACCACGAGGTCTTTAGTGAACGTATTTGGTCTACCGTTAGACCAAGAGTTAGGTAGTCAGCGCAGTTTTGGTCTCCTGGGCAATGTCTCTATTGATCGAGTGTTTATATTTATGTATCTCAGTAACACGATTACAAACGAAGGAGTTCCGTCGTTCTCCGTGGTCTAGGGGTACCATGCTAGCATCTAGTTCCCAAGGTCGCGGGTTCAAACCCGACAGAGGGCGATTGATTTATTCGGGCGTAAAATTCCTTAGCGGGCTTCCTTCGGAAGGGAAGTAAAGTCGGTGCTTCCGTGTCGTAGATTTACGGCACGTAAAAATCTCAAACCTGATACAGGACTCTGAGCAAAATTTCGGTCTTTCACGCCCAACATAGAATGGACTACAGCAGTTAAAGAGCGTCCATAAATAAAACTAAATTTAACTTATCGAAAGTATAACATTTGTTTGGATCAGTTTTAATCCATCAGAGTCGCCCCACAAAGTAGTGTTGCTTGAGTCAAAGCCGTTGCAGCAAGTAACTCGTCTTAGGAGAGTGACTGTTTTTATCCAAACTTTACTGCAGTGAATAAGGTATCAGTGGTGGTTGAACTGATGCGTATCAGACTCTTTCTGAAACATTTCAAAATACATCGCTAATGATATCCCTCTAGGAACGGACATCAATGACACCGACTGAGGGTTTGAAATCCAAAGACACCAGCAGTGTGCCAGATCAGGAGGCAAAAGTTAAGCCTCTGAGCCACGTATCTTGGAAAATCAGTTTACTGGTGATATCCACTGCTGCAAGAAGTCCCAAGGGGTCATGAAATTGGGCTGTTGCACGAAGAACTTTTTTGTGTCCCAACTTGTCAATTAAACTCCTTGGTTTGTGAACAAAGTATCGTCTATATATTCCAGTTTATCCCTAGTACAACAGCTACTAATGTGGGATTTAATCCCTTGGTCGCCATAAACTGTACAAAGCCTCGGTGTGTCGTCTTCCGTAGACTGGTGGTACCATGCTAGCCTCTAGCTCCCAAGGTCGCGGGTTCAAACCCGGCGGAGGGCGATGAGTTTCTTCGGACGTAAAAATCCTTGGCATCAATTCCTTAGGAGAGGATGTAAAGCCGGTGGTACCGTGTTGTAGATTTACGGCACGTAAAAGAACCTCAAGCCTGATAAAGAGGCCTCTAAGCAAAATTACCGGTCTTTCACACCCAATATAGAATGGAACACAAGGACCACAGCAATTAAAGAGCGTCCATAAATAAAACTCAATTTAATTTAGTTTGAGCCTCGGAGTTGGTTGTGAGAGCAGAAGCTCTATCTACATCATGGGGTCACTGTATAGTGTTTTAGTTTAACTGTGCTCTTCAACGCTTGCCTCGAAGTTGTCCATGAAGATACATTATTGAACAATGCAGAAGCCAGTGTGTAATCATCACGTTTCAGTGTTGCCAGTTCTTACACTAGCTGACAGCAGAAATGGACTGCAAGCGGGTCCAAAAGTTCCTGTAGACTGCGGTAATTATCATTCTCAGATACCAACGGATATTGTCAGATCAATAAGAAGCAGTTGAAGAAATGCCTGACGAGTGACTTAGGGCAGGTATTGAAGTCGAAGTAGTGTTGCCTCTCGTTTGTACCCATTTCCAAAGCATCATTTAAGTAATGGTGAATTCTGTTCAGGCGAAGTTGCATCGAAGACGATTTTATATTTAGGACAACCAACTTTGTCTTTTTTCACCATATGGTGTAAAAAATTTAACTGAGTCTTATTTATGGACGTTAACTACTATGGTTCTTAGCGTCCCATTCTATACTGGGCGTGAAATACTGGAAATTTTGCTCGGAGGCCTCTTTATCGGGCTTGAGGTTATTTTACTGCCGTAAATCTACAACATAGGACCATCTGTTTATTTTCCCTTCCGAAAGAAGCCATAAACGTCCAACGCCCTCCGCCGGTTTTGAACTGGCGACCTCGGGAACTAGAGACTACTATGGTACCACTAGATCACGGATGACGACTACCATATGGTGCGGTAGGCCGTCAAAGTTTTCACCGCTAGGGGCAGCTTTTACGTGGCTCCTCCGTAGCACATGAGCCATAGTAAATGTTCATCAGACCTTTCCAGTTTGTTGTCTAGTGAGCGCTGTTCAGAGTTGGTATAGCTAACACCTTTCTTCCGAGAAAGTGAGACGATGTTTCTCCCAACTTCAATGCAATACGAGTTGTGAAGTTAAGTGTCACCTTAGCGTTAGATCGTCTCTAGATCCCGAAATAACAGAGAGGTTGGTGATCTCATCAACAGTAAATGAAATCTGGTGAACTTAGAAGTGCTGGACCTTTTCCGGCTGAGTATGTGTCCAGGCGAACTGGTGAAGTTGATGGGTTGTCGCAATTTTATGACCTTCCAAAGGGGAGATAATTTTTGTGGTCAACTAGTTTTATTTTGTCCATTCGGATGTCTGAGTCGAATATGTGTTGCTGCTTTTGAAGGCTACAACCGAGACATGAGCTCTTGTCGTGTATCTCATGATGTCAAGGCTGGCAATCTCCAACCTGTGACGTTCAGCTCCAGTGGGTTTATTGTGGACCTCCGGGTACCATGCTAGTCTCTAATTCCTGAGGTCGTGGGTTCAAACCCGATGGACGGCGATGGATTTATCGGACGTAAAAATCATTAGCATGGCTTCTTCAGAAGGGAAGTAAAGCCGTGATCCCGTGTCGTAGATTTATGACAAGTAAAATAACTTCATGCGTCATAATAAGGCATCTGAGCAAAATTTCCGGTCTTTCCCGGGTGTAGAACGAGCCAATAAGAACCACAGAAGTTAAACAGCGTCTTCCAAATGGAAAAGATAAAATCTGAGGTCGGTACTGACAGTGACTTGCAAAATGTGAGATAAACGTAACGGCAATACGTGGCATAGGAGTTGGAAGAAATTAAATCGAACGTGGAAGGAAAAATGAATGGAGCGGAAGCAAGAGTAAACGTGAGAGTAGCTGCCGAAGGAAAGAAAGAGAACAGTGGACGCCGCAACCTAGAAGCGGAAATTACAGGGGGTTCCACAATCATAAGAGCAACTAATGTTAAAAACCGAAATCCAAGAAGTTCGTCGTGGACGGTGTTATGTGGCCATTGCTATACACAGTTGAAGGAGACCAGTGGAAAAGACTATACATCTCTTGCCTGTCCTGCAGGAGAAAGCAGCCGAAATGCTTCGCATTTTCTCCGCCGGGAGGTAGGGCGATTGTTGGTGGGGCACTATGGAGACCATCGCCTGATTTCGCTTACCTGCCCAGCTGAAGGGCGGGCAGGTCGGCACCGGGCTCTCGCGGATTTACCAGCGAGAGGCAGCCCAAGCATTCACAGCGGGATAAGAGAACGATAAGTGATAAAGCAGCTTCTCCTAGTGGAACACGCCATGGGGGCCACCCTTCAAGTAGAAAAACTGACGGTCATCCTGGTGATGGATGCGAACGGCAGCCAACAAGAACAGTTGGGAGCTGGAGGCACACTTACAGGATTTGCGGAAAGCCTGTGGGCAAACTGCTGAGCGCCGGGCAGTAACACGCCTCCTCCCGAACAAAACTGCACCTCTACGGTGAAGCCAGTAATCGGTTGGCATGAGACGTCACATCAGTAATAATTGATGGAGAGAGCTCAAGTGTTCATGGCAGTTCTTTCTTACAGTAGTGGGGTTATAGATAGCCTGCTTTTCGGTGTTCATTTCTTTGGGTTGTAACTCACTTGTTTCGAAACGCACAGTAGGGCCAACTATAAAAGCAGATCTTGTGGTTTGTCGTCCTCCGTGGTCCAGGGGTAGCATGCTAGCCTGCAGTTCCTGAGGTCGCGGGTTGAAACCCGGCGGAGGGCGATGGATTTTTTCGGGTGTAAAAATCCTTAGCGCGCTTCCTTTGGAAGGGAAGTAGTGGTCCCATTCGTAGATTTACGGCATGTAAAAGAACTTCATGCCTGATAAAGAGGTTTCTAAGCAAAATTTCCAGTCTTTCATCCCAGTGAATGGGATGCTAAGAAGCACAGTAGTTAAAGAGCGTCCATAAATAAAACAATGTTGTGGTTTCGTCAAAAGCGATGTTAATACGCCTCCTGAAGGGGAAACAATTTAACGGCAGTTTTCAAGAATCCAAAGTGGCCGATGTTACACTAAACTAAAGTACTACCAACTTTACAATGAAGATTACTGGTTTCAAGCCCGTAGTAAATAACACGTTTTCAAACAACACAAGTTGATTTACACTTCCCAGCGCTAAGGACCAACCAAGGATTATTTGCTTTAAACTCAGCCTTCGACATCCTGGAAGTTAATGCCTGTACTGCCAACTATACAGTCAAATCTTTACCATGCGTACATCTTAAGAGCAGTTGCTAGTACTGATGTCAAGTGAATGTCACCAAGAGGACTATAGTAGTGTAAATATGTGGCAGTAGGCTTTTGGTGAACTCGAATAGCTTGCGTTGTCAGTTATACCAAGTACCTCTTTGACAGTCGCATCACACGGGTGAAGCTTGTATTGGAGAACTGGAAACATAGGACACTAACTCCCCACATGAACACGGTGTGTCACTAGTTGCACTTCTGCGGGAAAGGCGAATTTTCTGATTGGCTGTTTCAAGTTTCGAAGTTCGTAACGAACTAAATGGCAGGCAAGAAGAAAGAGAACATCTTGGATTTTTATAGCTGAAAGTTTTCGTCCGATGTTTTTTCACCAGGAACAAAGCAGAGACGGTAATCATACATTTACACTATTTCTGATTGAATGTATATTTTTTATAATATTGGTATTTTCTATTAACTTCAGTGAAATTGGTAGAATGAGGTAGAAACCTTTGATAGGTTATTGTGTGTTACAACATTTTTATATAATGACTTAATTTTCAGATACATTGAGCCGTCCAGACAGTGGGATATGCCTACGATTTACATTCCTTCCAGCGTTGTGGTTCAAGTCCCGAATGAAGACTTAGAATCTGAAGGTATGTTATTAAGTTTGAACAATATAAATGATAGTGCTGGATGAAAGTTTAAGTTTTTAAGAGCTTCTTAGTGTTTTAGAATTTTATATTGTCCTCAGTAACTTTTCAGATATAGTAAATCATCCAGACAGTGGAATATACGATTAATTTTCTTGTTTGCACTATTGGGTTATGGGTGGAGATCGCAGCCAAAGTGGGTAAGGTAAAAAATCAAACTTTAATGCAAATTAAATAGCATGTTACAGTACCATTATTCAAACAGGTAGATACAGATCATGTGAGTGATACTTGTGTATAATTTAAAAATGTAGGATTATTGGTGGACTGAGACTAATTGTCAGATAGCATGCCAATGGAACTATAATTCTTTTAAGGCAGTGCCCAAATGAAGTTTTCTAATACAGAAGGAAGAAAGATATTTGACATGATTCGTATATATATTTCAGTAATTCACTTGGTTTTGGACATTTTTATCTGTCACTATATGTCCTTTTTTGAACTGGGCACGGTATATGAAAATAGAAATTCTGGTAGCTTTTTTGACAATTAGTGTCCTGTTAGTAAAAGTGCTCAAAAGAATTTGTTTCCAAAAAAAACTTGAAGTATTTGTTTTGAGTGAAATTAGCACCTTCATTATGTGTTCTGAGGCTTTGAAATTCCAAAGTGGTTTCAATCTTTTGTATCTGTTTTCTACCATTTAAACTTTGTAGCAATTTTGATGATACAAAACCCTTCACTTAGAAGATACATTGTGCAGTAGTAATTAAGTTGCAGGATGTTATATGAAATGCATAGGCATTTAAATAATGTGTTGTTTTTTGTGCAAAAACCAAAGGTTTTGAAGTAATGGGCATGTAATATTTTTAAATGTATTGAAGCCTTTTAAGTTAACACACATGATGAACATGAAGTTAATCATGATATATGATGAATCATTTGTAGAATGCTTATGAAAGTAACTTACTGTGAGTAGAGAAAGTCTTAGATGGCAGAGCAGTGTTATGGCAAATCAAAGATTGGTGGTTTGAATCCCAGGCATGGCATTGAATTTTTTGTCTGTATATACTCTTCCGCTATTCTGTATACGCAAATAATCCATGGATCTTTTCTTTTCAGTGAGGTTTAATGAATCTTTTCAATGAATTGGATCTTTTGTATGATCCTTTTATCTGTTATTTATAGTGAACACTTTAACACACTTTAAGGATTTTAAATGCTTTTCATATACAACGCATTGCATCTGAGGTACTATGGGAGGTTAGTTTATATTTATATATATATATATAAGCTTAGTTTTCTGAATTCACGGAAGGCTAGCATTAGTTGGCTTTTTATTATTATTATGAAAAGTGTTTAAAATTTCACTATAAATAACATATCGAAGGATCATTCAAAAGATCAATGGATCCTTTGCATATACTGAATTCTGTCCAAGTAACAAAGTGGTGATGGTGGTGGTTTTACAATAAAAGTGTTATTTCCTTCTCATTTGGCACTTTATCCAAACAGGAGCACAGAATTTCAATTTTCTCATTTAATTCCTGTTTCTTTACACTTCAGGTATTTGTAGTGTGTTTCACTTCATTAACTGACTAGTTAATTCACTCATATCAATATTTGCACATTGAAACTTATGTTTGTTTTTTTAAATGTAAGCAGGAAATGGCCTAGCCTCTCATTACTTAAGCTGTTGGTTGCACAAAAATGCTGCTAGACACTAGCAATTACTAACTGATATGTTAAAACTCCTCTAGGTATAGTAACAATAGTGGACCTACTTTCCATTCCAAACTAGAGTGCCTCTCACTATAAACAACTCTTTGTATTATCCATGCGAAAATAGTTTGCAATCCCTGCCCCTTACGACTGCTTCTTCCTCTCACACATACTTGCTACATATTACAGCTGAACATTAAGTCTATAAAAAGGTGCCCTGTGTGAAAATCATAATTAAAATTGCAACCTTAAGTAACAATTAATTTTATAAGCATGTGGAAAATGAACATTTTACTTATATTAATTGAACTCCTCAGGCAAAGGTGCAGTACGCTAATCCAAATCCTCCAAAGATGACTCAGCTGCCATATTGGAATCAGAACTATCCTCAAAGTTAATGACAAGCTTATCCACAACACTGTTGCATACAAAACCGGTTCTTGCATTTTAGTCTCCTATTATGTCTGTTTATATTCCCTGCGTGCTTTGGTTAAATGCCTGTAACCTCATATGTTAGTGTCATAATATCTGCTATTGCAAGTGTCAGGTGTTTTTATAAACAGAGTTGAACACATTAAGTATTTCTCTTTTTTCCCACTTTTGTGTTAAAACAGCTTATTCAAACTACAGACTTCTTCCTCTGTCATGGCATGTTAAACACTAACTGATAAAATCACAAGATTTGATTTGAGCATATGAGTGCTAGTGTATTATGAATGAATGTTCACTTATCATATTTTCTGTGTTATGCAAAGAGTTTATTTGGTACTCAGATAGCACCTCTGTGAATTCATTGCTGCATTTCTCATATAGGCAAGAGAATAGCAGTCATCCATACAGTTGGTAATTTACAAAAAGATACTCTGAGTGTTAGCACAATAGCAGTTAGAATTAAGGAAATCATATTTTGTAATCTCTTAACAGTTGTTATATATCCATTACCTTTAACAATGAGTTCTTACGATAACCACGATAAAATGTGTAGTTCTATACCTTTCCACTTCAATATTTCATGATACAATACATTTATAAAGGAACTATTTACACTGGCATAAGCGTAGTGCTTAATTTCGTGACAAGCAGAAGCATATGCTTTGGTTTACATCAGAGAGAATTCTGGTTTAGAATGAATAGTATGTAATATAATCACAAGGTGTTTGTAGCCACAAATTTTTCCTTAATGTAAGCAATTTCTGTTTTCAGAAACCTACTTTTAAGGGTAGTTTAAACATATGTTTCTATTTACTTCTAGGATATACACAATGAAAAGTTGGGAGTTAAGTTGTGCCTATTTGTGCCCAGTGATGTTGCTTCAAGTCAGAGCACAGAGAGTGACAATGACATTAATAGTGTTAAATGGTGTGGTGAAACTGTTACTAATGATATTTATTGCACTGCTAATTGCAATTTAGTGAATGACAAACAATAGCTACACTATTGCATATGTGTGCAGAAGTTTCTATGTAGGATATGGAATTAAGTTATTCAAGTTACGCAAATATGCCAAATTGTGTTGCCCTATCTAGAGAGTAGAATAAAATAACAAGTGTCAAACATGTGTTATTCTTCCAATCTTCCTGTCAAATTCCACATCCCGGTTGGTTGGTTGGAAGTTCAAGCAAAACATGGAGGCTAAGTGCAAAAGATTTTACTATGAAGCATGCAGAAGAAACTATTGCAAGGTACCTGATCTCATTCAGCCTCAAAAATTTAAATACGACCATTATGTATTATGACACAGAAACATTCCGCAACCACTATTAACCCCAATATTATATAAACGCAATGTATGCACCGACTATTGGATAATTTAAATAAATAGAGTTACACAGGAATAAACAGTTGTGTTTTTCATACTAACCTAGCTGTCTGGTGTTCAGCTGATCATAATTATGTTCTAATATTGCATTGCTACAGATGGAAAGCTGTTTTATGTGAGCTTTAATCGATTTCTTTAAAAAGAAATTTGAATAACTCAAAGTGCAATCACGATTACAGAAGCTCGCGTAATTGACTTTGTACGTCGTCAGTAGCAATACAGTAATAGAACATAAGATCAGCTGAGACAGACAGCTAGGCAGCTATGAAAAATACAGCTGCAGTAGCTACAAGTGACGTCATCATCCGAGAGCGCGATTTTTCATAGTTTAGTTCCATCCCAGATCACTACTCACGCTGCGATCGTCTTCGTGTTTCCACCATTTAACACTAGAGTTGCACTTCTAATACTTTGGTGTTCTGTGAGTCGTATATCCTACATCTTTAACAGTGTTTGCAATAATTGACTTTACTGTGTGATGTTTCCATATGAACAGGAAGTCAAAACATGTCAAAGAGTTATGTCCTCCCCTTATAATTGTAATTTCATTACGTTTTTTCTAATGAATGAAAAATTCCTTGACATTCAAGGAAATGGGTATGAAGTATTGGCACATGCGTTTGATATTCTTATACCTCCCATTGAGAGTCTTTAAAATGCCGCAACTGTTGTATAGCCTGTATCTTTTAGCAATGGTTGAGTAAGTTCTATACAACACGTCACATGAAAATGTGCCTTCTCTCTGGTGCCACAGTTATTTAATTAAGGCTGGTGAATATGAAGATTCCCAGCTATTGTGTCAGTCACTGCGTAGCTTCTCATGTTACGCTATACACAATTTTCTCTTTTATTTAACATACACCGGTAATGAACTGATTACAACATTCACAATAATTTGTTTTTTTTCATTTAAACCAGGAGAACATCAAGTCATGTTTGGATTGCAATAAAATTTACACTGGAAAAACCAAAAGCACGAGTATAAGACTGAAAGGACAATTTAAAAATATAAAATACAAACAACAGACAAATCTGCAGTAGGCAATCATTTCTGGGAAAATAACCACAACATGCAGAGCAAAACGAAACTACTAAAACCAACCAGAAACCCAAAGGAATTAGATGTATGGAAGAAAATTTTATTCTCAAACATGAACTTGTAATGACTTTTGAAGTACCGACCAAGATGAATTCATATACCAAGTTGTTGAAATCTCCATCACTAGAGGAAGCCCGTCCAACCAACAGGAAACTGGACACACAAATCAGTCGAAGGTGTAGGCAAGAGCCTACGAAAACGTTTCTGTACATTGCAATGTTTCACTCATCACTCCTACTCTCAGTATGAAACTTTCTTGCATAATAAGGGTTATCAAAAGGTATTGACCTAAGTATCACATTCATGTTGTATACTATACACAAACTGGCTGTATTTTGTTCTGTTTTCTCAGTTCTTGACCATCTATGTGTATTGCTTGGAATGAATTATGAAAGTCATCGTCGTCAGATGTCTTTTGTGACTCCAACATCATATTCCAATATACAAGCCTTGTCAATACTTTCAGTTAATTATGAATCAAAATTAATAGTTGTCTTATAGCTTGTGTCCAGTTGCTGATATCTTCACATGGTTGTACCCACGCCATGTACAGTACAGTTTCTGTTATGTTCTAAACTGGGAGATAGTGTTGCTGATAGCTTCACATGGTTGTACCCACGCCATCTACAGTACAGTTTCTGTTATGCTCTAAAATGGGAGATACTGTTGCTGATATCTTCACATGGTTGTACCCACGCCATCTACAGTACAGTTTCTGCTATGTTCTAAAATGGGAGATACTGTTGCTGATATCTTCACATGGTTGTACCCACGCCATCTACAGTACAGTTTCTGTTATGTTCTAAACTGGGAGATACTGTTGCTGATATCTTCACATGGTTGTACCCATGCCATCTACAGTACAGTTTCTGTTATGTTCTAAACTGGGAGATACTGTTGCTGATATCTTCACATGGTTGTACCCACGCCATCTACAGTACAGTTTCTGTTATGTTCTAAAATGGGAGATACTGTTACTGATATCTTCACATGGTTGTACCCACGCCATCTACAGTACAGTTTCTGCTATGTTCTAAAATGGGAGATACTGTTGCTGATATCTTCACACGGTTGTACCCACGCCATCTACAGTACAGTTTCTGCTATGTTCTAAAATGGGAGATACTGTTGCTGATATCTTCACATGGTTGTACCCACGCCATCTACAGTACAGTTTCTGTTATGTTCTAAACTGGGAGATACTGTTGCTGATATCTTCACATGGTTGTACCCATGCCATCTACAGTACAGTTTCTGTTATGTTCTAAACTGGAAGATAGTGTTGCTGATAGCTTCACATGGTTGTACCCACGCCATCTACAGTACAGTTTCTGTTATGTTCTAAACTGGAAGATAGTGTTGCTGATAGCTTCACATGGTTGTACCCACGCCATCTACAGTACAGTTTCTGTTATGTTCTAAAATGGGAGATACTGTTGCTGATATCTTCACATGGTTGTACCCACTACATCTACAGTAGATTTTCTGTTATGTTCTAAAATGGGAGATAGTGTTGCTGATAGCTTCACATGGTTGTACCCACGCCATGTACAGTACAGTTTCTGTTATGTTCTAAACTGTGAGATACTGTTGCTGATATCTTCACATGGTTGTACCCACGCCATCTACAGTACAGTTTCTGCTATGTTCTAAAATGGGACATACTGTTGCTGATATCTTCACATGGTTGTACCCACGCCATCTACAGTACAGTTTCTGTTATGTTCTAAACTGGGAGATACTGTTGCTGATATCTTCACATGGTTGTACCCATGCCATCTACAGTACAGTTTCTGTTATGTTCTAAACTGGGAGATACTGTTGCTGATATCTTCACATGGTTGTACCCACGCCATCTACAGTACAGTTTCTGTTATGTTCTAAAATGGGAGATACTGTTACTGATATCTTCACATGGTTGTACCCACGCCATCTACAGTACAGTTTCTGCTATGTTCTAAAATGGGAGATACTGTTGCTGATATCTTCACATGGTTGTACCCACGCCATCTACAGTACAGTTTCTGTTATGTTCTAAACTGGGAGATACTGTTGCTGATATCTTCACATGGTTGTACCCATGCCATCTACAGTACAGTTTCTGTTATGTTCTAAACTGGAAGATAGTGTTGCTGATAGCTTCACATGGTTGTACCCACGCCATCTACAGTACAGTTTCTGTTATGTTCTAAACTGGAAGATAGTGTTGCTGATAGCTTCACATGGTTGTACCCACGCCATCTACAGTACAGTTTCTGTTATGTTCTAAAATGGGAGATACTGTTGCTGATATCTTCACATGGTTGTACCCACGCCATCTACAGTAGATTTTCTGTTATGTTCTAAAATGGGAGATACTGTTGCTGATATCTTCACATGGTTGTACCCACGCCATCTACAGTACAGTTTCTGTTATGTTCTAAAATGGGAGATACTGTTGCTGATATCTTCACATGGTTGTACCCACGCCATCTACAGTACAGTTTCTGTTATGTTCTAAAATGGGAGATACTGTTGCTGATAGCTTCACATGGTTGTACCCACGCCATCTACAGTACAGTTTCTGTTATGTTCTAAAATGGGAGAAACTGTTGCTGATATCTTCACATGGTTGTACCCACGCCATCTACAGTACAGTTTCTGTTATGTTTTAAAATGGGAGATACTGTTGCTGATATCTTCACATGGTTGTACCCACGCCATCTACAGTACAGTTTCTGTTATGTTCTAAAATGGGAGATACTGTTGCTGATATCTTCACATGGTTGTACCCACGCCATCTACAGTATAGTTTCTGTTATGTTCTAAAATGGGAGATACTGTTGCTGATAAATTCACATGGTTGTACCCACGCCATCTACAGTACAGTTTCTGTTATGTTCTAAAATGGGAGATACTGTTGCTAATATCTTCACATGGTTGTACCCACGCCATCTACAGTACAGTTTCTGTTATGTTCTAAACTGGGAGATACTGTTGCTGATATCTTCACATGGTTGTACCCACGCCATCTACAGTACAGTTTCTGTTATGTTCTAAAATGGGAGATACTGTTACTGATATCTTCACATGGTTGTACCCACGCCATCTACAGTACAGTTTCTGTTATGTTCTAAACTGTGAGATACTGTTGCTGATATCTTCACATGGTTGTACCCACGCCATCTACAGTACAGTTTCTGTTATGTTCTAAAATGGGAGATAGTGTTGCTGATCTCTTCACATGGTTGTACCCACACCAATTACAGTACAGTTTCTGTTATTTTCCCAAATGGGAGATAGTGTTGCTGATATCTTCACATGGTTGTACCCACGCCATCTACAGTACAGTTTCTGTTATGTTCTAAAATGGGAGATACTGTTGCTGATATCTTCACATGGTTGTACCCACGCCATCTACAGTACAGTTTCTGTTATGTTCTAAAATGGGAGATAATGTTGCTGATATCTTCACATGGTTGTACCCGCGCCATCTACAGTACAGTCTCTGCTATGTTCAAAATGGGAGATACTGTTGATACCTTCAAATGGTTGTATCCACGCCATGTACAGTACAGTTTCTGCTATGTTCTAAAATGGGAGATACTGTTGCTATCTTCACATGGTTGTACCCACGCCATCCACAGTACAGTTTCTGCTATGTTCTAAAATGGGAGATACTGTTGCTGATATCTTCACATGGTTGTACCCACGCCATCTACAGTACAGTTTCTGTTATGTTCTAAACTGGGAGATACTGTCCCTGATCTCTTCACATGGTTCTACCCACGCCATCTACAGTACAGTTTCTGTTATGTTCTAAAATGGGAGATACTGTTGCTGATATCTTCACATGGTTGTACCCACGCCATCTACAGTACAGTTTCTGTTATGTTTTAAAATGGGAGATACTGTTGCTGATATCTTCACATGGTTGTACCCACGCCATCTACAGTACAGTTTCTGTTATGTTCTAAAATGGGAGATACTGTTGCTGATATCTTCATATGATTGTACCCACGCCATCTATAGTACAGTTTCTGTTATGTTCTAAACTGGGAGATACTGTTGCTGATATCTTCACATGGTTGTACCCACGCCATCTACAGTACATTTTCTGTTATGTTCTAAAATGGGAGATACTGTTGCTGATAACCTCACATGGTTGTACCCACGCCATCTACAGTATAGTTTCTGTTATGTTCTAAAATGGGAGATACTGTTGCTGATATCTTCACATGGTTGTACCCACGCCATCTACAGTACAGTTTCTGTTATGTTCTAAAATGGGAGATACTGTTGCTAATATCTTCACATGGTTGTACCCACGCCATCTACAGTACAGTTTCTGTTATGTTCTAAACTGGGAGATACTGTTGCTGATATCTTCACATGGTTGTACCCACGCCATCTACAGTACAGTTTCTGTTATGTTCTAAAATGGGAGATACTGTTATCGATATCTTCAATGGTTGTACCCACGCCATCTACAGTACAGTTTCTGTTATGTTCTAAACTGTGAGATACTGTTGCTGATATCTTCACATGGTTGTACCCACGCCATCTACAGTACAGTTTCTGTTATGTTCTAAAATGGGAGATAGTGTTGCTGATATCTTCACATGGTTGTACCTACGCCATCTACAGTACAGTTTCTGTTATGTTCTAAAATGGGAGATACTGTTGCTGATATCTTCACATGGTTGTACCCACGCCATCTACAGTACAGTTTCTGTTATGTTCTAAAATGGGAGATAATGTTGCTGATATCTTCACATGGTTGTACCCGCGCCATCTACAGTACAGTTTCTGCTATGTTCTAAAATGGGAGATACTGTTGATGATACCTTCAAATGGTTGTATCCACGCCATGTACAGTACAGTTTCTGCTATGTTCTAAAATTGGGAGATACTGTTGCTGATATCTTCACATGGTTGTACCCACGCCATCTACAGTACAGTTTCTGCTATGTTCTAAAATGGGAGATACTGTTGCTGATATCTTCACATGGTTGTACCCACGCCATCTACAGTACAGTTTCTGTTATGTTCTAAACTGGGAGATACTGTCCCTGATCTCTTCACATGGCTGTAGCCACGCCATCTATAGTACAGTTTCTGTTATGTTCTAAAATGGGAGATAGTGTTGCTGATATCTTCACATGGTTGTACCCATGCCATCTACAGTACAGTTTCTGTTATGTTCTAAACTGGAAGATAGTGTTGCTGATAGCTTCACATGGTTGTACCCACGCCATCTACAGTACAGTTTCTGTTATGTTCTAAACTGGAAGATAGTGTTGCTGATAGCTTCACATGGTTGTACCCACGCCATCTACAGTACAGTTTCTGTTATGTTCTAAAATGGGAGATAGTGTTGCTGATATCTTCACATGGTTGTACCCACGCCATCTACAGTACAGTTTCTGTTATGTTCTAAAATGGGAGATAGTGTTGCTGATATCTTCACATGGTTGTACCCACACCATCTACAGTACAGTTTCTGTTATGTTCTAAAATGGGAGATAGTGTTGCTGATATCTTCACATGGTTGTACCCACGCCATCTACAGTACAGTTTCCGTTATGTTCTAAAATGGGAGATTCTGTTGCTGATATCCTCACATGGTTATACCCACGCCATCTACAGTACAGTTTCCGTTATGTTCTAAACTGGGAGATTCTGTTGCTGATATCTTCACATGGTTGTACCCACGCCATCTACAGTACAGTTTCTGTTATGTTCTAAACTGGGAGATACTGTTGCTGATATCTTCACATGGTTGTACCCACACCATCTACAGTACAGTTTCTTATATGTTCTAAAATGGGAGATACTGTTGCTGATATCTTCACATGGTTGTACCCACGCCATCTACAGTACAGTTTCTGTTATGTTCTAAACTGGGAGATAGTGTTGCTGATATCTTCACATGGTTGTACCCACGCCATGTACAGTACAGTTTCTGTTATGTTCTAAAATGGGAGATACTGTTGCTGATATCTTCACATGGTTGTACCCACGCCATCTACAGTACAGTTTCTGTAAGACGTACGGCATAAATTAGTACAACTACCACCAGTGATGCAATTAGGAAGTATTTCGTTCACACCAACCCTATTATTAACGAAGCTAATTTTGTTATTAATTTTTACATTTGTTTTAGCAAGGAGGGAGTTTCAACCCCCCCCCCCCTAGCCTATGCTTCTGCTGCAGAAACACAAAGAAGTGATCTAGGAATTGAACACTTGTAATGAAATAGCTGATGCCACTCTCACATTCTCCTTCACATCATATAAGCAGTGAAGTAGATTCTTTCTTGCAAAATATTTTCTGCAAATTTACGAAAGATAGAACTTAATTTTTTCACCGAGATCTCTCTCCAGTTTAAAACATAACAATCTATGTAACTGCTGGCAAGCTAATAGTGAAGAAAAGTTACATTTTGTAGTTTTGTTTTCTTTTGGTAAGCATTTAATGTTCTACCAATTTCAATGACTTGTTAAGGCTGGTACACAAGTTTATGGAGATAAGAGTTAAAACATTGGTTACAGTAGATACACATAATGGGAGGCTTGCTGTTGATCAAGTCCCCCAGACCTTCCCTTATCATCATTCAAATATATTTACCATATTCATTTCAAATCTGCATTGTAAACAAATGACATCCAAAACGTAAATCAATTTTCCATGACGCTATTGATGCAGAAACTGACATGCTTGCCTTGTGAATTAAAAGCAATCACATAAGTATTTAACATTTCTCTTATTGTTTCTGGTTCCCATTCTTGATTTTTTTTTTAAATCTTTGGGTCACATCCTTGGAATACATTGCACAAATACCAAGTTTGGTATTCATCTAAACTTTCATTTTTGAGTAATGCTTCTCCATCCTTCCCATTTTATTGGAATCCTGTGAAATCTGATACTGATTATATGATTACAATATACCAGTTTTTCTGTGTACTATAGCACATCATCTATGGAAAATGCCTGCACGTTTTGTGTTGGATGTAAATAAGTCTGCATAATCTTTACAATCATTGGAAAAACATTCCAGCATTTGACGTAAGATTTTATTCTATAGTCCTGCCATTATTAGAAGCACACCTGATGTAAACAGAAGCATGTGGCAAGCTGTGCATTGGCCGCACATTACAACATACTTCCAAGTCGATTACAGAAATTTATTTTTTAAGTTATAAAAGTTTATTTTGTTAAAAAATATTCCTAAAATATTAAATTTTAGTTTACATTGCATTTGAAAAAAAATATACGTAATTAATGAAAACTTAATGGAGATATGCATACGGACTATTTTCTATTACTCAAATACAGCTGGTCAGGCTTGTTGCATTTAGCAGTGCTCACTTGTTTATTACACTGTGGTAAATGGTGGTTAAAGTTAATAATTATTAAGAGTAATCAAAATGTATATGTGAAACATCCCAAATGAAATACTCTGAAAAGTTGTGAAAAAAAAAACTATTGTATTGAATGTGTTCAGGTTTTATAAGTATGCAGATTTAGCTATTAAACACATCATTACTTTAACGACCAAGTTTACTGGTGTTTCAGTAAAAAGTGTCAACTCCATTCATGTGGAAAAGCACAAAACTGTTATCTTCAAAGAAAAAGTAATACAAAAAACCTGTTCTTAGCACGAAATGTGAAATGGGCGGGATTGGAGCACTTAACACCACTGATCTGCTAGTCAAGTGGTTCAGGAAGGAAGCAAATGTCTTCAGATAGTGTGTATGATCCGACCAGCGCGTAGCAATGTAATTTGCATATCAGTATAAAGTGCACTGGTTTTGCTTAAATGAGGTTCCCTTCTAAGGCTGGCTGGATTATAAGTTCAACTATGCGGATGGAGTCTTCAGAAAATTCACGAACCAGAGGACAGGAAGAAGAAGCCAGGGGAAAGAAAAGGAGCAGGGTAAGTAGCTTTGATGGAGAGACAAGGCAAACACCGGGCAAGCAAGATCGACCAGAAAAACAGCTGAGAGAGGATACACAAAAGCTGCCAGTGGAGATAGTCACGGGACCAAGCAAAACGGAGCCCAACATATTCTCTTCACCAGCAGGAAGCATCATACATGTGGAAAAGGGAACGCAAGGCCAGAAACTTGTGGAAAGATTTCCATTGACAAGAAGCAAGGCCAAATTACAGCAATTCACGTTTGAGAGGAAGAGTTCGGTATAGCAAAAGGCATTGGGGATTATATTCTGGAATGTACAAGGATTGTTTGAAAAGTTAAAGAATAGAGAAATAATGCAGATCTTAAGATTAGGTGATGTGATAGGGTTGGTAGAGACTTGGTTGGCAAACGACTTTCATGTGGAAATAAGCGACTTTGGATTCTACGGGAAAAGTGGAACAAAGAATGTCAGGTGGTTTAGGGTAATTTGTTAGGAAAGATTTGAAATGCGAAGTGAAAGTGTGTAAAGATTTGGGAGAAAATTCAGTGTTGTGGTGCGTATTAAGTGTAACAGGGGAGAAGAAAGAGGTATGTATTGCAGTGGTATATAACCCGCCAAGTGCCTTGGACTTTTATAGTCCAAACTTGTTCAAGATATTGAGGAGTTATCAAACAGATACCTGGACAGTAGCTTCATGATAATGGGTGATTTCAATGCCAGAGTAGGATTAAGTCAAATAAAGTGAATAGATCCTGAGAATGAATTAACGGGGGGAGACATGCTCTAGTAATCATTTCCCACTGAGGCTAAGTTTTATAAGTACATATAAGAATGAACCAAAACAAGAACATAAAGGAGTTAAAATTGATAAATATAAATGGAGGGATTAGGAGGCAGAAGTTTTTATGAAGGAATTAGGGTCAGACATAGGGGTAATAAGGAAGAAAGAGGTAGTAGAATTGCTGAAAGAAAATAAAACGGATGAAGCAGTTTTAAAGGTAGAAATGTTAGTAAAATATGCAGGTGTAAGGATGAAAGTGAAAGATTGTATAGATGGGAAACAGAAGGGATGGTACGATGAAGAATGTAGGAGGGCAAAACAAAGAGTTTTAGGGGAACTAAGAAGGTGGAGGCAGGAAGAAGGGCAAAAGGAAAGAGAGGAGTTTTTGATTGCAAGATGGGGATACAGAAACTTGTTGGAAGTAAAGAGAGAATGGGCCGAAAAAATGAGTATAAAGTTACATGAGGCAGCATAAGCAAATGATAGCAAAACAACATGGATGTTGGTGAAAAGAATGTATAAGGTTAGAGCAAGAGAAAATAATATAAGTGCGGAAGAATGGTTCAAGTATTTTAAAAATTTGCTAGGAGGGCAACATGATAACCAAACAATTTGGGTAATGGAAAATAATTATGTTGAGCAATTGGATAAGCCAATAGATGTAGGGGAAGTGAGGGAACAAATTAATAGATTGAAAAGGTACAAAGCATCCGGTATTGATGGCATACCAGGGGAGTTTTGGAAAGCTTGGAGTCTAAATGAAAATCGATTACAATTGCTGGTTAGGATATTAAATGCAATCTTTGAAGAGGAGGAGGTTCCTAGGAGTTGGAAAACAGCAATAATGGTGCCAAGATTTAAGAATAAAGGGGAGGTGAATAACCCAGAAAATTATAGGAAGATTAGTTTGTTATTAGTGTTAGGTAAAGTTTATACAGGGGTTTTGGCTGAAAGAGTGCAAAATTGGGCGGAGCAAGAGGGAAAGGTATCTCATCTACAGGTGGGATTTCCGAAAAACAAGAGAGCAATAGACAATATTTTTATATCTTCAATGGTAAATAAATATTTATCAAATAAAAGGGGAAGATTGTATATCTTATTTGTTGATTTAGAAAAAGCTTTCGATACAATAAATAGGGAAGCCTTATGGACCAAATTGGGTATGAAAAGAATGAGTGACAAGTGTATAAGAACAATACAAACAATATATGAAAATAATGATTTTTGTATAAGATTTGATAAAAATGTAAGGACGAAAGAGATTAAAAATTGTACAGGTTTAAGGCAAGGCTGCAAGTTAGGCACTATATTATTTAATTTGTTTAATTTGACGATATTCCAGAGATAATTAAGTTTGAAAATAGCCACTCTACAATAATTGGGAATGAGGAGATACCAGGCTTACTATTTGCGGATGATTTGGTTGCAGGATCAATAACTACTGTGGGATTAAACAAAGTAATTGGAGCAATAGAGTTTTTGTAACAAGTGGAGTCTTAGGGTTAATACAAGCAAAACAAAAATAATGGTAATAAGTTGAGAAAGGATGAAAAATGGAGTTGGAAAGGTAAGGAAATTGAGGTTGTCAGCAGTGGCGAAGCATGACTTTCAAAGTGAGGGAAGCTCCAAGTAATAATTTTCATTAAAATAGGAGAACCATGAATGTTGTATCTATACTTTTTCTTAATCTCGGTAAAAAAAGAACTAAAAATAGATTTAAATTTTTACAAGTAATGAATAATATTTTTGCTTAATATCAGTATAAAAAGAAATAAAAATAGATTTAAAGGTTTACAAGTAATGAATAATCTATTTTCATAAATACGAGTAAATTAAATATTGTACCTTATTTTTTGTATATCAGATTGATCCTTCTAGTTTTCCTCCCAAAGATATCACTCACATCATCGTAGAAGGATGGGCCTTGAAAGCAAGGACTTCTCAATGCTGAGAAGAAAGTCTCCCCTGACCTTGAGTATTTCAAAGATAGGATTTAATTCTCTTCATTGTTGAGAATGACCTCTCAGCAGACAAACTAGATGCCGGGATGGTTATTGCTAAAAGGACAAGTTTATGTAGTTCTGGAAACACGACACTAATCCCACTTGTCAAGTACTGATGTAATTTCACGACAGTGTCTTTATGCATTTCAATATCTCTGAATAACGCACACAATTCACTTCTCAAAATTGGTAAATCAAAGAATTTGCCAAAGCTCTGCTTTAACCTAAAGAGCCCTTCTTCTGGAAACTGTTTTGCAAATTCCTTAAACTTTGCAGAGTCTAAAATACTAAGGAATTTGAGTTTTTCCAAGTCAGTAAATCTGGAATCCATATTGATCTTCATTACGTCAATAATTTCAAGAATAATCTCTTATAAGAAGTTGATACATTTTCCCCTGGTATAGTATCTACTCTAAGTCTTTTATTACGGCCAGGCATACCACACACATCAGATACTTTATGCCAGATAGATTCAAAATCATCTCTGAGTTTCATAAGATGCATTGAAAATTTGTCAACTTGTTTACGGCAAAACTCAATATCAAAAGCTTTCTTTTGGAGTACTTGGAACAGTACAATAGAATACATGAAGAAAAAAGTTGAAATCAAACCCATGTAATGTTCAAAGAAGACCTTGAGCACCATATACTGTTTCCGGATCCCAACCATCTGCATTTTCTACCACTGAATTTAGCAAGTTTTCTATATCTTGTTTGTACTCATACACAGTTTGTAATAGCCTGTTACCATAATTCCATCTTGTTGGAGCTAATGTTGGAAATCTCTTGTTTATTTCAGAGTCTAATGCTGCCATTCGCTTTGTAGATTTAGAAAAGAAAATGCCAAAACCAGAAAGTGAAGTAAAAAATATTTTACACTGCTTAATAAAGCTCACAGCTTGTGACAAAACCAAATTCAGTCTATGTGCATAGCAATGCACAAATACAGCTTGTGGGCATTTTTCTCTTACTCTCATCTGAAGACCACTGTGTTCCCTGACATTACAGCTGCCCCATCATATGTCTGTGACACCAATTTCTTTTCACAATTAAATTCTTTTAAGATCTCAAACACATGATGTGCTAAAGAACTTGCTGTTCTATCGACACTGGCATCTCTGAAACACAGAAATCTTTCTTCAATACTTCCAGTTTCTGTCACATACCTAAGTATAATAGCTGTGATTTCGTTGTAATATCTGTTGCCTCATCCACAATAATTCCAACAAAGGAAGTCTCAGAAATTTCCTTCTTTATTTCGTTTGTCATCAGTTCTGAAACAGAATAAATAATATCATTCTGTGACACTAGACAACCCTGAAAAAACAGTCGAATTTGACAAGTGACGAGATAAGTCTATATCAAAATCTCCTAATTCCTTCAACATTTCAATATAATTTCCTCTGTTCAAAGAGCTTTCGGACTCGTCATGACCTGGAAATGCAAGTTCCTGCTTTCCCAAAATGCATACTACCTTTATCATTTGCAAAAGGATTTTCCTGTTTCTTTTTACATCTTCATTGTGCTTCTGTATTGTGAGCTGGAATTGTTCACTTAAACATGATTCAATTTGTGTATTTCCGAACTGCGTAAATTCTTTCAGACAAATAATGTTATTTTGCGATCCTTGATGCCTTTTCTGAGCTTTGTGTAAATTATTCAAGTCGTCAAAACCTGCATAATTCCAAGTGCTTTTTTCTTGCAAAAATAGCAAGCACGGCCAGCAAAACAATTTTCGCAATCTATGACACCCACATAACCATGGAATTGTATCATGTTTTCATTAAAGTGGCGCATAAATGTTTTAACACCTTTGCTTTGTGTGCCGATATCATTATTAAAAAGTTTTTTCGGCTTGTCACTTTTAATTATATTTATTTTTCCTCATAACTGAAAGAATTAAACCTACTCTTCAATACTTTTTCTATTGTAGTCACACGTAGACCCTTCTTGCACTGCAAGACTGCTCACACTACAAGCAGACATATCCCCAACCCACTCCACTCAAGACGTTCCAATAATTCGTACAGCTGGCCAAAACCACGTGAAATGTTAACCTAAAATGGAGAAAGTATGAAATTCACATGCTTTTGCTAATAACTTAAAATTTCACAAGAAATACCTATTTATTAGTAGCAAATATCAATCTACGCAAAATATGCGAATTATTGCTATTAAAATATACTTACAGTTCTATTTAAAAGTGCCACATAAAATAAAACAACAAACATTTCTTCGCACACTACAGAGATTTCACGTGACGATGTCTTTCAACGCTTCCGAAGTCACGACAAGTCCCAATTGCTTCCGGAAACCTACGACGTATGTTGGCTAGTTGCTAGTGGAGGTTACGATTGGTGAACATGGAAATGCTCAGTATTGAATGAGCTCGTGGATCTGGTCAGTCAAGCTTCGGCAGTTGTCCAGATGTCAGCAGCACTGCGGATGTTCACGAATAAATTTTAAAAATGTATCCAGAGTAAATAAAATGTTTGTTCGCGTGAATTTTATTTGTCTTCTTCTTTTTAAATTCTTGGGGAAGAGGCGCTTCCACCGCTTCTATGTACGTTTTGCCACTGGTTGTCAGAAATTTTGATTATTTGGGAGCAAGACTAAGTAGCAACGGTAGATGGGGAGAACAAAAGAAACAGGATTTAACAAAAGGTAAAGAGGCAATGAAAGTTATTAGAGCATGTTTAGATAAAATACCTGGGATGCACGTAAAATGGATAGAAAGAGCATATGGAGCAGTAGTTGAGGCAAAAATGCTGTATGGTGCACAGATTTGGGGTATTGAAGAGGGGTGGGAGCAGGTAAATAAAGTGCATAGGAGCTTTAGTAAAATAATTCTGGGTCTACCAAGAGCCTAACCTAATGGGGTTGCACAAATGGAGTTAGGGAGATTTGGTAGTAAAGCTAAAATTATTGAAAGAATAGTGAAATGTTCGTTGAGAATTAAGGAATCAGAGAATAGTAATACTTTAAAACAATGTTTGGAGGTTCAGCGAAAGCTAAATAAAGAGGATACTTGGTACAAGCGCCTAGAAGCAATTCTCAATGAAATAGGGTGTGGGGATATTTGGAAATATAGACAATCACGTGAGAAGGGATGTTGGAAAAGAGTTAGATTGAGGATTGAAGATAGGGAAAGACAGGTAATAAGTGGTAGTTTTAATTCAAAAAGATCATTATATGTATATACAGAGATTAAAAGGACATGGGGAAGAGAAAACTATGTTGATGTTTGTAATAAAATAGCAAGAGAGGGTTTTGCATGGGCTAGGTCAGGGGTGGTGTGGTTAAAAGGAATAGGAGGACAAAATAAAGGCAAACGCCCATTATGTAATAGCAAATTTAATAATTATTGGCATTTATTGTTAGAATGTGAAGGAACAATGAATATGAGGAAAAAATTGCAAAGAAACAATTAGTCTAGATTACCAAATGAAATTATAGTTAAAAGGTTGTTAAGAGTTAAATCCAAGGAAAGTTTATTTGAAATAGGAAAACATTTAGGTGTAGTGAGAAATAAATGGCTGAAAAAATTAGAAATAGGGAATAGAAAGAAAATGTAGATTGTTGAATCATAAATTAAACAGGACCCAATGACTCGACAAACATGGTGTTGGATGTTTGTGGGCCCTTAGTAATGCAGCAACTTAGTGAAAATATGTAAAGGATAATGTGTAGAGATAAAATTATGTATTATAGAACTTATATGAGAATTAATTTATGTAACTAACGAAGTGAAATAAAATATCTATTTATCTACAAAAAACTTAATCTTGTTCATAAAATAATGTCATATTTATAAGGTTTTATAGACCTGATGAATCAAATAATTCTGCCTTTTCGTAACTACCAAATGATTAAATCTCTTCTCACAGATTTCACACTTGTGACTGTGGCTTTTCAACTTCATGAATCAAATTATGTAATTTCAAAGCTGACAACTGAGTAAAGCTCTTATCACAAGTTTTGCAGGCGTATGGCTTTTCACCCCCATGAATAAATTTATGTCTTTTCAAACTTGACAACACAGTAAAGCTCTTATCACAAATTTCACATTTGTGAGGCTTTTTACCCTCGTGTATCAAATTATGCGACTTTAAATGTGACAAATGAGTAAAGCTCTTCTCACAAACTTCACACCTGTGGGGCTTTATGCCCTCATGTATTAAATTATGTGATTTCAAATGTGACAACCGCGTAAAACTCTTCTCACAGATTTCACACTTATGAGGCTTTTTGCCCTCGTGTATAAAATTATGTGATTTCAAAGATGACAACTGAGTGAAACTTTTCTTACATATTTTACAGTTAAAAGGCTTTTTATCCTCATGTATCACATTATGAGATTTCAAATCTGACAACCTAGGAAACCTCTTCTCACAAATTTCACATTTGTGAGGCTTTATACCCTCATGTATAAAATTATGCAATTTCAAAGATGACAAATGAGTAAAGCTTTTCTCACAAATTTTACACTTGTGTGGCTTTTTACCCTCATGTATCAAATTATGTGATTTCCAAGTTGACAAATAAGTAAAGCTCTTCCCACAAGTTTCACACTTGTGCGGTTTTTTACCTTCGTGTATCAAATTATGCAATTTCAAAGACGATAAATGAGTAAAGCACTTTTCACAAAAGTCACACTTGTAAGGCTTTTTACCCTTGTGTATCGAATTATGTGATTTCAAAGTTGACAAATAGGTAAAGCTCTTCCCACAAATTTCACACTCGTGAGGCTTTTTGCCTTCATGTATCAAATTATGCAATTTCAAAGATGACAAATGAGTAAAGCTCTTTTCACACATTTCACACTTATGAGGCTTTTTATCCCCATGTATCAAACTATGTGATTTCAAAGTTGACAAATGAGTAAAGCTCTTCTCACAAATTTCACACTCATGAGGCTTTTTGCCCTTATGTATCAAATTGTGCGTTTTCAAAGAAGATAAAAGAGTAAAGCTTTTCTCACAAACTTCACATTTGTGAGGCTTTTTACCTTCATGTATCAAACTATGCGATTTTAAAGATGACAAATGAGTGAAGTTTTTCTCACAAATTTCACACTTGTGAGGCTTTTTACCTTCATGTATCAAACTATGCCTTTTCAAATGTGACAACCGAGTAAACCTTTTCTCACAAACTTCACAGTTGTGAGGTCTTTTACCTTCATGAATCAAATTATGTCTTTTCAAATGTGACCAATGAGTAAAGCCCTTCTCACAAATTTTACACTTGTGAGGCTTTATATCCTGATGTATCAAATTATGTCTTGTCAAATGTGACAAATGAGTAAAGTTCTTCTCACAAATTTCACACTTGTGAGGCTTTCTACCCTCATGTATCAAATTATGTGATTTCAAATGCGACCAATGAGTAAAGCTTTTCTCACAATTTTCACACTTGTGAGGTTTTTTCCCTTCATGTATCAAAATATGTGATTTCAAAGATGACAAATGATTAAAGCCCTTCTCACAAAATTCACACCTGTGGGGCTTTTTACCCTCATGCATCAAAGTATGGGATTTTAAATATGACAAAAGAGTAAAGCTCTCACATTTGTGAGGCTGTTTGCCCTCATGTACCAAATTATGCGATTTCAAAGATGACAAATGATAAAAGCTCTTCTCACAAATTTCACACTTGTGAGGCTTTATACCGTCATGTGTCAAATTATGAGATTTCAAATGTGACAAAAGAGTAAAGCTCTTGTCACAGATTTCACACTTGAAGGGCTTTTTACCCATATGTATCAAATTATGCAACTTTAAAGCTGACAACCAAAGAAATCTTTTTTCACAAATTACACACTTGTGAGGCTTTTTGCCCTCATGTATCAAATTATGTGATTTCAAATGTGATAACCGAGTAAAGCTCTTCTCACAGGTTTCACACTTGTGAGACTTTTTACCCTCGTGTATCAAACTATGCAATTTCAAAGCTGACAACTGGGTAAAGCTCTTCTCACAAATTTTACACATGTGAGGCTTTTTACCCTCATGTATCAAATTATGCAATCTCAAAGATGACAAACGAGTAAAACTCTTCTTACAAATATTACACTGGTGTGGCTTTTCCCCCTTATGAATCAATAAAGCCCTGCTGTAAATTTTATCCTCATCACTGCACTTACCGGATTGTTCTGAGTTAATACGTTTTTCTACATGTGATGTTTTTGTGACATCACTTTCTTTACTTTCACTTTCAGGACAATTGTTTCCATAACTGAAGCTTGTATTTTTATCTAAGGCTTCAGCAGAGGGCAATGGTGAATCACCACTGCTATCACCAGAAACTGCTTCTGTGCATAATCTGAAACAGGCGATTTAGTATTAGGTACAATAATCAAAGAATGAAGGCAATTATTTGTGAAAAGAGAATGTCTGTTTGCTAACAATCTTCAACTGTATTTACAAATTTTTCATGTAGAGCCCTCATTGCTAATTACAGCCAAAATAACTTCCTTAATCTGCAATAAGTAAGAGTGATCTAAGTAACTATGGGTGTGGAGTTACACACATCGTGCAATAATTTGACTTTTTTAAACATGACGGCTAAGAGAAGGGAATAAGTGAAAGGAAAGATTGACATAGTTGCACTGGGATGCATAACATTAATACTGCTCATAATTATAGTTGAAATTAATCAATGACCTCAGGAATGGCAGCAAGTACTGGGAAAAATCTTTATTAAAATTGACAGTATGAAGCAATAAAATGACTAGAATAGCAAAGGAACTATAAGAAGAAATAAAGGAGAGAGTACAACAAATGCCAAGACAAATGGAAGAGCTGAAACCAAGAGTGGAAAGAGCTGAATAGAGAAGCAGAAGATTTAACCTGGTTTTTACAGGAGTGAAGGATAGAAGAGGGAAATGGCCTGTAGAAGAAATAGAATTAGTCCTGAGAGAGAAATTAGAAATGGAGCTAAACGGCTGAGAAATATTAGATTCTTTCACAGAGGGAAGGAGGACTGGGGTGTCGTCCTCTGTGGCGTAGTGGCTACCATGCCAGCCTCTAGTTCCCGAGGTCATGGGTTCAAGCCCGGTGGAGGGCGATGGATTTTTTTGGGGGCGTAAAAATCCTTAGCATGGCTTCCTTCAGAAGGGAGGTAAAGCTGGTGGTCCTGTGTCGTAGATTTACAGCACGTAAAAGAACCTCAAGCCTGATAGAGGTCTTGGAGCAAAATTACAGGTTTTTACGCCCAATATAGAATGGGACGCTAAGGACCATAGCAGTTAAAGAGTGTCCATAAATAAAAAAGAACTCAAGGACTGGAGAGAGAGAGAGAGAGAGAGAGAGAGAGAGAGAGAGAGAGAGAGAGAATTGTAAAGTTTGCATCAATGCTACCTATATATGACATACCAAAAAATACAGAAAAACTAAAGTGAGCAATATATTTATTAATAAAAGACCTTACTTATAACTAAAGAGTAAAGAAAGGAGAGACAATCCAATAGATGAAGGAAGTGAGAGCTAGGGGCAAGAGAGCCTTCATCAGAAATATGAAACTCTGGATAGGAGAGGAAATATCGAGATGCCAGCAAAATGGACCTAATGAACATCACGGCCAGGCAAAGAGGTGATATAAGCAGGACGATAAGGCTAAGACAAGAGAAAGAAGTAACACCACAGCAAAACACAGGAAGTCCGAGGAAGCAACGGGTGAGCAAATGGATGTTTGGAGAATTGGCCGATGGAGCGACCAAAGTCACGGTCAGAAGGTGTACGTAACGATGACATGATGCAAGTGAATATCACCAGAGAAGAGCTTGCTGCATACCATGAGTCAGCTGACTGGAGAGATGGCATCAGAAACGAATACATCAAGGTAATGTCGGCATTACATGAACTATTGTAGTGACCAAAGGAGCAAGTGCTGGTCATATAGTGCACATGGGAAGGGAATTACTGTGGTACAAAATTATTAAATAAGGGATCAAGTAGAGAGAGAGTACTTTAAAGGAAATGTATGAACAAAACACATTCTGTATAAAAGTGCAGTGGGAAGTTACAGAAGAGGTGCATCAGGATAGAGGACTTTGGCGGGGCTGTAAGTTGACCCCTATACTGTTTAATCTATTTGTAGTTGATGTGTCAGAGACTGAAGGCAGTTAATAATCATATAACTACAATTAATAATAAAGAAATCCCAGGACTGTTATAAGCAGATGACTTCTACTTAAATTCATACATAGTGGTAGATTCAAGAAAGTTAGTAAATGAAATTGAAAGGTATTGTAAAGAATGGGTCTTAAAGTTAATGTTGACAAAACTAAGATGATGGTATTTAAAAAGGCAGCAAATTAACAAAAGAAGAGAGCTGATTATTTCAGGGCAAAGAAATTCAAACTGTGAAGGATTTTATTTATTTGGGTATAAAATTTAATAGCATTGGGGAGGTGGAGGAAACTTAAGGAGGCATTGGCGAAAGGAAAATCAGCATTGAAATAGGTCAGCAAATACCTTCAATGATGAAGTGACGTGGTTGGAACAGATCTTTAAGTTTGGTGGAGTCAAGATGGCTGTACGGAATAGAGATCTGGGGTGCAGGAGAAAAGATGAACATGTTTCATAAAATTGTTTTAAAGAGTTCCATATAATAACGAGCTACGTAGAATTAGGCAAAGTGGGTGAGTGAGTGACTGAGGGATGATTATGGATCGAGTGCTGAAATATTGATTTAGAATTTATCACTTACCACAGGGGCACATTTTGAAAGATTGCTTAAATGTACAAGAGAAGTGTATTCACTCAAAGAATTGGCTAGGTGAAATCAGGAACCAAATTACAATAAATGGTATGATTGCTATATGGCTAGGATTATAATGAATATTTCTTAATACTCACAATTACAAAACTAAATCACATACATTTTAGATAATAATATTCGAAATATATTAGGCTATTTATGCTATCAATTCTCTTCTTGATTGCTTGTCTATGCTAATCTATGGCCTCAACACACACAACTCCTGGCTATGACAACGAAGGAAGGGTATGTTGACAGGATTCTGGGAATTAGTTAGATGCCAGTTGGAAGATATGGATAGATGGAATCTATGGGCAATGGTGGAGAAAAAAGGTTCTTTAAAATTTTGTATGCATTCTGGAAGTAATGATGGGAAAGGCATGCACAATGAGAAATGTAATAGGGATCAAAGAGACGATATTGCATGGTTTAAACTGGAGTTTCGAGGTTAAAAGGTTGCAGGGGAGGGACAGAAGAAGGGATTTGCCCTTTATGCAGGGATAAAGAAGATGCAATCCATATTCTATTAAAATACAAAGGCACAGATATGCCTTAAATAAGCTTAAATTATCTTTCAATTTTATTAATATTAAGTCACTTCTTTGTAACAGACTTTACATCTCTTTGTATAATTATAGTTACTCTAGTAACGTACTTTACAAAGAATATAATATACTAAATATATCTGTAGTTCGTTGGCCAGTTGCTACTACAAAATGTAATAATATAGGCACATAAAATGACTATAATAAACAGCAATATCTGAATTAGACAGCTTACAATTAAAATAAGTGTACTGCATGTCATATTAGGTCTGTTTTTCTCTCTTAAACCTTTCATAGTATAACCTTAGTCATAAGAAAATTTATTCACCACTTTCATACTTTTCTTTTTCCCTTTCTTTGTCTCTTTTCAATTTCATACTTTCTAATATGCTGACTTTGTCAGTGCATATTTTGACATGTGTGTATATATGACCTTCCTCACCAGCACCTGTGTTTTGCACCTGACCAGATTTGCTATTTCATCAGAAAATTCAAATGATGAGACAGATTAATTTTCAGGCTCCACAAGCCATTTCAATATTTGTGGTATTTGTTGTTCCATTTTGAAATTCTTACTATTATAGCAAAGACTGACTCTGCAGAATGTGACCAGAGAATGTAAAGCATGTCAATAACGTGAATTCTTACGTTGAACCCCAGAAAGAATAACATGATAACCTGACAATGATGTACCACCAATGCCCAACATGTGAGCGCCGCACTCAGTTCAATACACATGTTACCTCTTCTTTCATTTGTAGGGTACAGGAATTTCAAAAGATCTCTGTAGCATAAATCAACTTGCTCTATTAACATACTTTGAAAGGTACACATAGTCTCCAACAGTTTGTTTTAAAGGTAAATAAGATAAGTGACTTTCAATATCAAAGTGAGTGCAGTGCTGCCAGATTAAGAGTCAAGAAGAAATGGATCTGGTCAGTAAATCAAACCACAAACTAATTTGTTAATTGTAAAGTATAATCATAGTCTGGCAGCAGCTATAACAGTTGTAGAAAGTAACCCTGAGTCAGCTCCAGGCCATATCAACTCCGTAAAGAGTACAAAGAAACTTTATTCCTTAATCTGCAAAATGATTAAGTTACTAATAAAATCTTTCAAATAAAAACATGTTATGTTTGTGGCAATACTGCAACGAGAATTACATCAACTTTAATGTTTTCTTTAAAAACAACAATTGCTGTGTGGCAATCATAACAAAGTGGTTATCTATAAGCCAATAGAATGACTTTCTCCAACCACTCTTCTTGCAAAGGTCCATTTTAATGTTAATTGAGATAGTTATTGGCACATTTTGGTGTCGGTACAAGAGGCTTTCAAATTCAGCATCATAAGAAACAAATGAATGACAACTTAATACTTCAAAATAGTATAAAGTATTCAAATATTCAAACCATTAATGGTTAATGTTACAAAAATATATCTGATATAAATTTTTTTAATAAAATGTAGAGCCATGTTGGTCTGGAGTATCTCCACGTTCATTTGCATTCAAATTTGGCAGAGGGCGATGGATTTTTTTCAGGCATAAAACTCCTTAGCATGGCTACCTGCAGCAGAAGGGAAGTAAAGCCGGTGGCCCTGTGTCGTGGATTTACGGCATGTAAAAGAACCTCAAACCTGTAAACAGACCCGAGCCCACTGTTACATAGACTTTTTCGCTTCCAATAGCTGGCTTGATAGATTCAAACAAAGACATGGAGTAGTATATTGGTTAGTGACAGTGATGTAAAGTGCTTCCACCGTTACATGCGGACAAGTTATGTGAGAAATGTCACGGTGGCAAGCTGTGCTCATTGCTGCAAATTGCCACTGTGGGAAAATCACTCGAACCCCGATGATTTAAGAATGTTAAAAAACTATCCTGTCAATATAAGAACCAGTCACATGACTGAAGACTTGTCACTTGGCTGAAAGACTTAGATCAAAAAATTATTAAAACCACAGAAAAAACCTGCTTTTCATTGATAATGGACCTGCTCACCAAAAAAATGTGAATGTGAAGAACATAGAACTTTCATTTCTGCCTTCCAACACAACCAGTAAGCTTCAAGCAATGCATTAAGGGGTGATAAAAATTACTAAACCAATTTTATCAGAAGCATGTTGCTCTATGATATTTGCAGGGCTTTCAAAATGGAGATTAAATTAAACTGAGTTTTATTTATGGATGTCCTTTAACTGCTATGGTCCTTAATGTCGCATTCCATATTGGGCATGGAAGACCAGGAATTTTGCTCAGAGGCCTCTCTATCAGGCTTGAGGTTCTTTTATGTGCCGTAAATCTATGACATAGGACCACCTTCAGGAGGAAGCCATGTTAGGAATTTTTACACCTGAAAAAATTCATCTTCCTGCACCGGGTTTCAAGCCACGACCTCAGGAACCAGAGGCTAGCATAGTACCCCTAGACCATGGAGGACATAAAAAATGGAGATGAAAATGGCATCATCTTGCTGGATGCTATGAATTTCATCTCTGCTGCATGGGATGGGATTAATGCTCACATCATTGCCAACTGTTTCAGGAGAGCAGGATTTTTTTAAAGTAAGATTCTTAACTTTATTACATTACTTATTAGGCTGTTATTGGCCATCCGTGTTGAGTAAAAACGAGTGCCCTTGAGACAATGGAAGATGAGTACTGGGTTGCTGTACGGGAAAGTTGAGGGAGATGTAAACTTGGAGGGTTTTGTGTCAGTTGATATCTCAAGTGTTGACAACATTGTTGCAGATCATGCTGCAGTTGCCACTACTGCTCATCAATCTGAAGAGGAAAACGTCCCCACATGAACTGAAGCTGGAGAGCAATAAGTTTGGTTAGGAAATACATTAGCGTTGATAGAACTTTATAAAAAAAATGTAATAATTGCTAGTAGCAGTATGAGTACATGCCAATCAACAATCCAAGACTTTTTTCTAAGAAATGATCCCTTCTTCATTTTATACTATACTGCACCCGATTCTTCAAAAATAAAATGTATAGTGTATTTCCTTTAAATGGTGTCAAAATTGTTTTTTCATACTAACAAATCATATTCCATGTGTAACGCTATTGATTAGACAGTTCCTTGAACAGTGTAATTAGCGTTTTAGATAGAGCAAGTCTCTTCTGTAGTTATTAGGAATGCATTATCACAAAACCATCCAACATTTTGAGAAGATTGCAGGCAGAGTTAAACTGTGACGACTCTTTGTGCAATTGTATCACTTACAGGCGACCTGAAAGTTAGTCAGCAGGAAACCCGACTCTGGACAAGGTATGCTGCCACAACTAAGGCCAAGTGATGCTTGTCATTCTGATCGACTTCCTTCATCAAAGAAGAATGGTTGAGCTTATGATAACAAATAACTTCAACAATTGTTCTCGTACGTGAGACTCACTTGATAACTCATCAACATCCATAGTCCCCCTCATTTATAATTTGTTTGGACCATTTAAAGAAGCACTGAGGGGTCAGTAACTCGTAGATGATGCAGCATTCGAGGAGTTTGTACACAACTGGTTGCCGGCATTACTTTCTTTAAGGAAGGAATAAAAGAATTACCATTTCACTGGGAAAAGAACACTCAGAAATAAGGAGACTACGTAGAAAAGTGAAACAGTACTGTTCTACGTTCTCATTGTTTCAATAAAGAATGTGGTTTATATTTTATCTACCATTGTATAAGGTATACAACCATCCACAGCACCTCATAAGTTGTGTTACCATCAGTTCAAGAACACAGCGACCTTACTAACTTGTGCCAACAATGGATGATGTGAAGCATTGGCTTCCTCTCTCACAAGTTGTATAAGTAGCCCTGGCAAATCATCAGTCTCAAAGGTTGTTTACATAATCACAGCAAGGGAACTTTAACCCATTGTTGCCACCTTCTCATTTGTTGGCTCAACTATAATGTTAGTTTGACGAATCTTCTCCCTTAATACAATTATTTGGCATACTGAGCTAGAAAATTAATTATAATACACTTTGGTATCACATGTGTATAGTAGCTTTATATGCTGTCTCTTGGTTGTGACTATACATATGCAATATCTGCGACATTTTACACAAGTTTTTCAAGTGACAACTATTTTCTACTCCATGGCATTCTGAATTAAATGTCACAATTCTAATTCTAATGTGTTGTATTCCAGTAGATAGGCTTTGTAAATCCTTTTTAGCAATTTACAAACTGAAAACAGGTGTTTTGTAGCCCATGTCAGTCAGAAAGAGTATAACTATTGAATGGTGAAGGTAATTAAAGAAATAGATAAATATACCATTATAAACAGGATTGACTGTCACTTTTAACTTCTATTTCATTAACTGAGGAGCTTTGAATAAAGTTTTCAGGAGAGAGGAAACGCTGATATCTCCTAAACTTACCATCATCCTCCATACCTGGCACGGGTTTAAATCTGTCGGAGGGTGATGGGTTTCTTCAGGTGTAAACATCGTTAGCATGGCTTCCTTTGAAATGGAAACAAAGCCAGTAGTGCCATATGAGATTTATGGAACATAAAAGACTCTCAAGCCTGATAGAGGCCTCTGAGCAAAATTTCAAGTTTGTCACATCCAATGTAGAATCATAGTAGTTAAAGAGTGTCCATAAATAAAACTCAATTTAATTTTTAATTTCCTAAACTTACAGTACTTTATAAAGCTGTTCAAACTGAAATATGGTGGAAATGCCCCTTTGTAAATACTATTTCTACAAAAATCATCTATAATTAAAAATGTTTTGTACTTAGTGCACTTTGTACATATACTGAAAATAGTACCTTGAACATTAAGAAAAATTGACATTTACTGATATTTTAATAAACAATTTCAATTTCATTTACAAAAGCAGTTATATACTTTGTGCATTTATTGGGAAAAAAAGTGAGTGTTCAAATTTCTACTTGTCACTTCTTTCAACAAACACAACTGTATTTAAGCAATGTTCACTTTTTCCTCCTGAACATCTTCTGTAAGACTGCATCTTCTTTACTTTGCTTTACCCTTGACCTATATATAGCTCTGTTTTATGTCAATGGTTTACAGGGATGTCAAAAGTTCATTAGATTTGAATCTTATCACTTTATATGAATAACAACACAAGAAAATGACAACTTAATACATTTCAATATTTTTTTTTTAAAAGTAGTATGAAAGACAAAACAATACAGAACGTTATGTCAGTATCCTTTGCAGACATGCCAGTGCATTTATTTGCATAACACAAAAAATACATTTCAATGACATAACACAGGCTATTTATCTCAGATTTGCTTTTCATCGTTTCCTGCTACAATTATTTCCTTTTCCATACTTAGCAAATCTACTATTACAGCTTCTTTGCCACAACTCCCCATCACAGACCTTCAAGTAAGGAGATTCATTTTCTTCATTTAGGATGATGTAACACTCCCTAAGGAAGTAATATCTTGGCAGTAGTATGTACACTTCTAGTTCCACTGAACACAAACACAGCATGTGTTGTGTAAACAATTCTTTGCTTCTGTAGCACAGTGCATTTGTCTCGATGAACAAGCACTTTCTGAACAAACTGCTGCATTTCAAAGCCATTTTATGATAGGAAAGAGTGCTATTTGAAAGAAATGAATTGCACACATCCATTCAACACTATCAAAATAGGGGGAATACATATCAAAAAGCATTTCGTCCACAGGTGGAGTTACTGCATTTTGTTCCGATGGTCCTCAACTGTTAAAACATGGCCAACTGTATATGTTGTTCAAATACAATTTAACAGCCTTTTATTTTTCCACACATCTCTGCAGATTAATAGAAACTAACCGGTTTTTTTATGTAATATTTGAATAAGGTAGTAACAGTGATGTCGCAGTTGGAACACTCAACATCATTTACATTTTTTGCATCTTGAAAGCTTTCGAGAATAAGTAGCTCTTGAAACTGGTCAAGACACAAAAACTGTAAATGATGTTAAGTTTTCCAACTCTGACAATTTTTTCTGTAACTTGTAACTGGCTCTTGTTTTTACACGCATTCTCCGTGGAGTAAATCACTATTTTCTAAGCCATGGAATTCTAAATATAGCCTTTATAAATTATCTTTATTGTTTTAATAATTTATGAATTGAAATTACAAGGTGTTTTATAGCCCAAGTCCATCAGAAAGAGTGCGACTTTTCAATAATTAAGCTATCAAAATCTGGTGAGTGGTTTTACAGATAACTTCACATACAGGTTTTCTTTTTTAATTCTCTGAAGAATGGGGAACCAGAATAAAAATAAACAAGTTGAAAGTCATGGCTAAGAACCAAACTGAGGAACCAAGAAAAGTGGTCAAGTAATCTGAATATTTACGGGTTAGGCTGAATAACAAAGGGGAATGCAAGGCACACAATAGTAAAAGCAAGGACGGGCTGAAGTGACAGGAATAGGAAAATGTAAATACAAGTCAGAAATGACAACCAAATAATGTATAAGGCTCTAGCACAATCAAGAATGTTTTATGCAATAGAGATCAGGGGGTGTACAGGTAGATCATATGTACAGAGTATTCTGTAAAGAACTATTAGGGTTACCAAGATCAGTGCCAAGAGAAGTAGCTTTAACAGAACTAGGAAAAACAAGGAGAGGAATAATAATAGAAAGAATAATACAATTTTGGTATAGATGTTTGGTTAAAAAAGAGGGAAAAATCTTAAAGTTATGCATGAAGCAAAAAGCTTAAATAGAACTAACAGTTGGTGGGCAGGGATAGGAAGAATAATAGGGAAATAGGAATGGCAGACATATGGAAGCTAGAAGGAATGGAAGTGATGTAGGTAAAGTGGTGAAAAGCAGAATAGAAGACACAGAACGGCAGGAGATATAGTGAAGTTTAGAAAAAAGAAATCTTTACAATTTTATGAAAAACTGGGGACAGGAACCATTTATAGATTACTGTAACAGACAAGAAAAAGAAAGGACAGGTTGGATGAGAACAGGAACAATATTTCTAAGAGGGATAAGAAACATCAGGTAAGAAAGAAAGTTTAACACATTACATGATAGAATGTAAGGAATTACAGTTATGGAGAAAAAAGATTTGGGAGGAAAAATGGGAAAAAATAGAGGGGAAAATTGTAGCTATTACAATGTTAACCCTTTGCTGCGCATAGAGTATTAGCTAGTTGTTCTCCAAGCAGAATTGTGTCCATTTAAATTCTGAGCTGCTACTACAGATGTTAAACTAAAAGTGGCCTATAAACACGCCTAATTATATGTTTTAGTAGCTAAATGAAATTGATTAATTAATAACTCATTTAAAATTGGTTTGAAGTAAATAAGATTAAATATTATTTCAATAATTTAAAACTGCAAACATCAACCCCTTTGTAGACAAACAACACTTATATATATGCACCCCTTTGCAATGCATCTTTATAACTCCGCAATATTAATGTCAATGGAATTCGTTACTTTAGGGTATTAAAAACCGGAATAAAATCTGCTATACTTAAGTAAAATAAATGCAATAATTTCTGCTAAATTATTATGGTACTCACCCTTAAAATGTTTACATCCCTGCCATTATTGCAGTGAAGATATTGCAGCATGTCCATAAAATGTTAGCTAGACTATTATCTTGCAACATACAAATGTTATATATAAACTTAAGATTATTAATGGTTGCGTATGTACACCCTTGTATTAGTTTTGAATTTCCACCCCCTTTGCCTCATGATAACTGACGAAGCACCCAATTCTACACAACGCAATGTCACACTGTTTGCACTTGTGTTGTGACTGTATGCCACGACCTGATGGTGTTTTCCTTTTTCTTCACTATGCACTGAGCACAAGATTTCACCCGGCCTTAAATTTTTACGAGAGTGTGAGGAGAACTTGGTGCAGGAGTAGCAGAAGGTAGGCTACGCTGAAATCCCGCTCGCTTACGCGACGAGAAGTCTGTGATTAACTGTTGCACTAAGTTTTGCCTGTAGTAAAGAAGCCTATTGCCATGAGCTATAGAAGTAGGTCTGTTCGAAATGTCGTATATAATAAAACTATTAACGATAGCAACATTCACTACAAAATTGAACAGATATTTCCACCCTTTTTTAGGGTCGGCCGACACCGTAATACTCCCTCCTTTGGTCTGCCAGATCAATCCCTGCCATATTACGAGTTTGTAGATAATAAAGAACGTCCCTGTTATCATGCCAAACAACCGCAGTTACGCCTTCATGTTGCAGTTTGCGAGATTAGCCCCTTTTCAATTTCAGTTGTTTTGGCTTTGAAAATTGTTTTGGCCAGTCTTTCCTTCCAGCACGAGTTGTACCACACGCATACATTTTACTGTCCAAAAGTAATTTCATTAGCCGCGTCGAAGTAAAAAGAATTATCAAAATATACGTGATGCCAAAACCCTATATATTTTTAACACATGTCTAAAACAACCTGTTCCCCAAGTAGAAGATCGCTGTTTCTCGCCTCCTTTTTTCCCAAATAGATTTTACATTTCAATAAATACCCACTTTTACTGTCTGCAATACCTCATGCCTTTATCCCCTATTTTGTAGGTTTAGCAGGCATATATTGTTTTAGAAAGATGCGTCGTTTGAAGCCTATCATCGCTTCGTCAACAGAAAGTTCATGATTTGGTTTGTAGACACTCGCAAACTTTTTGATTATGTCTAAAGCAAGTCGTATTTATACAGATAATCGCAAGACTCTACCCCTAATCGTAGCCTAGCAGATTTGTCATTCAGGTGAAGGTACTGCGATATCTTTTGAAAGCGGAGCAACGTCATTACTTGTCTTACAATTGGACAAATGCAAAAATCCCCCAAAAAGTAATCTCTGGTTTCAGGTAAATGCATCATCCCCATATATATCAAAATACCTAAATAAACCTGTATCTCCCTTGAATTTGTAACTTCCCATTTTGGATCCGCCTTTTTAACTTGAATCTGAGCTGCATATCTGTTGGTTTCCTCCGCTATTTTTCCGCAAAAGTTGGAGTCTATAAAAAGTTCAAGATAATCTATTTCTGGAGTTCCTGTAGGAATAGAATGATTTGCACCTGTAGGGGATGAAAATGTTTCTAACTTATTGAAAGTCAAATTAGAGGTCCACTGTGCCGGTACTGCTTTTGTTTTAATTTGTCTTTCACTAGCTTTAGCCCCCTGTTCTACTGCCTGTCTCTCAGCACCCTTACTGCCACTTTGTTCCTTATCACTGTCTTGCACTAACTCACCGAACCAAGATTCGTCGGAGCTACTTTCGCGATCTAATTCCTCGTAAACTGCTGCAAGTATTTCCTCGTCTGTTACCAATATCTTTTCACTACAACATTTCCTAGACCGTGATGTACTTGGAACAGCCTCCATCGTACTGATATGGCTATAAATGCGACAGGAAACTGCTTACTTACACAACTGCACCCTGCTGTAAACAGTGCTATTTATGGTTTGGTATTACATTCTGGCTTGCGAAATCGCTGGAACAATGCAGCAGGAGTACATTTACATCAACACAGCTCCTAAAAGCTGAGGTCAGCATAAGCAGAACCTATATGAAACGATAAACACATTTACTACGTTCTACTACGCTATGCGCAGCAGGGCGTTTATCATTTCACTACGCTTTACTACGCTATGCGTCGCAAAGGGTTAATGGGGAAAGAAGGAAGGAAGACCAGAACTACGGGTGAGTTTTTACCGAAAGCAAAAGAAAAATGGGTGAGGTAAGTAAGGAGTACAAGAGGAGAAGAAGACAGAGGGAAGGAGGGGGTAATTAAGATAAAAGGGAACAGAAAACAAGAGCTACCAGGTGGGGCAAACTGCCTGTGTGCCATGCAAGCCGAGGTAACAACAACATCAATCAAATTTGTATGTAGTTTAGGTTAGACAAATAAAAAAATTGTAGAACTTATGTAAAAGAAGTTGTACAAATAAATTTGTTCATTCTTTATAATATTAGCATAGATAAAGAAGCACCAATAAAGTCTCTTATTGAAATATTAGTAAAGTCTTACCTTGATGACTTTACTGGAGTGAAGTCCCCATCCTGTAACAGAATAATGCAAATGTACAGCTTCACAGCATTAGTTAAATGTCTGCATCACATGATTTATTTTTAAATTGGTATATGGTATATGAGTAATGCAGAAAAAAATATTTGGATTACATCATGTGATTGTAATGGTGAAAGTATTCAGATCTAATTAAATAGTTTGCTTTAAAGAACAGGAAACTGGCAAAATGAATGTTTAATAAAGGTAAATCAGAATCTATGCTTCAATTAACCCAGTATTTACGGAAATCTGATGTCATGCATTCATATGACTTTCTCTACCAATGATAAATTCACATATATTAGTATGCATACAAAGAGTTAAGCCCCATTCAAAACGAAAACTAAGCACAGACGCAGCATAAATGCAAGGCTCTGTATGCATGTTATTTAATGGAAGTATTCACACAAGGTGCTACAAGAGATTCCAAACTCCGAATTCTATGCTTGCATTGCATGTATTCTAGGTGGAATTCTGCATTTCTTTCGCCAGACATTATTATTATTGTCATTAGGCTTTGTATAACTATAGACGTCAAATTCAGTGCTATGTAAAACAAGCTAAACATATAGTACAATAGTAATTGTCAAATGATAAATACAGTACTATATTCAACAATTAGATACAATTAAAGTACAGTGTTAATAAATATAAATTGCCACCGATTTACAGATATACTCTAAAACAAATTGGATACAATTAAAGCACAATATTAATATAAATTACCACCGATTACAGGTATACACTATACAATGCCAAAATTAATGGTTATGCTATATTATTATTTTTGTATATGGACTCGTGTGCTGTTTTTATTGACCTCACAAAACTCTTGAATGGAATAATATGCAGTTGTAACTAACCAATCATATGTCTTCTTTTTAAATTTTGCAGCTGGTAGAATTGCTATTTTCTGTGGTACAATTTTAATGCTATCACTTTGAAACTCTTTGCTGTTGTTGTAAGTCTATGATGTGGGATGTTACTATTTCTAGTGTTATATCCTGTCTATAATCCATCTCATGTAGATGGGTTTTCAAATAGTTAACTGTGGTGTAAATATATGGGTTTATCACTGTCAGAATGCCTAGTTTAATAAATCACGTTTTACAGTGTTCTCGTATGAGATTATACTAACAATCTTTTTTTGTAATAACAGTATTTCGGTCACATGGCTGCTACTTCCCCATAGTGGAATGCCATAGGATATTATGCTATGACAAAAGGCAAAATAAGTGGGCTTTATATATGCATCTGGTACTTGGTATTTTAAGTTTTTTATTAGGTAAATGACTCTAGACAATTTTGTTGAGATACACCTAATGTGAGGAACCCAGGAAGTTTACGTTGACATCGCAGGGTTTAGGTGGTATATCCTTTAAACTGAATGTAATTTGCTGTGTTTTACTATTACTAAGTAGAAACCCATTGGCTCTGAACCATACATCTGCTCGAGTCAGGGTATTTTCTGCCATTTCAATGAGTTTGCTATATTCTGAGTTAATGTTGAGAAAAGTTTGTGTCATCAACATATAAGACAGTATGTGTATCTATGAAGAAAGGCAGATCATTAATGATTACTGTAAATAGCAGTGGTCCAAGAATCAAACCCTGCGGAACGCTATGTTTAACGTTTGGGGTTCTGATGTTTCCTTTCCAATGCAAAGTACCTGTGTTCTATGGTCAAGAAATGATTTTATCATTTTTAGGGGTGCATCTCCTATACCATAGTGTTTAAGTTTACTTAACTGATGGACATGGTCCACGCAATCAAACGCCCTGCTTAGGTCACAAAAGCTTGCTATTGCTAGTTTTTTATTTTCAAGAGCTTGAGGGAGACAATGGCGTCTGCTGCAGATCTGCCTTTTATGAACCCAAACTGTGATATACTGAGTATGCTCACTTGTTCAAGGTAATTACATAAATACACATAACCTTTTCTAGCACTTTAGAGAATATTGGAACAAGTGATATTGGACGATAACTGGCAGAATGTTTTCTGTCACCCTTTTTATAAATTGGTACTACTATTGTAAGTTTTAGTGAATCCAGAAATGTACCTTCTGTCAAACATCTGTTTATACAATACGTAAATGGAAATACAAAACAATCAATAATTTTTTTTAACAGGTTGGTAGATGGGTCATAAATGTCGGTACTTTCAGATGATTTAAGACTATTTACAATGGTTAAAATATGTTCAGGTGTTACAGCACAAAACACAAAAACTCCCTGAACATTTCCCCCCATGTATCCATTCATTATTTCAGAGACTGTTTCAATTGGTTGTATTATATTATTTCTAATCTCTTCGACAGATTTTACAAAAACAATTGTTAAGTTCTGTTGGTTGTAATTCTACTTCTTCTCTTTTCCTTACCTTTATTGTTAGCTGATATTAGACATATTGCTCTCTAGCCTCCATAAGTGTTATCTTAAATGTTTCAGAGTTATCTTTCCTGTACATTAATACTTTTCTTTCAGTTTAGCTAGTCACCTTATGAATGATGCAATCTACTGTTTCATATGGCCCTGCCATGTCAGATGCTAATCCATTTCTTGCTTGGTATCACATTTCTTGTCCTATCTATTTATTTATAAAGCACGACTGAAAATTAAATTGAGTTTTATTTATGGACTCTCTTTAACTATTATGGTTCTTAGTGTCCCATTCTATATTGGGAATAAGAGACTGCAAATTTTGCTCAGAGGTCTCTTAATCAGACTTGAAGTTCTTTTATGTGCCGTAAATCTACAACACATGACCACCAGCTTTACTTCCCTTCTGAAGGAAGCCATGCTAAGGATTTTTACACCCAAAAAAATCTATCACCTTCCACTGCGTTTGAACCCACAATCTTGGGAATTAGAGACTAGCATAGTACCCTTAGAGACTACAGAGAACAAAAAATGAATGAATTTCATATTGGATATTATTGTTATGCTATTCAATTTGAGGTATATTTAAATGCAATTCACAGATCTAGAAACCTGTGCTGTATGACTGCATATCCACGTTATGTTGCAGAATATTTTTTGCCAAGAAAGATTTCAAATTAAGCAATAAGTGCCTTAGTTACATGTGAAAACTGCATTTAAATGCTTATTCATGTTCACAAACTCTTGTAATGGAAAACGAAAGGCAAACTTTAAGCATGTCCATTAGATGACATTTGGGAAACATTAAACTTGCACATGTAATATTTTTTAAGCACACCACAAACAAAATTTGACAAATTATGAATTTGGATGGACTCTGCAGTTTTCCTTTAATTGCATTTTCTCTGTTTTAAAGGCTTCTTACATTATACAAATTCAATTAAATAAACATAATTTATGGAGAATACAACAAACAATTTTACACGTAAACAGTAGTTTGGGTGGCAGATTTGCTTGAAAATGCCCTTGTTGCAATCTTGGAACATGCTGTGTTTAAATAAGACTTTGGTATGTATGAGAATTTTTGTTTCTAAGATATCGTGTTCTAATTCCCACTCACAAGGGACTATTAATCAGTGTGAAGAAAGCTTGATACACCATAGAAAGAGCACACTGAAATCTGTAAAACCATCGAATATTACATCCCAATATACAAGTTACAGGATAATAAATATGTGCAGGTGGCATTGTCAGTGTCCAATCGGAGTGAAGTTCTCTATAACTGCTGGCGCAAAGTTTTGGGAAGTGGGCAAGAGAGAGTGTGCACTGACTGTGAGTGCAGTAAACCGGGCACCTTCAGTTGTGTATAGGTTGTTCCAAAAGAAACTTCAGCGTAAAAATGAATCCTCTTAACATAGTGAATGTGTTACATAATCACTTTAGAGAAAAGAATTTCCAGCTCTCCATTTTCACCAAAGAAAATGAGACAGTGTTTTAGAATTTAAATAGATATATTAGATCTGATACAGAACTAAAATATAAGTAGACTTCAAATATTTATTAATATGAACCAGTGCTAGTGCCCGATGAATACGAATCTGCATCAGAAGAATCTACCTCACCGTCATCAAAACCGCAATTAATTTACAAGGTCCCAGAGGCCAGAAAAGCAGATTAGATGGGCCATTAGAGGAAAAAAGAAACATTATAAACACATGGTTGAGTGCAAAGCAAACATTTCTTCACTTATTATGGAACTCTATGAGCAGATATCCTCGACTGCAGCACGAGATTGTGGGGGTATTATTATTGTTTGCCCCACGTTGTGGAAACAAATATGTAGTGGTATTAATGTTTGTAATTGAAAATGCTGTTTACTTGCCGCACGTATGAAAGACAATTTGTCGCAGTCACGTCGTGTTATCTTTTACTGAGTTCTTGTTATTGTGTTTAATTTTGGGTTCACTGTCCTCCGTCTAGCTATGATTTCTCGGTCAAGCACTTATCTTGTACAGGTGTGTAAACGGAAAGGAGTTTTTATCCAAAGATAACACTGATAAAAGAATTTGTTTTACACTTTTATTGTCGTAACACATTATTCACTTTCACCTATTAATCTTGACACTCGCCAAACTGAAACTGTTATAATAACTTATTTACTGCACATTATTAATTCGCGTACTTCAACTTTTTGTGTAATTAACTTTACGACACGAGAGATTTTTCATAACTTTGCGACGCGTAACCTTGATGAACTTCGTGCGATGCATACTCCATGAATGCCTCCATTGAACAACGTGAAACTTGATTCTGACACTGAATTTATACTTCCTCGCCCCAATATGCCTAAAGATTATAACCGAGCTGCTATTGGTTAATAAAACACGCCAACATTAGCGTCTATATTTATATCCAATGAAAATTACGAAAACATATGCTCTGGGGAAAATGTTCCAGCAAATTCTAAGAAAAACACGCCACTCTGGCGTCATTTGCTCGCCTCTAATAATGATAAACAGCTCACCCCCTCGCTAGATTATTGCACGCTATTATTGTCAGTTTCAGTAAGGCCGTATAAACCCACTTCTCGACAATAATTACAATCAACAAACATCTCAAATCAATGTCACACAACAATGCATATTCACACTACAATCACTCTGACATTTACATTTTTGTGATACAAATTACTGTGTCATATGCCCCACTAGAAACATAATTATAAATATTTACAACTTGTTTGGAAATTTTATAATTGGGTTTTTAGTCTCCTAAATCTTGGAACACACGCTATTTATCACTTTCACTTAACACTTCACACACATTTAACAAACGACATATGTTTTGCCTTTATCTCGCCACTATTTAATGGCTCTGGTCTTATGTGTTTATATATATACATCTAACATTACAATTCTTTTATAGCAAATACTGTACCCTGAATTATTTAGTTACTGTTACAAATTGGTTTACTGTCTTAGGTTGTTGACAAAAACTTATACATTCAAGAATTTTAACCTGTTTCAAAGGAACAGCAGATCGCAGGGGCAGGATATGATTCAGCGATATTCATCAGCGACTAGAGAGAAGGAATGCAGAGGAAGTCCAAAGAGCAATCGGAGACCAGAGGATAAGGTTAGACATATGGAAGTTACGTCACCGGCACGTGGGGATGGCGGAAAGAAGATGACAGTGTTAGAGGGTAGGCGTGGCCAAGACGCAGGCAGAACGTCAGATCAGAGTGACGTAAGGGCATCAGCTGGCGAAATAAGGAAAATGGAAGTTATGTCACTGCTAAGTGGGGCTGGTGGGAAGAAGATAGCTGAGTCAGAGAAGAGATCAGGAGCCGAAGCAGTGACGTCAGATCAGAGTGATGTATGGACAACAGCTGGCAAAGTTTGGAAAGTGGCATCATCGAGGAGGGAGGGAGTTCAATCGTCACGTGATATGATTGCGGGCAGGGCAGAGGCGGGGTTTCAGAGTGGTGAATTGGTGGAAGAAGAAACTATTGTGTTAACACCCAATGGGAGTCTACGGATTTTGGATAGAAACAATGCGGGACTGTTAAAAGAGCCACCAGAAATAGATTTATGGAGTAGGAAAGTGTGCCATACATATAGAAATAGTGCAGGTTCTGTGAGAAATATGGGAAAACAGAAGCAGTAATAATGAGGAAGTATATAGAATAGGCAGGGAGAGTGACTATAGAATGTATAGAAAGCTACAAAGTAGACAAAGTAAAGACAAGGTTTTGATAGGCAAGTGATAGTTTTTATGAAATCGTGAAGTGAATGAGTTAGATATAAAGGACGGTAAATACGAGAGGGTTAGGGGGGAGAGGTACATTTCTTAGTATGAACGAGCAAGTGTTGTTATGGACGATTAGTGCGGGGAACAAGTAAACATTCTTTAAATTGCATCTAATAGTTCCCATTTCCCGCTGATAGGGAGTATTTAAGACGGCGGAGGAAGCAAGGGAAGGAGATGGGAAGGGGACAAGAACAGTAAGCAGTATAGTGAATTTAAATGAGAAACGTTAGCGATATGAAGCTAACTCAACACACATGCCTTGTAAATGCGGAAGCTTGGGTACGATCGGCAAAAGGAGCTAGGGCTCGACGCTGATCATGCCCAAATGATTGTATTAGCTTAACACTCAATAAAGATATCATATCATATCATAACCTGTTTCATTTTGTCATAATTGAACACATTTACCAAAATATTTATCCTCTACACAAATATATTTACAACACTTAAATCTAGACACAATTTCACATATCTGTGTGCTACATAAGTATTTGTTTAATTATCTTTACCCTCTTTTTGTTATTGTTTTGTACTTTAATATTCAAATTACTATTTGAATTATATCTACATACTTTTACTTTAATATGACATTAATTTTTTTTTATTACATTTATTTTTGTCCTGAATTTATTTCTCCTTTCTTATGACATATATAAATAGTTAACCCTCTTACATTCCAATACTTTGTTTTGCAGTTCAGCTTTAACTATCCTGAAATTACTTTTTATCATCTTGGTCTTCTGTTTCATCTTTATCCTCATTGTTGTATGGTTTCAGCATCTCAATATGGAACTTTCCAATGCTTTTTCGAGTTGTTGGATTACATAATTCATATGTATTTGTTCCATATACTTCAACAACTTCATATGGTCCATGATATTTTAGAAACATTCGCCAATAAAGTTTATTTGCCTTATCAGACAATTTCTTAGTTTTAACCAAAACTAAATCTCCTATTTTGATCTTCTATTCCTTTCTTTTCTTTTCTTCATGTTTCCTTTTTCTTTTTATGGCCTTTTTCTTCATCCTCTCGAATGTTTGTCGGAACATCTCTTCTTCTGTTTGTGGTATCGAGTGCTCATCTTGAATGGCTTCTGGAATTTTCTTACATATTGTATTTATCTTCTTTCCTAACTTAAGTTCACATGGTTTATATCCTGTCACATTGTTTACTGTTTCATTTAGTAGATTCTGAACGAAATTCACGTATCCATACCATTGGGTTTGTTTTCGATGACACAGCACCCTTAGGTAATTCGAAATTTCCTTGATTTCCCTCTCCACTGGATTGGAGTTTGGTCTATATCTTGACGAAAAATATTGTTTAATGCCATTTTCTTTCAGTCCCTCCATAAATTTTTATCCTGTGAAGGACGAAGCATTATCGCTCAATACAGATTGGATTGGTCCTTCTTCTATCACATATGACTTGAGTAGCCTATTCAAACATGCTAAACTTGTAGGTTTTCTCAAAGGGTAAATTCTTACATATTTGCTGAATATATCATAACAGACAAATATATATTTGTTTCCAAATTGACTTGGAGGCATAGGACCATGAATGTCAATACTAATTACACACCTCGGCTTATCCCTTATAACCAAATTAGTCTAAAATGCATATGCTGCATTTATTTGCTTTGCCTTCTTACATAGGTTGCAGCACGATATAAATTTTTGAACTTTCTGACGCAATTTGGATATGTATATATTTTCTAAAATCATAGAAGTTGTCCGGTCCGTCCCTGAGTGTGCTAACCCTTTGTGAAAATTCTTAATTATTTACTTTTCCATGCTTTTCGGAACCATTGCCTTCTAAGAAAAACACGCCACTCTGGCGTCATTTGCTCGTCTCTAATAATTATAAACAGCTCACCCCCTCGCTACATTATTGCACGCTATTATTGTCAGTTTCAGTAAGGCCGTATAAACCCACTTCTCGACAATAATTACAATCAACAAACATCTCAAATCAATGTCACACAACAATGCATATTCACACTACAATCACTCTGACATTTACATTTTTGTGATACAAATTACTGCGTGAAGATGCACTTGAAGATATTACAAAAGTGGACTCTACAGCTTCTAGTTTAACAGTCACAGATAATATAAGCAGTTGGTGTTTATGGAAGCTTGATGGGCCCATGAAGAAGCCAAACCATTTGATTTACCTGTGTCAACATGGCTGTGGAATTTCGAGCAACATTTTCACATATAATCATGAAAGATTACACTGTTTGTCACAAAAAAAAAAAACAAGAAGATGAAACTACCAACAACATACTGCATTCCTGGAGAGAAGAAACACTGTTGCCAATAAAGAGAGAATAGTTCATCGCCACCGTAACAAGGTAGTATGTGATGTTATACAATTACAGACACAACTATGCCAATTGTATCATACATAGGATGTCTCCTTCCTGTCTGTTTATTGTGCTGTAGGAGTCAACGCCAGCAAGTCAAGATATGTTTAAATCCCTAATTTAATTGTGCAGTGGTTGAAATGTTGAAAAATGATCTAAGACCTTTTGCATATATTTTTGAAATTGACACTTTTACCTCACACTGGTCCATTAACTGTTGGATTCCTGGTCGTCTCACAGATAACTTAATACATGAAGTACTTTCATTAAATAAGTATGAACCTGGAAAATCAAAAGTGCAAATCACTCCAACAGAAACAACTTATGAATTACAACCATTAGACAGGCATTTTTTTCAAATGTTCAAAAACAATTGACCAACATATCTGTGATTTTGTTGTGTTGAAGTCGATTATTTGTTGGTAGTTGGAAAATGCTTCATGTTTATCTGCACCATGTATGGGAGCCAATTTGTCGCGGTAACTTCGTGTTACCTATTGCTGGGCACCTGTTATTGTATTAATAGTTTGAATTTTGGGTTATTTGTCCTCCGGCTAGCTATTATTACTACTCAGTCGAGCATATCTCTTAAACAGGGTGTGTAAACGGAAAGGATTTGTTACTAAAAGATAACACTTGTAAAAGAATTTGTTTTTACACTTTCATTACCGTCACAATTAATTAATTTCACATACTGACTCTTGGTACACGCCCGACTGAAACTGTTATATTTTTTTATGTTACTATAATCACTTATTTGCTGCACATTATTAATTCGCGTATTTCACATTTATAACTAACTTAACAATGCAAGAGATTTTGTAGAATTGCACGACGTATAACACGTGAACGATTCTCTTAAACTGTGCGACGTATAACCTTTGTATGATTCTGTTGGACTGAACGACGTTTGCCTTGTGAATTATTCTGTCAAACTGAGCAATGTGTAATGCGTGAATGATCCTGTTGAACTGGACGTTACCCGACTCTGGCTTTAGCTTTTTATACTCCCACACCCCGATATGCCTAAACATTATAACAGAGCTGCTATTGGTTAATAAAACGCGCCAACATTAGCGTCTATTTTTATATCCAATCAAAATTATGAACACAAATGCTCTAGGGAAAATATTCCCTCCATTTCTACAGAAAAGCGCGCTAATCTGACGTCATTTGCTTGTCTCTTCTAATTAATAAACAACTCAACCCCTCACTCATTGTTGCCCGCTCCTATTGTCAGTTTCAGTGAGGTCGTGTAAACTTATTTCCTAACAATGCTTATAATTAACAAACATCTCAAATCATTGTCATACAATAATGCTAATTTACACTACAATCACTCTGGAATTCAGTGTTGTGATATAAAATACCGCGTCAGTGTTAAATAACATTGATGTGAACTTGCAACAGTGTAACTGTTCTCAAATGCATGTCAGTGATCTATAAATAAGAATGTTCACTCTTCTTCCGTTTGTCATGCAGAATGGGTGGAAATTAGCAGTTCCGATTAGCGCAAATGACACTTGTGAAAACAGTACAGATTATTGTATTAGCAATGGAACTGGTAGTTGCAAATTGCTTATAGGAACAAAAATGTGATTTGCTTTTTAATCAAATGTAGCTGGTGCAACAAGTTTTTCACTCAAATGTAGCTGGTGCAACAAGCTTTTACTCAAATGTAGCCGGTGCAACAAGCTGTTTACTAAAATGTAGCTAGTGCAACAAGTTTTTTAATCAAATGTAGCTGGTGCAACAAGTTTTTCACTCAAATGTAACTGGTGCAACAAGCTTTTTACTAAAATGTTACTGGTGCAACAAGCTTTTTACTAAAATGTAACTGGTGCAACAAGCTTTTTACTAAAATGTAACTGGTGCAACAAGCTTTTTACTAAAATGTAACTGGTGCAACAAGCTTTTTACTAAAATGTAACTGGTGCAACAAGCTTTTTAATCAAATGTAACTGGTGCAACAAGCTTTTTACTCAAATGTAACTGGTGCAACAAGCTTTTTACTAAAATGTAACTGGTGCAACAAGCTTTTTACTAAAATGTAGCTGGTGCAACAAGCTTTTTACTAAAATCTAGCTGGTGCAACAAGCTTTTTACTCAAATGTAACTGGTGCAACAAGCTTTTTAATCAAATGTAACTGGTGCAACAAGCTTTTTACTAAAATGTAGCTGGTGCAACAAGCTTTTTAATCAAATGTAACTGGTGCAACAAGCTTTTTAATCAAACGTAGCTGGTGCAACAAGCTTTTTAATCAAATGTAGCTGGTGCAACAAGCTTTTTAATCAAATGTAGCTGGTGCAACAAGCTTTTTAATCAAATGTAGCTGGTGCAACAAGCTTTTTAATCAAATGTAGCTGGTGCAACAAGCTTTTTACTAAAATGTAACTGGTGCAACAAGCTTTTTAATCAAATGTAACTGGTGCAACAAGCTTTTTAATCAAATGTAACTGGTGCAACAAGCTTTTTAATCAAATGTAGCTGGTGCAACAAGCTTTTTACTAAAATGTAACTGGTGCAACAAGCTTTTTAATCAAATGTAGCTGGTGCAACAAGCTTTTTACTAAAATGTAACTGGTGCAACAAGCTTTTTAATCAAATGTAGCTGGTGCAACAAGCTTTTTACTAAAATGTAACTGGTGCAACAAGCTTTTTACTAAAATGTAACTGGTGCAACAAGCTTTTTAATCAAATGTAACTGGTGCAACAAGCTTTTTAATCAAATGTAGCTGGTGCAACAAGCTTTTTACTAAAATGTAGCTGGTGCAACAAGCTTTTTACTAAAATGTAACTGGTGCAACAAGCTTTTTACTAAAATGTAACTGGTGCAACAAGCTTTTTAATCAAATGTAACTGGTGCAACAAGCTTTTTACTAAAATGTAACTGGTGCAACAAGCTTTTTACTAAAATGTAACTGGTGCAACAAGCTTTTTACTAAAATGTAGCTGGTGCAACAAGCTTTTTACTCAAATGTAACTGGTGCAACAAGCTTTTTACTAAAATGTAGCTGGTGCAACAAGCTTTTTACTCAAATGTAACTGGTGCAACAAGCTTTTTAATCAAATGTAACTGGTGCAACAAGCTTTTTACTCAAATGTAGCTGGTGCAACAAGCTTTTTACTCAAATGTAACTGGTGCAACAAGCTTTTTACTCAAATGTAACTGGTGCAACAAGCTTTTTAATCAAATGTAACTGGTGCAACAAGCTTTTTAATCAAATGTAGCTGGTGCAACAAGCTTTTTACTCAAATGTAGCTGGTGCAACAAGCTTTTTACTCAAATGTAACTGGTGCAACAAGCTTTTTACTCAAATGTAGCTGGTGCAACAAGCTTTTTACTAAAATGTAACTGGTGCAACAAGCTTTCTACTATAATGTAGCTGGTGCAACAAGCTTTTAACTCAAATGTAACTGGTGCAACAAGCTTTTTAATCAAATGTAACTGGTGCAACAAGCTTTTTAATCAAATGTAACTGGTGCAACAAGCTTTTTAATCAAATGTAACTGGTGCAACAAGCTTTTTACTCAAATGTAGCTGGTGCAACAAGCTTTTTACTAAAATGTAGCTGGTGCAACAAGCTTTTTACTCAAATGTAGCTGGTGCAACAAGCTTTTTACTAAAATGTAACTGGTGCAACAAGCTTTTTACTCAAATGTAGCTGGTGCAACAAGCTTTTTAATCAAATGTAGCTGGTGCAACAAGCTTTTTACTAAAATGTAACTGGTGCAACAAGCTTTTTAATCAAATGTAGCTGGTGCAACAAGCTTTTTACTAAAATGTAGCTGGTGCAACAAGCTTTTTAATCAAATGTAACTGGTGCAACAAGCTTTTTATTAAAATGTAACTGGTGCAACAAGCTTTTTACTCAAATGTAGCTGGTGCAACAAGCTTTTTACTCAAATGTAACTGGTGCAACAAGCTTTTTACTCAAATGTAACTGGTGCAACAAGCTTTTTAATCAAATGTAACTGGTGCAACAAGCTTTTTAATCAAATGTAGCTGGTGCAACAAGCTTTTTACTCAAATGTAGCTGGTGCAACAAGCTTTTTACTCAAATGTAACTGGTGCAACAAGCTTTTTACTCAAATGTAGCTGGTGCAACAAGCTTTTTACTCAAATGTAACTGGTGCAACAAGCTTTTTACTAAAATGTAACTGGTGCAACAAGCTTTTTACTAAAATGTAGCTGGTGCAACAAGCTTTTTACTAAAATCTAGCTGGTGCAACAAGCTTTTTACTCAAATGTAACTGGTGCAACAAGCTTTTTAATCAAATGTAACTGGTGCAACAAGCTTTTTACTAAAATGTAGCTGGTGCAACAAGCTTTTTAATCAAATGTAACTGGTGCAACAAGCTTTTTAATCAAACGTAGCTGGTGCAACAAGCTTTTTAATCAAATGTAGCTGGTGCAACAAGCTTTTTAATCAAATGTAGCTGGTGCAACAAGCTTTTTAATCAAATGTAGCTGGTGCAACAAGCTTTTTAATCAAATGTAGCTGGTGCAACAAGCTTTTTACTAAAATGTAACTGGTGCAACAAGCTTTTTAATCAAATGTAACTGGTGCAACAAGCTTTTTAATCAAATGTAACTGGTGCAACAAGCTTTTTAATCAAATGTAGCTGGTGCAACAAGCTTTTTACTAAAATGTAACTGGTGCAACAAGCTTTTTAATCAAATGTAGCTGGTGCAACAAGCTTTTTACTTAAATGTAACTGGTGCAACAAGCTTTTTAATCAAATGTAGCTGGTGCAACAAGCTTTTTACTAAAATGTAACTGGTGCAACAAGCTTTTTACTAAAATGTAACTGGTGCAACAAGCTTTTTAATCAAATGTAACTGGTGCAACAAGCTTTTTAATCAAATGTAGCTGGTGCAACAAGCTTTTTACTAAAATGTAGCTGGTGCAACAAGCTTTTTACTAAAATGTAACTGGTGCAACAAGCTTTTTACTAAAATGTAACTGGTGCAACAAGCTTTTTAATCAAATGTAACTGGTGCAACAAGCTTTTTACTAAAATGTAACTGGTGCAACAAGCTTTTTACTAAAATGTAACTGGTGCAACAAGCTTTTTACTAAAATGTAGCTGGTGCAACAAGCTTTTTACTCAAATGTAACTGGTGCAACAAGCTTTTTACTAAAATGTAGCTGGTGCAACAAGCTTTTTACTCAAATGTAACTGGTGCAACAAGCTTTTTAATCAAATGTAACTGGTGCAACAAGCTTTTTACTCAAATGTAGCTGGTGCAACAAGCTTTTTACTCAAATGTAACTGGTGCAACAAGCTTTTTACTCAAATGTAGCTGGTGCAACAAGCTTTTTAATCAAATGTAACTGGTGCAACAAGCTTTTTAATCAAATGTAGCTGGTGCAACAAGCTTTTTACTCAAATGTAGCTGGTGCAACAAGCTTTTTACTCAAATGTAACTGGTGCAACAAGCTTTTTACTCAAATGTAGCTGGTGCAACAAGCTTTTTACTAAAATGTAACTGGTGCAACAAGCTTTCTACTATAATGTAGCTGGTGCAACAAGCTTTTAACTCAAATGTAACTGGTGCAACAAGCTTTTTAATCAAATGTAACTGGTGCAACAAGCTTTTTACTCAAATGTAGCTGGTGCAACAAGCTTTTTAATCAAATGTAACTGGTGCAACAAGCTTTTTACTCAAATGTAGCTGGTGCAACAAGCTTTTTACTAAAATGTAGCTGGTGCAACAAGCTTTTTACTAAAATGTAACTGGTGCAACAAGCTTTTTACTAAAATGTAACTGGTGCAACAAGCTTTTTACTAAAATGTAACTGGTGCAACAAGCTTTTTACTAAAATGTAGCTGGTGCAACAAGCTTTTTACTCAAATGTAACTGGTGCAACAAGCTTTTTACTAAAATGTAGCTGGTGCAACAAGCTTTTTACTCAAATGTAACTGGTGCAACAAGCTTTTTAATCAAATGTAACTGGTGCAACAAGCTTTTTACTCAAATGTAGCTGGTGCAACAAGCTTTTTACTCAAATGTAACTGGTGCAACAAGCTTTTTACTCAAATGTAACTGGTGCAACAAGCTTTTTAATCAAATGTAACTGGTGCAACAAGCTTTTTAATCAAATGTAGCTGGTGCAACAAGGTTTTTACTCAAATGTAGCTGGTGCAACAAGCTTTTTACTCAAATGTAACTGGTGCAACAAGCTTTTTACTCAAATGTAGCTGGTGCAACAAGCTTTTTACTAAAATGTAACTGGTGCAACAAGCTTTCTACTATAATGTAGCTGGTGCAACAAGCTTTTAACTCAAATGTAACTGGTGCAACAAGCTTTTTAATCAAATGTAACTGGTGCAACAAGCTTTTTAATCAAATGTAACTGGTGCAACAAGCTTTTTAATCAAATGTAACTGGTGCAACAAGCTTTTTACTCAAATGTAGCTGGTGCAACAAGCTTTTTACTAAAATGTAGCTGGTGCAACAAGCTTTTTACTCAAATGTAGCTGGTGCAACAAGCTTTTTACTAAAATGTAACTGGTGCAACAAGCTTTTTACTCAAATGTAGCTGGTGCAACAAGCTTTTTAATCAAATGTAGCTGGTGCAACAAGCTTTTTACTAAAATGTAACTGGTGCAACAAGCTTTTTAATCAAATGTAGCTGGTGCAACAAGCTTTTTACTAAAATGTAGCTGGTGCAACAAGCTTTTTAATCAAATGTAACTGGTGCAACAAGCTTTTTATTAAAATGTAACTGGTGCAACAAGCTTTTTACTCAAATGTAGCTGGTGCAACAAGCTTTTTACTCAAATGTAACTGGTGCAACAAGCTTTTTACTCAAATGTAACTGGTGCAACAAGCTTTTTAATCAAATGTAGCTGGTGCAACAAGCTTTTTACTCAAATGTAACTGGTGCAACAAGCTTTTTACTAAAATGTAACTGGTGCAACAAGCTTTTTACTAAAATGTAGCTGGTGCAACAAGCTTTTTACTAAAATCTAGCTGGTGCAACAAGCTTTTTACTCAAATGTAACTGGTGCAACAAGCTTTTTAATCAAATGTAACTGGTGCAACAAGCTTTTTACTAAAATGTAGCTGGTGCAACAAGCTTTTTAATCAAATGTAACTGGTGCAACAAGCTTTTTAATCAAACGTAGCTGGTGCAACAAGCTTTTTAATCAAATGTAGCTGGTGCAACAAGCTTTTTAATCAAATGTAGCTGGTGCAACAAGCTTTTTAATCAAATGTAGCTGGTGCAACAAGCTTTTTAATCAAATGTAGCTGGTGCAACAAGCTTTTTACTAAAATGTAACTGGTGCAACAAGCTTTTTAATCAAATGTAACTGGTGCAACAAGCTTTTTAATCAAATGTAACTGGTGCAACAAGCTTTTTAATCAAATGTAGCTGGTGCAACAAGCTTTTTACTAAAATGTAACTGGTGCAACAAGCTTTTTAATCAAATGTAGCTGGTGCAACAAGCTTTTTACTAAAATGTAACTGGTGCAACAAGCTTTTTAATCAAATGTAGCTGGTGCAACAAGCTTTTTACTAAAATGTAACTGGTGCAACAAGCTTTTTACTAAAATGTAACTGGTGCAACAAGCTTTTTAATCAAATGTAACTGGTGCAACAAGCTTTTTAATCAAATGTAGCTGGTGCAACAAGCTTTTTACTAAAATGTAGCTGGTGCAACAAGCTTTTTACTAAAATGTAACTGGTGCAACAAGCTTTTTACTAAAATGTAACTGGTGCAACAAGCTTTTTACTAAAATGTAACTGGTGCAACAAGCTTTTTACTAAAATGTAACTGGTGCAACAAGCTTTTTACTAAAATGTAACTGGTGCAACAAGCTTTTTACTAAAATGTAACTGGTGCAACAAGCTTTTTACTAAAATGTAGCTGGTGCAACAAGCTTTTTACTCAAATGTAACTGGTGCAACAAGCTTTTTACTAAAATGTAGCTGGTGCAACAAGCTTTTTACTCAAATGTAACTGGTGCAACAAGCTTTTTAATCAAATGTAACTGGTGCAACAAGCTTTTTACTCAAATGTAGCTGGTGCAACAAGCTTTTTACTCAAATGTAACTGGTGCAACAAGCTTTTTACTCAAATGTAACTGGTGCAACAAGCTTTTTAATCAAATGTAACTGGTGCAACAAGCTTTTTAATCAAATGTAGCTGGTGCAACAAGCTTTTTACTCAAATGTAGCTGGTGCAACAAGCTTTTTACTCAAATGTAACTGGTGCAACAAGCTTTTTACTCAAATGTAGCTGGTGCAACAAGCTTTTTACTAAAATGTAACTGGTGCAACAAGCTTTCTACTATAATGTAGCTGGTGCAACAAGCTTTTAACTCAAATGTAACTGGTGCAACAAGCTTTTTAATCAAATGTAACTGGTGCAACAAGCTTTTTAATCAAATGTAACTGGTGCAACAAGCTTTTTAATCAAATGTAACTGGTGCAACAAGCTTTTTACTCAAATGTAGCTGGTGCAACAAGCTTTTTACTAAAATGTAGCTGGTGCAACAAGCTTTTTACTCAAATGTAGCTGGTGCAACAAGCTTTTTACTAAAATGTAACTGGTGCAACAAGCTTTTTACTCAAATGTAGCTGGTGCAACAAGCTTTTTAATCAAATGTAGCTGGTGCAACAAGCTTTTTACTAAAATGTAACTGGTGCAACAAGCTTTTTAATCAAATGTAGCTGGTGCAACAAGCTTTTTACTAAAATGTAGCTGGTGCAACAAGCTTTTTAATCAAATGTAACTGGTGCAACAAGCTTTTTATTAAAATGTAACTGGTGCAACAAGCTTTTTACTCAAATGTAGCTGGTGCAACAAGCTTTTTACTCAAATGTAACTGGTGCAACAAGCTTTTTACTCAAATGTAACTGGTGCAACAAGCTTTTTAATCAAATGTAACTGGTGCAACAAGCTTTTTAATCAAATGTAGCTGGTGCAACAAGCTTTTTACTCAAATGTAGCTGGTGCAACAAGCTTTTTACTCAAATGTAACTGGTGCAACAAGCTTTTTACTCAAATGTAGCTGGTGCCTCAAGCTTTTTACTCAAATGTAACTGGTGCAACAAGCTTTTTAATCAAATGTAGCTGGTGCAACAAGCTTTTTACTCAAATGTCACTGGTGCAACAAGCTGTTTAATCAAATGTAACTGGTGCAACAAGCTTTTTAATCAAATGTAACTGGTGCAACAAGCTTTTTAATCAAATGTAACTGGTGCAACAAGCTTTTTACTCAAATGTAGCTGGTGCAACAAGCTTTTTACTAAAATGTAACTGGTGCAACAAGCTTTTTACTCAAATGTAGCTGGTGCAACAAGCTTTTTAATCAAATGTAGCTGGTGCAACAAGCTTTTTACTAAAATGTAACTGGTGCAACAAGCTTTTTAATCAAATGTAGCTGGTGCAACAAGCTTTTTACTAAAATGTAGCTGGTGCAACAAGCTTTTTAATCAAATGTAACTGGTGCAACAAGCTTTTTATTAAAATGTAACTGGTGCAACAAGCTTTTTACTCAAATGTAGCTGGTGCAACAAGCTTTTTACTCAAATGTAACTGGTGCAACAAGCTTTTTACTCAAATGTAACTGGTGCAACAAGCTTTTTAATCAAATGTAACTGGTGCAACAAGCTTTTTAATCAAATGTAGCTGGTGCAACAAGCTTTTTACTCAAATGTAGCTGGTGCAACAAGCTTTTTACTCAAATGTAACTGGTGCAACAAGCTTTTTACTCAAATGTAGCTCGTGCAACAAGCTTTTTACTCAAATGTAACTGGTGCAACAAGCTTTTTAATCAAATGTAGCTGGTGCAACAAGCTTTTTACTCAAATGTCACTGGTGCAACAAGCTGTTTAATCAAATGTAACTGGTGCAACAAGCTTTTTAATCAAATGTAACTGGTGCAACAAGCTTTTTAATCAAATGTAACTGGTGCAACAAGCTTTTTACTCAAATGTAGCTGGTGCAACAAGCTTTTTACTAAAATGTAGCTGGTGCAACAAGCTTTTTAATCAAATGTAACTGGTGCAACAAGCTTTTTAATCAAATGTAACTGGTGCAACAAGCTTTTTAATCAAATGTAGCTGGTGCAACAAGCTTTTTAATCAAATGTAACTGGTGCAACAAGCTTTTTAATAGAATGTAGCTGGTGCAACAAGCTTTTTAATCAAATGTAGCTGGTGCAACAAGCTTTTTAATCAAATGTAACTGGTGCAACAAGCTTTTTAATCAAATGTAACTGGTGCAACAAGCTTTTTACTAAAATGTAGCTGGTGCAACAAGCTTTTTACTCAAATGTAACTGGTGCAACAAGCTTTTTAATCAAATGTAACTGGTGCAACAAGCTTTTTACTAAAATGTAACTAGTGCAACAAGCTTTTTACTCAAATGTAACTGGTGCAACAAGCTTTTTAATCAAATGTAGCTGGTGCAACAAGCTTTTTACTAAAATGTATCTGGTGCAACAAGCTTTTTACTAAAATGTAGCTGGTGCAACAAGCTTTTTAATCAAATGTAACTGGTGCAACAAGCTTTTTAATCAAATGTAACTGGTGCAACAAGCTTTTTAATCAAATGTAACTGGTGCAACAAGCTTTTTACTAAAATGTAACTGGTGCAACAAGCTTTTTACTCAAATGTAACTGGTGCAACAAGCTTTTTAATCAAATGTAACTGGTGCAACAAGCTTTTTAATCATATGTAACTGGTGCAACAAGCTTTTTAATCAAATGTAGCTGGTGCAACAAGCTTTTTAATCAAATGTAGCTGGTGCAACAAGCTTTTTAATCAAATGTAACTGGTGCAACAAGCTTTTTACTAAAATGTAGCTGGTGCAACAAGCTTTTTACTCAAATGTAACTGGTGCAACAAGCTTTTTAATCAAATGTAACTGGTGCAACAAGCTTTTTACTAAAATGTAACTGGTGCAACAAGCTTTTTAATCAAATGTAACTGGTGCAACAAGCTTTTTACTAAAATGTAGCTGGTGCAACAAGCTTTTTACTCAAATGTAACCGGTGCAACAAGCTTTTTACTAAAATGTAATTGGTGCAACAAGCTTTTTAATCAAATGTAGCTGGTGCAACAAGCTTTTTAATCAAATGTAACTGGTGCAACAAGCTTTTTACTAAAATGTAACTGGTGCAACAAGCTTTTTAATCAAATGTAGTTGTGCAACAAGCTTTTTAATCAAATGTAGTAGTGCAACAAGCTTTTTAATCAAATGTAGTTGTGCAACAAGCTTTTTAATCAAATGTAACTGGTGCAACAAGCTTTTTACTAAAATGTAACTGGTGCAACAAGCTTTTTACTAAAATGTAGCTGGTGCAACAAGCTTTTTACTCAAATGTAACTGGTGCAACAAGCTTTTTACTCAAATGTAACTGGTGCAACAAGCTTTTTAATCAAATGTAACTGGTGCAATAAGCTTTTTACTAAAATGTAACTGGTGCAATAAGCTTTTTACTAAAATGTAGCTGGTGCAACAAGCTTTTTAATCAAATGTAGCTGGTGCAACAAGCTTTTTACTCAAATGTAGCTGGTGCAACAAGCTTTTTACTCAAATGTAGCTGGTGCAACAAGCTTTTTACTAAAATGTAGCTGGTGCAACAAGCTTTTTAATCAAATGTAACTGGTGCAACAAGCTCTTTACTATAATGTAACTGGTGCAACAAGCTTTTTACTCAAATGTAGCTGGTGCAACAAGCTTTTTACTAAAATGTAACTGGTGCAACAAGCTTTCTACTATAATGTAGCTGGTGCAACAAGCTTTTTACTCAAATGTAACTGGTGCAACAAGCTTTTTAATCAAATGTAACTGGTGCAACAAGCTTTTTACTAAAATGTAACTGGTGCAACAAGCTTTTTACTAAAATGTAGCTGGTGCAACAAGCTTTTTACTCAAATGTAACTGGTGCAACAAGCTTTTTACTCAAATGTAGCTGGTGCAACAAGCTTTTTACTCAAATGTAACTGGTGCAACAAGCTTTTTACTCAAATGTAGCTGGTGCAACAAGCTTTTTACTAAAATGTAACTGGTGCAACAAGCTTTTTACTCAAATGTAACTGGTGCAACAAGCTTTTTACTCAAATGTAGCTGGTGCAACAAGCTTTTTACTCAAATGTAGCTGGTGCAAGAAGCTTTTTAATCAAATGTAACTGGTGCAACAAGCTTTTTAATCAAATGTAGCCAGTGCAACAAGCTTTTTACTCGAATGTAGCTGGTGCAACAAGCTTTTTACTAAAATGTAACTGGTGCAACAAGCTTTTTACTCAAATGTAGCTGGTGCAACAAGCTTTTTACTAAAATGTAACTGGTGCAACAAGCTTTTTACTCAAATGTAGCTGGTGCAACAAGCTTTTTACTCAAATGTAGCTGGTGCAACAAGCTTTTTACTAAAATGTAGCTGGTGCAACAAGTTTTTTACTCAAATGTAACTGGTGCAACAAGTTTTTACTCAAATGTAGCTGGTACAACAAGCTTTTTACTCAAATGTAACTGGTGCAACAAGCTTTTTACTCAAATGTAGCTGGTGCAACAAGCTTTTTACTAAAATGTAACTGGTGCAACAAGCTTTTTACTCAAATGTAACTGGTGCAACAAGCTTTTTAATCAAATGTAGCTGGTGCAACAAGCTTTTTAATCAAATGTAACTGGTGCAACAAGCTTTTTAATCAAATGTAGCTGGTGCAACAAGCTTTTTACTAAAATGTAACTGGTGCAACAAGCTTTTTACTCAAATGTAACTGGTGCAACAAGCTTTTTACTAAAATGTAACTGGTGCAACAAGCTATTTAATCAAATGTAACTGGTGCAACAAGCTTTTTACTCAAATGTAACTGGTGCAACAAGCTTTTTAATCAAATGTAGCTGGTGCAACAAGCTTTTTACTAAAATGTAACTGGTGCAACAAGCTTTTTAATCAAATGTAACTGGTGCAACAAGCTTTTTACTCAAATGTAGCTGGTGCAACAAGCTTTTTAATCAAATGTAACTGGTGCAACAAGCTTTTTAATCAAATGTAGCTGGTGCAACAAGCTTTTTAATCAAATGTACCTGGTGCAACAAGCTTTTTAATCAAATGTAGCTGGTGCAACAAGCTTTTTACTAAAATTAACTGGTGCAACAAGCTTTTTACTCAAATGTAACTGGTGCAACAAGCTTTTTACTAAAATGTAACTGGTGCAACAAGCTTTTTAATCAAATGTAACTGGTGCAACAAGCTTTTTAATCAAATGTAGCTGGTGCAACAAGCTTTTTAATCAAATGTAGCTGGTGCAACAAGCTTTTTACTCAAATGTAACTGGTGCAACAAGCTTTTTACTCAAATGTAGCTGGTGCAACAAGCTTTTTACTCAAATGTAACTGGTGCAACAAGCTTTTTACTCAAATGTAGCTGGTGCAACAAGCTTTTTACTAAAATGTAGCTGGTGCAACAAGCTTTTTACTCAAATGTAACTGGTGCAACAAGCTTTTTACTAAAATGTAGCTGGTGCAACAAGCTTATTACTAAAATGTAACTGGTGCAACAAGCTTTTTAATCAAATGTAACTGGTGCAACAAGCTTTTTACTAAAATGTAGCTGGTGCAACAAGCTTTTTACTCAAATGTAACTGGTGCAACAAGCTTTTTACTAAAATGTAACTGGTGCAACAAGCTTTTTAATCAAATGTAGCTGGTGCAACAAGCTTTTTAATCAAATGTAGCCAGTGCAACAAGCTTTTTACTCGAATGTAGCTGGTGCAACAAGCTTTTTAATCAAATGTAGCCAGTGCAACAAGCTTTTTAATCAAATGTAGCCAGTGCAACAAGCTTTTTACTCGAATGTAGCTGGTGCAACAAGCTTTTTAATCAAATGTAGCCAGTGCAACAAGCTTTTTAATCAAATGTAGCTGGTGCAACAAGCTTTTTAATCAAATGTAACTGGTGCAACAAGCTTTTTACTAAAATGTAACTGGTGCAACAAGCTTTTTAATCAAATGTAGCTGGTGCAACAAGCTTTTTACTAAAATGTAACTGGTGCAACAAGCTTTTTACTAAAATGGAACTGGTGCAACAAGCTTTTTACTAAAATGTAACTGGTGCAACAAGCTTTTTAATCAAATGTAGCTGGTGCAACAAGCTTTTTAATCAAATGTAGCTGGTGCAACAAGCTTTTTACTAAAATGTAGCTGGTGCAACAAGCTTTTTAATCAAATGTAGCTGGTGCAACAAGCTTTTTACTAAAATGTAGCTGGTGCAACAAGCTTTTTAATCAAATGTAGTTGTGCAACAAGCTTTTTAATCAAATGTAGCTGGTGCAACAAGCATTTTAATCAAATGTAGTTGTGCAACAAGCTTTTTAATCAAATGTAGCTGGTGCAACAAGCTTTTTAATCAAATGTAGTTGTGCAACAAGCTTTTTAATCAAATGTAGCTGGTGCAACAAGCTTTTTAATCAAATGTAGTTGTGCAACAAGCTTTTTAATCAAATGTAGCTGGTGCAACAAGCTTTTTAATCAAATGTAGTTGTGCAACAAGCTTTTTAATCAAATGTAGCTGGTGCAACAAGCTTTTTAATCAAATGTAGCTGGTGCAACAAGCTTTTTAATCAAATGTAGTTGTGCAACAAGCTTTTTAATCAAATGTAGCTGGTGCAACAAGCTTTTTACTAAAATGTAGCTGGTGCAACAAGCTTTTTAATCAAATGTAGTTGTGCAACAAGCTTTTTAATCAAATGTAGCTGGTGCAACAAGCTTTTTAATCAAATGTAGCTGGTGCAACAAGCTTTTTAATCAAATGTAGCTGGTGCAACAAGCTTTTTAATCAAATGTAGCTGGTGCAACAAGCTTTTTAATCAAATGTAGCTGGTGCAACAAGCTTTTTAATCAAATGTAACTGGTGCAACAAGCTTTTTACTAAAATGTAGTTGTGCAACAAGCTTTTTAATCAAATGTAGTTGTGCAACAAGCTTTTTAATCAAATGTAGTTGTGCAACAAGCTTTTTAATCAAATGTAGCAAGTGCAACAAGCTTTTTACTAAAATGTAGTTGTGCAACAAGCTTTTTAATCAAATGTAGTTGTGCAACAAGCTTTTTAATCAAATGTAGTTGTGCAACAAGCTTTTTAATCAAATGTAGCAAGTGCAACAAGCTTTTTACTAAAATGTAGTTGTGCAACAAGCTTTTTAATCAAATGTAGTTGTGCAACAAGCTTTTTAATCAAATGTAGTTGTGCAACAAGCTTTTTAATCAAATGTAGCAAGTGCAACAAGCTTTTTACTAAAATGTAGTTGTGCAACAAGCTTTTTAATCAAATGTAGTTGTGCAACAAGCTTTTTAATCAAATGTAGTTGTGCAACAAGCTTTTTAATCAAATGTAGCAAGTGCAACAAGCTTTTTACTAAAATGTAACTGGTGCAACAAGCTTTTTAATCAAATGTAGCAAGTGCAACAAGCTTTTTACTAAAATGTAGCTGGTGCAAGAAGCTTTTTACTGAAAGTTTCCATTATCATTCACAGGAGAGAGAGAGAGAGAGAGAGAGAGAGGGAGAGAGAGAGAGAGAGAGAGAGAGAGAGAGAGAGAGAGAGAGAGAGAGAGAGAGAGAGAGAGAGAGAGGAGTTTGGTGAGTGTGTAAATGTCCACACGATCACTATACAACTATAGGTTAGTGTTTAATTGTCTTTAAAATTTGTATAAATTAATGAGACGTTTTCTGATTATTGTGTTATGATTAAAAAGAAAATAACATACAGTTTAATGGGTGTAAAATGCTTACAAGATTCACTGCACTATCAGTCAGTGCGCTCTCTCTCTCTCGCGCGCACTTCCAAAAGTTCTGCACCAGCATTTAATTAGTGACGATGAGTACCAAACAGTGAGACTCAATCTACCTTCAATTAAAGAGAACTTTGCGCTGATTGGACACTGACCCGCACAACTTTACCATCCTGTAACTCATATATGTATGCACAACAGGGTTTTACATATTCCATATGCTTTCCCTACTGCTATATAAGGTACATCGGTTTCAAGTTTTCTTAAACATTGATTGATATTCTCTTGTAAGAGTACAGACACACACAGATTTTTTTTGTTTTGTTTATGAAAGTACTTCTTTTGGGTTCACTGGAACTCAAAACTGAATTTTTGGGTGGTATGAATAAAAGTGAGTATGTGCTCTTGCTCAACGAATCAGTTGAGAGTACAGACTCAACTCTGGAGTATGAGAGTGTGTGTATGTATACTTCTCTTAGGCTGAGCAGCAGACGTTCTTCACGAGTGGCTAACTTACGTACTAGAAAACTCCATTTAGTGCATCACAAGATTTTTTAGACATTTGAAAGAGAGATAGAGTTACGTGGTTGGCAGAACAGTTTTTGAGTGAAAATGCAACTCTTTTAATCTTTTCGGAGATATGTGGGTGACACAGGATTTCAGATGGGTGTTGCAGTAATGGACAGTATTACTGCAACAGTTAACGTGTGCATTAAATTTCCAAACACAGCCAAGGCTCTTGAAAATGCCAAAGTAAATATGCAACAGATGCCTTGAACTGCACGCACATCGGAAAGCCCTCAAACCACAGGGATGAATACATAAACAGGAAGTGATTTATGAGCATTAATGTAATGGCTGCTTCTAATAATAAAGAGACGTTTACAAATACTGAGGACGAGATCAGTGCACGATTCTCTAATTGGGAAGAATTCAAATGGGTATACAGTGATTAAAGAGAATACAACACATTCTGGGTGATCAAACATTTGGTTAGCTCCGAGGCTAATGTTGCCTTTTAGAAATCATACTACTTCACAGCAACACTACATGATATGTTTTTATGTTCTTAACTTTTAAATTATCTGATTTTCTGCCATATATTTCCCATACTGCACCATGTCAAATATTGCTTAGTGCACTTTTCTTTTCTTCCCTTGTGGTGGCTGGGAAAATACCACAGATTATTCAGGAAGACTTCATCTATTAAATTAAGCTCACCAACATTGAATGTATCTGACTTGTTCATTCACACATAAATCCAATGTAACCATGGTAAACCAGTACAACAACAAGGATGTATTTCCTAGACAACATTATGAGTTTAATCCAAGTTAATTAAGAAGTGTGAATTTATACACATATGTTTAAACTTAGTTTATGCTCCCTAGTATAATCTCATACGACCTGTTACTTGCTCTACTAACGATATGTATCTTCTAAACAAATTAGAGACAGTTGATTCTTTTACACCAATAACCTGGTAGAGTTGATACATTTATCCTACAAATTGTAAGCAGACTGTTGTTGATAACATGAAGAAAAACAATAAATTTCAATAGGTTTGTCATATCTGAATACATTCTATACAACATTTTATTCCATTTATAACAAAGAGAGTTGGGAATCTGGACTGTAAAATGGACAATCTTTATTCTTTTCTTAGGTATTCAGATACTCTAACATTTCATTGTTTTGTCCTTCAAGTTGGAGGAGTCTGAAGTTCTTTTTTATTTATTTATGGACGCTCTATAACTACTATAGTCCTTAGCATCCCATTCTATATTGGGTGTCAAAGATCACAAATTTTGCTCAGAACCTCTATCAGGCTTGAGGTTCTTTTACATGATGTAAATCTATAACACAGGAGCACCAGCTTTACTTTCCTTCTGAAGGAAGCCAGCTAAGGATTTTTATGCCTAAAACAATCCACTATCCTCCACCAGGTTTGAACCTGTGACCTTGGGAACTAGAGGCTAGCAACGACAAGTTGGAGGAGAGTGTAGCTGATCTATCAAACGCTACTTCTGTGTAATTTCAACAAAGCCTGCCTCAAGCATCTTAAAATTTTCAAGAACTATCACTACCATTACTTTCAACATTGTACGCATTCAAAATTATCTCTTATGCTTATTAACTTTGTATTACATCATTTAAATATTTTATCAAGTAATAATAAATAAAAATTTTAACTGCAGTAGATTCCTGCAAAGCTTACCTTATTAATGTCATCACATATGGCTGAAGTTTCTGTTTCCAGCCACCAAGGCTCTTCTTTAATTTCTATTTTGTACTTGTTAACTTTCATTGCAGTATCCTCTGGAAGAAATTCTCTTTCGTTCTGTGATCCAATTTCTGTTTTTGTATCTGTCTCACAGTTGTTGCTGCTGCAGGTAGCAGTTTCACACTTAATCTGCTTCACGGGATGTTTGGTAAAACATTCTCTCTCTTTTTCTGGAGAAGGAGTCTCGGATTTAATTTCTGTTTTGATAACCCGGTCACCATCATTGTACAGAAACACAGCAGCACTGTTTGTCTTTATTATAACATCCTTGGTAAAGAACTCTTTCTCATTCTGTGATGCTATGTCGTCTGAGAGAGGACCCTCTTCTTTGATTTCTATTTTGGTATCCATTTGTCAACTGTCACTGCATCTAATGGTGGTAAGTCTGCGGGGAAACGAACATATCATCAATAGCAGAACAATGGCAATCCTGGAGCTTTGGACTGGAAAACATTAGATAGAGGCAGCATCAAAATTAAATTAAACTAAGTTTTATTTATGAACGCTCTTTAACTATTGTGGTCCTTAGTGTCTCATTCTATATTGGGCATGAAAGATGGTAATTTTGCTCAGAGACCTTTTTCTCTGCTACTTATGTACATACTGACATTTCACTGGAGGTGAGGCTTCCTGAAGCATTTGTGTTGGTAGTTAAGTTCGAGGATAGTACACAATCACCCCTGCCTGTTACATGGAGACTTTTTATTTTCTCACAAATCACTCTTGACAATTTTCATTAAAATGCCTCATGTTTAAGATATTTGCATCACAAAATGTTAGACCTTGCTAAAGCACATGGTTTATGTCAACTAGTTTTGTTTCATTGTGTTAGCTGTTTCTGAGACATTTCTTTTTATTGGTTGCAATTTTCAACTACTTACTTACCTATAGTAAGTACTGCAATCCATTAAAAAATCTGACACCAAGATTTCCCCTAAATACCGATTTGGAGACTCCTGAATTAAAAAAAGAAGTATTTTTTTAAAAAAATGGCCTATGCTTGAACAGTGCAACTCAAAAACAAAAACTTGGTTGAATACAATGTGGGTTAAAAAGCTGCTCTTGGAATGAAATACAAAATGACCTCATTCAAAAATTTTTTATTTTTCAATGTTGTCTCCCTGGTTCATCTCAAGTCTGCAGCTATCAGAGACCATGATAATGACACATGTGTTGTGTCAGTCCAGAAGGCTATGTAATTGCTGACCAGCGAGAAGAATCCCTTTCTTTCAACTGTTGTTTTGTCTTCAGAGCATATTAATGGACCCACGCTTCATCTGTGGTCACAAACCACTGGGTTTCTCTGAAAACGAGCGACACAGCTTCACCAATTTCAGTTGACAATCCTCCAAGACCATTTCTGGAACGTTGACAGATCTCGGCCAACCACTTCACAGATCATCTTCAAAGCTCTCTTGACCAAATTTAAACACATTGGTCCACTTGGCAACACTTGAATAAGAAGGAGCACAGTTCCCCTCATGAATTTAATTTACATTCATATTTTCTTTACAAAGGACTTTATCACCGCTCAAATGTCAACTCTTTGTGCATTCTTCAATACACGGGAACACAGCTCTCTGCCCAGAGGACTGATATGTGTTGCATTTACTCAAGAAGGATAACCATCCTCCACAAAAGTGGAAACATGTGACTGCACATGTTTGGATGTGGGCTTGAGTGAGCCACCCTAGTGTCCGTGCAACATAACAATATCCTGCATGTTAACGAGTGACAGTTGGTAATCACCAGACCTCAAATTGAACATCATGGAGCTTGTCATTGGACCATGTTTCGTCAACGTTAGTGTTTCTATCAAATTCTTATTTTGTATTTATCTTAAAAATAATGTTGTTAGGGCTTCAATATCATATCTTTTAATATAATTTCCGTTGTATTTGTCTTGAACTGAAGTCAATATGAAGGAGGACCTTGTACAAAGAGCTACAGTTTGCACTGGCTGGGGTGCAGTAGCCATTGATTCCTTTCTTACTGTATTTAATTCCAAGTTGCCCAATTGAGTTCTAACGAAGTACGCTAACAATGCAAGGAGTAATAAAACAGAACAGCGCTAGTGCAGTAACATAAACTAAAGCTAGTGGCTTGATGAAACACTCCTGTTTATAGATGTGATGTTTATTGTTGAACACCTGATGTTTTGACAATGATTATTAATGAGGGTCACTCTGGTGCTTCATTTCATAACAATCTCCAGAAAGTTGCTAAATTTTAAGCATGATTTTTAATTTTGTTCATATTTCCACATACTGATCTTGCTCATGTTTTAAGATTTTGACGCCTATAGAAACCTGCCGCCTGGGTGGCAACACGGCTCGACCCCTCTCCCCTGCAAGCCGGTCCTGGCTATATACTAGCTTTGAATTTCCATACTCAAATGCTGACTTGATACTTAAAATAAGCAGTATTGGAAAATTCAAACTAATATCAATTAATATTTTCAAAATTCTTAATGCCACCAAAATAAAAAGACAATTGTGTGCATTGAAACATCTACAATTTTCATCTTGTAAGCTTTTGTCTGTCTTGCAGCTAACCAATTATAGAAAATTACTCGAAATTCATTCAGAGTGAAGAGGACTTCACAGGCATTTGCAGAAAATTCAAGATATTATTTTATTTAATTGTGAAAATATAGATTTTAATCAAAATTATTACAGCCATTTTTGAGTAAATAAAAAATAATGGGAATTTTGTGCGTAAAGCTGGGAATTTTCTTGAAAACCCTCCCGTCACATCCTTGAGAAGTGCTGAACCAAAATACCAAGTTTAGTATTCATTCAGTTTATACATATATATGTTCTGTTGTCTCTCACGCTTTGTTCAGGGTACCTCAAAAAATATATTTCTGGTGAAATTTCAACCTCATATTTTTTGGTGGAAAGCAATGCCTGTTCTTAGTGGTTGAGAATGTTCACAGCTAAAGAAGAAGAAGCAGCAGCAACACTTCAAGAAATCGCTAACTACACTCAAAAGGTAAAAAGAAGCAACCTGCTATAAAAAAACTTGCATATTATCTATTTAGAAATTCCAGGAAATATTCAAAAGACTGCACATTAAAAATTAGATGAAAGCTAATCGTAAAGACATAGAAGCTCCCAATAAAAACAAAATCTGCTGTACGTTGAACAGGCAAAAGTAGCCTTCCTAGGGTCATCAGTGTCACACTCTCACATTCTGGTACAAAAAACAATGCAATTACACTGAGATTACAAAAATATGAATAGTAAATCAAAATATCTTATTAATACATTCACATGACTCTTTCTACCCTCTATCATTTATTAGTAAGTATACAAACTGTTCTTACTTCTGTATCTACTTCAATTTAATACAGATAAACGTTTACAGAAACAGCTACATCACACATTTCGTTATAGAGAACAGCGATAGTCAAATGTTTAACAACTGCTGGCCTTCCATACTGTTTCCATGACATCGCAACAAACAACTGAATGTGGAAACAATGACCAAGAACTGAACATTTCGAATATGGATATCACAGAAATGGCTTATGCCACAAAAAAACTTGTTTGAAATAAACTCCATGTTTTAAATAGATTTATATCTTCGTGCACTAGTAGCAGTTATACAATATTCCTTCCGAATGAAGAGGACTTCAAAGGGTATTCCCAGAAAAGTCTTATTTGTTATGTAAATATCTTTAAAATCCATACATGGGGGCGCATGTGGTCGGCTCTTCTCGCTCAAATAATTCAGATATGCTGTCAACAGATGGCAGGAAATGTTCTTTCAGACATTGGTGGTCGGTAAATTCCTGAGTTTGCATTGTCAGGAATTCCCTCCGTAGTTCTCACCAGTGAAACAATAAAGAATGCGGTGTTTGCAAGCCAAGTTTTATTTTCTTTCTCAACATAAAAATTGTAGGTTTGTTGAGCAAATGCGATAGTGAGTTGTGTTCAGTGACATATGTGTGTAGCTGGGCTTGATCCAACACTCCTCCCTTAGGGCCACAAAGCAAACAATATACTTTCTGAGACTTGCACTTTATCCAGATGTGTGTTACAAAAGAACATTTTTAGGAACAGCCACTGCACATTATAATGTGTTATTCATACACTTCCCAGTGTAAATGATATTGAGGTAAAAGAATCGCATACCCTTCAGTAACCTCACATCACAACAAAATCATCATTACATTATTTTTACAAATATAACCATTACATATCATTATGTGATAGTATTTAGTTCCTGGTTTATTTGTGAATACGAGCATCTGCACAAACTAACTTATGCTGTTTTTTGGAGCAACATTTTTACACAGATTAACAAAACTTCACTCCAGAAATGGTAAAATTCAACAAAAACCAAAGTATAATATGTTTTTAATACATCTGAGCATGAGTGTGCACTTTTAGTTATATTTTAAAAAGTTTAGCATGCGCGCGCACACGCACACACACACACACACACACACACACACACACACACACACACACACACACACACAAAATGAGCTTTGTTTTTGTTTCAGGGGTCTCAATACATGTATTTCCAGTGGGTGGAATGCAATACTTTCTCTACCTACTTACATAGTAGAGAAAGTAAAAATGCAAAGTTAGGCAATAGTACTGTGTAAAATTATAGTAATGTTAAACTGCTGAATGGGGGCAGAATTGTTTTGTAAAACACTGGCTCAATGATGAGAAGAAGAACACAGCAGTAGATATTGCCATCTTCCAATCACATCGCGTTGCTGCCTACAATGCCACGACGTCCAGGGAGTCAGAACAAATGACAGTGGATCAGGAGCAATTGGTTGAGAGCCAAGTGGGAAGCAAACCTTGTGATGGACATGATCACAGCACAGCCGATTCATTTGAGAACCACCAGTGATATAAAGTCGTTTTTCAAAGCCACAAAATGTGTGGTATATATAGCTGCAGCAGTGGTGCCCTTTGGCAACTAGATGGCACACAGTTGCCTGTTGTAACCAAGGGGGCGAAAAGATAAAATCCCCTACAGAAGGATGATGGAAATGTGTCAAACTTGGACAGTAAGTTCTGAAATCTACATCCTGCAGGAAGCAGTGCTGCAATAACGGTAATCCAAACTGATGCCAAAGGAAGGAACGATAAGTGGGGTGATAAGGCATGGCACATAATTACAAAGAAGTTGATGAGAGAAGACATATGATTGTACATATAAACTATAGGTATGGCTAATACAAGAAGCTCCTAAGGATAATCTAGATGATACACAAGATCAGAAGAAGAGACAAACAAACCAGTCTAGTTTAGAGCATATTAATGTCTGGTAGAGTCCTAACATCATAAAAATTGAGACCATGTTTTCTTCCACGTAAAAATTTAAAGCCATTCTCCACATTCCAGGTGTACAAAATATCGAGAAAGCACTGAAGTGGTGTTTGACCAAGCATGTACACTGAGAGCTACAAAAAATAAATTGTTTATAAAGAGAAAAGAACATGCGATACTATGGGATTAATGGCTATAACAATCAAAATAACACTCAAGATGGAGCCTTGTGGCACAGGGTCTCCTGCCTAAAGACCATGGATAGGAACCAAGTCTCATTCAAAAAGCATGGACAGCCATAAATTGCTGCAAAAATACAGCAAGATGGTCCCGGAAATTCCAATGGAAGGGTTGGCACAGGATATTCATATGCCAGGCACTATCATAGGCCTTTTCTAAGTGAAAAAAGGCAGCTAGGTTTGTTGTCTGTGCAGAAAGGAATCATAGATCTGAGTCGACAATGAAACCAAGTGGTCAATAGTAGATCGCCATTGTCAAAAACTGCATTGTACACAAGTGAGAAAAGCATAGGTTTCAAGGCAACACATTAATCATTTAGCGAATATCCTTCCCACACCTTTACAAACACAACATGTTAGTTAAATGGCTCACTAACTGTGGATCTTTATCACGCTTAAAAGTAGCAACTATAATAAAACTGATTCTTGCCATGCATCCAAATACAATCAAAACTGTCTAAAACAAAGAACTTACTAGTGGGTAGTGATGATGATGAGATGTGGTTTAGGGCGCTAAACAGCTAAGGTCATAAGCGCCCTTACAAAGTATAAAAGTTACAGTCCAAAAATAAAAGTCCGATAAAAAAAAGCATAATTAAAAAACGGGACACAAACCTGTGATGTCTAAAGGTAAAAAACAAAACACCAAATTCCAAAAACAAACATACTAAAAGCATGGTCAATAAAAGAGTAAAACAATGTGTCAAGAACTGTAGAATGCGACGGAAACGAGTACATGATGTCCACTAGGGAGGAGATGCCCCATTAAAAAGACAATATAAAATCACACAGTCAAAAGACGCTCAGCGCATCAAATGCATCGGCTAAAACCAATGTCAGTGATAAAATGTAAAAGACACTCTACAGCATGCACGTCGTCTGCCAAAACGTTGGCTAGGCCAACAGGCAGACCAACACGAACGCACAACGGAGCTAAAACTTGACACTCTGCTAAAATAAGACGCACCGTTAAGGGCACATCACACTGCTCACAGAGTGGTGCGGGGTCACCACTGAGCAGGTATCTATGGCTAAAAAGACAATGTCCGATTCGTAAACGAGCTAAAAGTACCTCTTCCCGACGAGAAGAACAAGAAGAGGTACCCCAGACTAACGGAAGAGGTTTAACCTCCCGCAACTTGTTCCCCCTAGCAGCCGCCCACTCATCGCGCCAGCGCGAGAAGATACGGTAACGTAAAATAACTTAAAAATCTGAGGAAGGAACAACACAGGTAAAACTTCTGGGTGATAAAATGGCCAATTTGGCAGCGGCGTCGGCAGACTCGTTGCCCGAGATGCCCACATGACCTGGAATCCACACGAAGGAGACGCTGATGCCAGATGCACTAAGTGAGTGGAGCAGGTCATGAATGCGCTGTACGAGCGGGTGGTAATTATACAGCGCGTGAATACTCTGAAGGGCACTCAGAGTCGGTACAAACAACACAGCGCCGTAAGACGTGCCGCTGAATGTATAAAACACATTGATATATACTAAAACGTTCGGCGGTATAAATCGAACATTGTCCAGGTAAACGAAAAGTAAAACTCTGAGCACCAAAAACAAAGGCACATCCTACACCAACATCAGTCTTAGATCCATCGGTATATATATAAAATGACAGTCCCCGAACTGCGCCTGTAGTTCTAAAAAAGCGGAACTAAGGACGGAAGCAGGGGTCTCATTTTTCTGCATCGACGTTAATCCAAGGTGACAGTGGGTCTCAGCGCGTGACCATGGAGGAAAACGCGTTTCCCCCCGTGGAAGGGCCGGCGCTGGCGTAAAGGCCAAATGCCGAAGTAGCATTCGAAATCGAACCCCTGGAGGGAGCAATGCAGAGGAGCTAACTATATATTGGCGATCAAGCGAATCCTCAAAAAATATCGCGAAGGACGGGTGGTCAGGCAAGCTTGAGAGTCGACAGGCATTGCTGCACAAAAGCATCTCACGCCGGAAGGATAGCGGAGGCTCTGCAGCTTCAGCATACAGACTGGGAACAGGGCTGGTTGGAAAGGCCCCTGTAGCGACTCTTATGCCACGATGGTGAATGACATTCAATCGACGTAACACAGATGGACGTGCCGACGAATAAACAATGCACCCGTAATCAAGCTTGGATCGGACCAAAGAGCGATGAAGGCGAACAAGGACGGTCCGATCAGCTCCCCAGGATGTGCCACTTAAAACACGTAAAAGATTAAGAGAACGGTCACACTTTGCTTTTAAAAAGCAAATGTGCGAAGTCCAACACAATTTCCTATCAAAAATCAACCCCAACAATTTCGCCTCGTCTGCAAACGGAAGTATCCCTGGCCCAAGATGGACAGAGGGCGGAGGGAAAGTCTTCCGGCGCCAGAAATTGATAGACGGATTTTTCGGCGGAGAAATTAAAGCCGTTGGCGTTACTCCAGGCGTAGAGACGGTCGATACAGCTCTGGAGACGGCGTTCGAGCAGACAGGTCCGCCGTGAACTGCAATAGATAGCAAAATCGTCAACGAAAAGGGACGATGAAATGCCAGGTGGAATACAATCAACAATGGGGTTGATGTCATCGCAAAAAGTGTGATACTGAGTACAAAGCCCTGCGGTACTCCGTTCTCTTGAATAAAACGACTAGATAAAACCGAGCCCACACGTACACGAAAGACGCGGTCCGTCATAAACCCCCGAAGAAAATTGAGAAGACGACCGCGGATATTCCATGCGTGAAGTGTACGTAAAATGCCGCCGCTCCAACATGTGTCATAAGCTTTCTCCAGGTCAAAAAATACAGCCACCATTTGACACTTTCTCAGAAATCCGTTCATAATATGCGTCGACAGACACACCAGACGGTCGACGTAGAGCGATGGCGACGAAATCCACACTGAGCGTTCGCCAGAAGTTTCTGAGACTCAAGCCACCATGTCAACCGCCCGTTGATCATGCGCTCCATCGCCTTGCAAACGCAACTGGTGAGGGAGATAGGGCGGTAGCTGGAAGGTAGTTGGCGATCCTTACCAGGCTTAAGTATAGGGACAATGGTGGCTTCGCGCCAAACGGAAGGAAAAAGGCCGTCCTGCCAAATACGATTATAGACCCGTAAGAGAAAGCGCTTACTGTCGGCTGAAAGGTTCTTTAACAGCAGAACATGAATGCCATCCGGCCCAGGAGCGGAATGCCTAGAGCCATGAAGAGCGTGCTCCAGCTCCCTCATTGTAAAAAGGGCATTATAACATTCCGTATTATCAGACCGAAAATTATAGGTTGCGGAATCCAGTCGGTCTTTGATAGAACGAAAGCCGGCGGAATAATGGTCTGAACTGGAAACCGCCTCAAAGGCAGCACCCAGAGTGTTAGCGATGGCAGCCGGATCCACTATGGTGGCATTGGAAACCTGAAGGCCAGAAACAGTACAATGTGACACTTTACCTGAGAAGCGACGAAGTTTATCCCAAACAACGGATGAAGGCGTAAAACGATTAAAACACTCGACAAAACGAGCCCAAGATGCCTTCTTGCTATCCTGAATAATGCGACGAGCCCTGGCGCGAGATTGTTTAAAAGTCACCAAATTATCAAGTGTAGGGTGTCGCCGAAACACCCTAAGCGCAGTTCTACGGGCACGAACGGCGTCCCGACAATCCTCGTTCCACCACGGAACAGGCAGTCGCCGAGGTTGAGAGGATGAACGGAGAATTGCGCGTTCGGCGGCAGAGAAAATCGTAGACGTAAGGTGCTGCACTAGTCGGTTAATGTCGGTGAAGGGCTGGTCGTCAAAATGCACGAGGCTGGAATACAAGCTCCAGTCGGCTTTTGTGAAAATCCAGGTAGGTACTCTGGAATGCTGTACGTGGTGTGATAGAAGAGAAACGATGCAGGGGTAATGGTCGCTGGAGTAGGTATCAGCGACGACGTTCCACTGCAGACGACTAGCAAGCTGGAGTGAGCAAACGGCAAGGTCCAAGTGAGAAAATGTACCGCAAGAATCAGAAAGAAACGTAGGCTCACCTGTATTGAGAATAGAGATTGAACTGATCAAAAATGTCAGAAAGAAGAGTTCCCCTCGCACAGGCCCTTGGCGAACCCCACAGTGGGTGATGGGCATTAAAATCTCCCAACAGAAGAGCTCGAATGTCCGCGGGAGCAAGGGGGGACGATGGAGGTGAATAACAGAAAAGAAAAAACCGGGTAACTGCAGTCTAATGGCAACAGCTTGCAAGTCGGACGTAAGAGTGAGATTTTGAAAATGAACGTCGTTACGCACTAACAACATGACACCTCCATGAACAGGAGTACCCTCCTCCGGTTCAAGGTCGTAGCGAACCGGAGTATATCCTCGGAGATCAAAAGGATCGTGAGGGCGAAGCTTAGTCTCCTGCAAACACACGACCATAGGCGAATGGGAACGCAATAAAAGTTGCAGTTCCGCCCTATGCGATCGTACACCAGGTACATTCCAGGTCAGGATAGCCATTAAGAAATAGGGATAAACTGTCTACTTAGAAGGGCTGCTTAAAATTATCCTTTGTTTAACCTTTGGGCTCGGGCTTTTGGTATGGAGTTGGTCAGACTCCATAGCCTCCTCGAAGGGAGAGCCCACGCGCTCAGAGCCAGAAACCGATTCAAGCGCCGAAAATCGGTACTGGGTGTCGATGGGTGAGGGGTGCCGCTGAGCGCGGCTGTCCCAGGAGCTTCCTGGGACTGCGATCTCCGAGGAGGAGAAGGTGACTCTGCTTACTGTGAGCACGCGGAGAGTCTGTTAGAAAGTCTTCTCTTCGTAATTTCTGCTTCGGTTTTTTCTCTGTGGCTTGACACTTCATAGACTTTGGACCAGGTTTAGAGGGCTTGGTAACAGTAGCTGAAATGGACGGCCGGATGGTAGTGGCGGTCAAGGCAGTCATGGTCCAAGTTTGAGTCCCAGCACTGGCGAGGCAACAACAGAACTGAATGTTCCCAATCGCAGGAGCGAAGGTTGGCGCGCATGGTAACGCCTCCGGGCTTCGGCGAAGGAGAGTTTCTCCCTTACCCGGATCTCCTGGATCGTCTTCTCGTCCAAATACCGCGGACAGTCGCCAAATGAAGCAGAATGTGACCCTTTGCAATTGACGCAGATGGGGGCTGTTGAACAGGCACCTTCGTGTAAGGGCTGGCTACGTGTTAACGGCATTCTTACATGAGACTTGCGTATGCCCAAAACGTTGGCATTTAAAACAATGCAGAGGTCTTGGAACATAAGGCCTCACAGAAATCCGTTCGTACCCTGCGGAAATGCTTGTGGGCAGATCGACATCAAATGTTATAAACAGGGTATGAGTGGGTACCAGTACTCCGTCGTGTTTGGCCCGCACTCGATGCACTGCTGTCACCTTTTGGTCTGAAAGATAGTCTACAAGTTCATCGTCTGACATACCATCGAGGCTATGGTTGGTAATGACGCCTCGACAGGAATTCAATGTGCGGTGCTTCTCCATACGGATGGGATAGCCGTGGAGAAGCGTAGCGCGGAACAAGGTCTTACTTTGCTGATCGGACTTTGTTTGTGCTAATAAGGAACCATTCCGTAGACGATTGAACCGCACCTGCAATAGCGTCAATGCCCTTCTGAGTAATGAAAGGGTTCACCTTCTCAAAACTTTGTCCTTCTTCTGTACATGAAATGACCAAGTAACAACCAGATGGCGGCGGTGCTACTTCCGTTGCATAGACTTTTCGGCGCTTGTTGTTAGTAATGGAGAAAGGGTGCTCCATAGCGAAATAAACCCTCCACCATTGCAACCGTCTCCAACCTCGGGCTCTGACTTCCCGGGCGTTACCCCGACTTGGGTGAGTGGCCTATCTATACCTAGCTCACCCCAGGGTCACACCTCCCAGAACATAGACAGAGGGACCCAATGGCCGTCGGAAGTCAGCAGCTCATGCAATGCCCCCCCCGCGGGACTGCAGTTGAACAGCGGATACGAACACATACCCTACATGATGACCCCGGGTGGTGGGGATGACGCCATTACCCACTCACCCAGCTGCGCACCTAGTGCGCGGGTATACGTCAGGCTGTGTCCACGGAGGATTAAAATAAAATGTAAAAGAAATAAAACTGTGTGGGCGTTTCGCACGCAAGGAAGGCCGACGAGGAAGAAAAAGAGAGGCATAAATGAATGGACGTGGTGCGAAATGTGCAGAAGTAAAAGAGAAGAAAGAAACGATGGCGAGGGGCGACATGGAATGAAATGCACAGAACGCACGAGAGCCTACCTTGAGTCCCCTGGTCACGAGGACGAACCCACCTCGACCGGATGAGGGTGGAAGGATGATGATGGAAGGATGATGATGGCGATGATTGGCTCAGGAACCCCCGGGTACGCCAACACCCGTACTCACATAAGGTGAGCCCCTGGGGGGTAGTGAGTGTACCATCCAGGCCAGGGTCAGTAACAGGAGAAATCAGAATGGCATATTATATTTCTGACAGGTTAAATTAAAACTAGAGGACTCTACTTGGTCCTTGATGACAATAATTGGGGAACATAGTGGGCAGAATCAAAGGCTATATTTTGGTGATCAGTAACAATATTGCCATTCACAGGAAGTCCAGGGATGCAGGAAGAGGTAAATTGTGATAAACTGGAGACAAAATGTTCCCAAGAACATTTCTTACACTAATTACTTTCCAAACCTGAGCAATCTTTTAAAGATGATCACATAATGCTTGAACACCTTCAAGGCCTTTTAACAGGTTCATAGAGCTCCACAACATTCCTCTGACTGCCACGGAACCAGACTATATTGTCCAGTAAACAACATTTGAGGAATGGAAAGTTCAGCACTGTCTATCATCATGTCCCAAAGAGCTATTGTTACAGAGGGTCACAAGTTCAGAATAAAAATGCCAATCTGCTTCACTCAACACCCACTTTCGTGGGCAAGTAGGATGGACTCTGCCAACAAAACTGCCTTAACTGTTATAAACTACAGAACCCTACAAAAAGACACAAAGCTTTGGTGAACAGAATCAAGACGAAAAAGAACCAGTAGAATCAGAAAGAAACGTGGGAAGCTTCAAATTTAGCATAATTAATTGTTTGATGGAATCTGGGAGACAAAACAAGATGGTGTAACCCAAACTTGTCCGCACTGACTTATTGTACAGTATCTGTCCCAGTTGTTATTAGTTCAGCCGACCTGTCACCGTATATAGTTTTAGGAGTCCCTGAACTAAATGTACATTAGATACAATTTTCTTGGCATCTCAGCTTCCCAATGCATCATAATAAGATGCAGGGTGGTTTCATCTTCGCTGTTGCATGGCCTGCATTTAGGGGATCCTTTTTTAATCCCTAGGTTTGCAGGTGTTTTTTGAAATTCAAATGGCCAGTCATTAGGTTGAGTGGCTGAGAACCCATGCCAAGGTAACCTTCTTGCACTTCCCCGGGCTTCGTAGCAATCTTTAATGATGTTTGATGCAGACAGAACTCAGCGCTGCCTGGCTGCTGCAATAAATGTAGACTCTGCAATTCCTATATTGCCTACAAGGATTCTCCTCCACACAGGCCCTGATTGCATACACTGTGGTCAGTTCCTCTAGAGTGTAAGATTTCTCTAGTCTTGGCTCAACCCCAAATGCTCCAGCGCCAGTGCAGTTGTTGACCCATCAGTAAACCACATAATGTCCCCTAGCATAATTAAATTATGGAGGTCTGCACTCGCTGACCGAGCTTCATAAAGGATGAAGTACAGGTTATACGAGAAATCCCCATACCCCTGTGAGTATCAAATGTTGTTATGCTATGTTACTTCTTTTCAATTGTTGGAATTCATGGTTACATGTTTTTGCAGTCTAGTTTCAATTTGTAGCCGTGGCATAGTTACACTATTGAGAAACGCTTAGTGTTAAGTGTGTGGGTGCACAGATTTAATAAGGCAACACTTCTGGATTGGGAAAGACGTGCTTTTGGTTTTGGCAATGTTAAAGTCAGGAAGGAAGAAGTGACGTGCTGGAGTCTCTTGAACAATCTCCTATGAAGTCGACATGTAAACATACATTGGAACTCGGTATGTCAAGGGCAACAATGCACGATCACAAAAAAAGAGCTTAAACTCAGACCTTTTTGTAAATGACTTATCGGCCAGCATGGCATGCTTTGTAACTCAATTTCCAAATGCAGTGAACCGTGCGAAGGTTACATTTTCAGCTCACGTGCTAGAAATCAGTCTTTTAGGCCAAAGAGAATGATATGGGCAGCAATGACATCACAACATCTGCTTGGACCATACTTTTTTGAAGGGACTGTGGATGGCACAAATTATTTACACATGTTACAAACATGGTTAATAGCTCAGCTTGAGGAAACAGGCCTCACAGCAAGATGGAACTCCTCGTCACTATGCTCTTGCAGTGCGCGAGTTCCTAAATGAACACTTTCCAGGATGGTGGGTGGGTAGGTCGTGACACCAGCTCCCTTGAAATGGTCACCACACCTAACAACTCGTTATGGGGAGTCATTAAGGTGCATGTATCCGCATGTCGTTATGCTACAAAGAACCGTGCAATGCCGTTGAGGATGCATTTCGCACCATAACACCAAACATGGAGGCATATGGAACTATGTTGACAGCAGATGGGGAACATACAGATACGTAAGTACTTGTGCTAAAATAAATCAATTCTTGCCCATTGAAATTACTTAGTATAAGAAATGGTTGGGGGAAGCAAATGTGTCCCACAAGAATTAGGTGATAGCCAGAGCTTGTGCACCAAGGTTCATCACAAGTAAATGAAAGATCAGAGTCTATATTTCCAAATGTTTTGAAGCATGTCAGTTTTCCACTCTTTAATCTTAGCTGTCATCAAGTTGTTCTTATTTTTAAAAGATTTATCTGCAGCAGTGGTTCTTCTGAATCTCTGGTCATCAGAGGAAAAACTGCAATTGTGACCAACTATTTGGAAAAAGCAGACATTGCAACAGAATCCACAACACTGGACATTTGCTTAGAGCAGAAGAAACAGCCAAGATTGCTGGTACATGAATCACTCCAGCCTCAAGCACAGATAATGTGCAGGCGAGTCACCAAAGCAATTGATGCTCAGAACAGGAAAAGTCCTCAACACTGATGATACATTGACAATTAGAACGATTCCAAAGGAGTTGATGAAAGGAAACAAGACCGAAGGATCTGTGCACCAACTTTGCCTCTCGATAGCCAATCTTATCCTTAAGTAGGAGTTGCATACTCTTACTTATACACAGGGCAAGTTGTGAGAGTATGCAAGATGGCCACCGGGGTAGTGCTGCTGTGACGTGTCAAAAGAGAAGCATTGTTTCAGAGTATGTATTCTGTCATTTGAACAGGCACATACATAAAGCATTGTTTCAGAGTATGTATTCTGTCATTTGAACAGGCACATACTGTCTATGCTCATAACAAGGCTGGGTTATACAACACAATTCTTATGGGAGCCAACAGTGCTCCAACTTCCACCTGCTAGAGCGCAGTGACTGACAATGGACATGCAGTGTTACCATCTTGCTGCACGTTAATGCTAATGTATTTGGAAGTACAGATTAATGTATAATTAAATTGAATACACAACATATCTTATAAATAAATAAAAAAAATAGTCTGCATCATTGCCAGGCCAACCACAAAGAGCCAAGAGGTGTCTCTTCTGGTGTAGCTGAATGCATGATTAAGTAACGAGGAGTGTCACACCTTCTTGGTACAGCAACCAGACGTCTCTCATTGGTAGTGCCCATCGTTGTAGTGGATTCCATGCCAGTTCCTGCGGATTAGTAAAATTGCAGTTTTATGGTTACAGTGGAAGAACATTTCAGGAATATAAAATTCAAAAAGGTGGACATTGAGACCTGATGTCTCAAGATTTGCTCCACCTTTCTTTTTTCAGCAGCCTCCATTAATGAGTGACATTAATAAAATGGATTTCAGGCTTCATTGCAGTTCTCAAGCTGCTTCCATGAACACTTGTGTATAGCTGTCCAACTTGGAACAAAATGTTGTAGAAAACAATATCCATCAAGTTGTGTCTTAAAATCTCTCTCAATTAAATACAAAAAATCTGATGTGTTACACTCACATGACTTTCTCTACTCTTGTACAAACTATTTTTATAAACGCTTATTCTCCACATGCTTCATGTTAATCGAGATATCGAGATGTCAATCTTATTGCTAATTTTCTTGTGGATGCAAGGGGAATATGGTAGGTTTTAAGCGATAGTCAAGTTTTTAAGCACTGGTTGCTATGTGGCGCATTCCAATCTCTTTGCATGTCAGGACATAAAAAAATCTGATGTGTTACACTCACATGACTTTCTCTAGTCTTGTACAAACTATTTTTACAAACGTTTATTCTCCATATGCTTCATGTTAATCGAGATATCGAGATGTCAATCTTATTGGTAATTTTCTTGTAGATGCAAGGGAATTATGGTAGCTTTTAAGCGATAGTCAAATATTTTAACGCTGGTTGCTATGCGGCGCATTCCATTCTCTTTGCATGTCCAGGACATAAAAAAATGAATAACGAATTTGAGAAAAAGTATAAGTATTGGAAAATTTAAGGAAATAACAAGCAATATCTCGAAAACGGTTCACTCAACAAAAGAAATGTATATGACATAAGTTGTGTAGTTTAACGCGATCTACATTTTTTGTGTAGTAAAACTTTGTCTATCTCTTATGGTTTACCAGTTATGCAAAAGTCGTTCACAATGAAGAATACTTTTGGAGACATTCCCAGAAAATTCGAAATATACATTTCATTTCTCATGACATTATCTTAAACATATGATATTTTCATCAAAATCGTTAGAGCCATTTTTGAGAAAATTAAAATTTTCGAAAAATCTTCCATGTAAAGGGTAGTCTTGGGTGGGGGGATTTTCTTGAAAACCTTCGTGCCGCATCTCTGGAAGATACTGAACCTAAATACCAAGTTTGGTGCTTATCCGACTGTTCGTTTTTGAGTTATGCTGTTCACAGACACACACACACACACACAGACACACACACACACACACAGACACACACACACACACACAGACACACACACGGACATGTTTCCAAAAATGCTTTTTTTGGATTCAGGAGGTCTCAAAACATGTATTTCCGGTGAAATCTCGGTATCGAATTTTTGGGTGGAATGCAATACTTCCCCTACTTACTATACGTAGTAGAGAAAGTAAAAAGTTTGCTTGTAAAGGCCAAAACTCTTCGCTAATATTTCCATACCTACCATCTGATTATTTTGGTAGAAAATAGTAACTTATAGAAGAGAGTAAAATATTTATTTGTAATGAACATTATACAAAAATTCAGATACATTTATATCAAGCCTTAAAGGTACTTACATTCTGGTACAAACTGAGTCCGATTTTTCTTCCTTTTAAAAGCTACTTAGTGTCTTGCACTCTAACCCTTTGGCTTTCAATTAAATCCATTTCTTTTTCTTCCCTTTCCACTTCCCTGATTCCTACTTTCTCATTTTCTCCTTTCTCTTGACCTTTCTCCTCTTGCTTATTTTACTTGCCGTAATAATTTTTCCTTGAAACTTCCATTATATATCCTTGTTTCTTTTCCCCCTTAACTGTTAGTATTTTTATAGCTACCATTTCTTCACTCATTTTGGATCCCAAACATCCTATCTCCACTTCTCTAACTGTTTACCAAGTAATGTATCTTATTCTCCACATGTTCCTGATTCACTCCCTATTAACCCTCTAAGGAACATTGTCCCTGTTCTCACCCTTCCCTTTCCTGTCTGCTACATAAGCCAACATAACCTTCTCTCTTAAATCTTCTATATAAACTTAAGATTTTTTATTTTCAAGGCTTCCCCAGATTTCTTGTTTCTGTATATCTTCTATCCTGTTTCTCACTTTTCAAAATGTGTTACCATATTTTCCCTCCAAATATCCCCCATTCCTACCTGCTGCAACTCTCTGCCCACCAGCCATTTTTATTTCAAGTTATGTTCTGCTGATTCAACGAAATTGTAATGTATCTTGATTTTCTCTTTGAAGGCACCTGTACCAATATTCTTCCTAATTCTACCACACTACTTCCCTTGGTGCTGACCTGATTAATCCCAAAATTATCTGTATATTTGATCTACTTTTTTTTGTCCCATATTTCTATTAGATACAACATTTTTTATTCTACCAGTGTTTCGTACATCCTTTATAACCATTTAACAGACGTCATTTCCATTTGAAAACTTACATAGTAGTGGCGTTAACAGGAGATATGGATATTTAATAAAGATCATTTTAAAACACTTTCTCAAAATGTAAAAACATTGCAATATATCAACTAATTACTCAAATTTTGTTAATACTGTGCATGCATTATGCCAAAAGAAACATACTAGCATAATCTACGAGAATAGTGATCTTAGAGGTGGCAAATGCCCAGTTACTGACATGATACCCAGAACAGTAGTAATCAGTGCAAGTGAGTCGAAATCTTGGTGCAGGTTATATTCTATATATCTCATAACATGTTGTGATACAAAAACTACTCCCCTCAAAAAATTTGCAAAACGCTGTCCTTCACTTCTTCTGCAGCTCTGTAATCCTTACAAGAGGAGGAAACTTCAGGAAGCACAAAGGAGCCCTTGAAGGTGGATTTACCAACAAGTGTCTGCATAGGGCGCAAAAAAAAAAAATTCTGAAAGCCCAAATTATAATAATTTTATAATTAATTAAATTCAGTTTTATTTATGGACACTTTAATTGCTGTACATCCCATTCTATATTGGGCGTGAAAGACCAGAAACTTTGCTCAGAGCCTCTTTATCAGGCTTGAGGTTTTTACGTGCCGTAATTCTACGAAACCACCGACTTTACTTTCCTTCCAAAGGAAGCCATGCTAAGGATCTTTACACTTGAAAAAATGCATTGCCCTCTGCTGGGTTTGAACCCGTGGCGTGCAATGACTGTAGCCATTGCCAACATTATGGATGTTAATAAAGTAATAAGTATGGTGCAGTTAATTTTTATCACATCTGTTTAACATTGCATTTTCAAAAATGGCAATACCAATGTTGGTTCAAGGTTATACAAGATAATGAAACATTTTAAATTCAGAAAAATAGTACAAAAAAGATGCCCTATGTTCACACATCATTTGTTTATTTTTAAATACCACTACCACGGTGCAGTAGCCCATTTTCGAGCCTTGGCCTCCTCTAGTTTCTCCCTCCATTCTATCCTATCAATAGCTAGCTTCCTCCAAGCTACCGTACCCAACAATTCTTTTGCATCTGGTGTTAATGACTCTATCCATATATTTCTAGGTCTTCCTCTGGGTCGAGTTCCATAATTCTTTTTGGGGTTCTGTGGTTTTCCATCCGTTGTAAACGGCTGCCCATCTGAGTCTCTGTAGGTATCCCCCTTCTTATAGAGTCTCTACACTTAACTGTTGTAAGATGTTCTCCTTCCTCCCTGGCTTTTTTGTCTCATAGCACACTTCTGATTATACATTTATACAACATAATTTTAGTTTTTCTATGTACACAACTCAACTGATGCATAATAACCTGTGTTGGCTGCTGTTATTCTAGTTTGTATCTCGATGCATTCCTCATTAACATTTGTCTCAAGATATTTAAACTGATTCACTTTTTCAAATTTGTCCAGATGGCTTCCTGCAATACCTTCCTTGAAGCATAAATTTAGTTTTATTTTCATTTAAGTTTAACCCAACTGCAGCTCCTAATGCAATAGCTCTTCCCACGAGTCTGAATATGCCACAATTTCGTATAACAGGATGTTATTTTTGCCTACCAGTACAGGTCCTTGTTTTAATCCTTTTTATGTGGCATGTATCTGCCCTGCCCCTTGAACTCTGTGTCTGACATTGTCATTTTTATTAATTTAGGACTTATTCCATGTTTTTTTTAAGATGTAAAGTCCTTTTCCATTTATACTATGATAAGCTGTTTTAAAATCAATGAATAGATGGTATAATTAAATGCTGTACTCTCAAAACTTTTCTGTCATCATTTTGATCCATACATGATCTTCCTTTAGATTGCTAGTCACGCTAAATGTAAACAGTGATGTAATACTTCTTGATGCAGTAATTTGTATCACAAATTATTTAAATGTAAAGAGTGATTATAGTATGAATATGCATTATTATGTGACATTGATTTGAGATGTTTGTTGATTGTAATTATTGTTGGGAAGTAAGTTTATACTGCCTTACTGAAACTGACAATAATAGCGTGCAATAATACAGCGAGGGGGTGAGCTGTTTATCATTATTGGAAACGAGGAGGTTACGTAATGTTGGCGCGTTTTTCTGTAGAAATTGCTGGAACATTTCCCTAGAGCATATGTATTCATAATTTTCATTGGATATAAAAATAGATGCTAATGTTGGCGCGTTTTATTAGCCAATTGCAGTTCAGTTATAATCTTTAGGCATATCGAGGTGTATGCGTATAAAAGAGCTAGGTTAGAGATAGATCCCGTCAGTTCGACGAAAATATTTGTATGATACACGTCGCCTTCAGTCCGTCAGTTCATCGAAAATATTTGCCTTCAGTCCGTCAGTTCATCAAAAATCTTTGTACACTACACGTCGTCTTCAGTCCGTCAGTTCGACGAAAATATTTGTATGATACACGTCGCCTTCAGTCCAGCAGAAATATTACACGTTGGCTATCAATTCGCAAGTTACGCGTATAACAGTTATGAAAATTCTCAAGTATGGTAAAGTTAATTATACAATAGGTTGAAGTACATGGATTAAAAGTGATCAGTAAGAAGTTGTTATAACAGTTTCAGTTTGGCGAGTGTCAAGATCAATGTGTAAATGTGATAGTTAACGTGTTCGACAATAAAAGTATAAAACAAATTTCTTCATCAGTGTTCTCTTTGGATAAAAGATTCCTTCCGTTTACACAACCTGTATAAAGAGAAGTGCTTGACCCAAAAGATCAGAGCTAGCCAGAGGACAGTGAAACAAAATTAAATAAAAATAAAAGTAACATTCTTTCAAACAAAAAACTAATACTGCCGCAAATTGCTAACACCAGATGGAGCTACAAACCTAACAAAGAATCACGTCACAAAATGGCTTCACCACATGAAGTACACAAATAACATTATAAATTTACCATCGCAAATTGGCTCCCAAACGTGGGGCTCAATAAATAACAAAAAATAACAAAAGAATACCACTGCAAATTGGCACCCAGAATGTGGGGCAGAATAACCAGGAAGGAGCAGAATTAACCAGGAAGAAGTGAGATAACCAGGAAGGGGCGAAGGAACCAGGACGTGGAGCGAATGGAGAAGTGAACTGAACTACAAGATGCAGATTCCAGAAACAACAAAAGGGACGACAGACTACGCGAATGAACTACGTAGATTCATCATAATACTACGCGGAAGCGACATATAATCTAGGAGAGAGGGGCAGAAAGCTGGACATCAAAGCAACATCAGCAGATAGCATCAGAAAGGTTAAAAACGTGTGATTTTTATTCTAAAAAAAAAAAAGGGTAAAAAAATTTAAATGTACCTTAGGAGGGTAGGATAAAGAAAAAAATGTCCACTAATAATACTGAAGAAATAATTATGGAGGGAGATAGTGTAACAGTTAGCTGTAATTCAATACAGGTTATAGAAAATAGCTCAAACAATGTAGGAATTGAGGGAGGAAATGTCAGTGCAGAAAGTGAGAATAGAACAGCAGGAAATGTAAATTTTGATGCTAGTATGGTGATGGTAATGCTGAGAAATATGAATGAGAATATGGAAAAGTCATAGGGAATTAACGGAAGATATGCAAAAGAATAATGAGAAATTAAGGTAAGATATGCAAAAGAATAATGAGAAATTAGAAAAAAGAAAATAGATCAAAACAGGGAAGATATGCAAAAGAATAATGAGAAATTAAAAAATTAACTCAGAGTCATGAGAAATTAAGGGAAGATATGCAAAAGAATAATAGGGAATTAAGAGAAGATATTGATAGGAGTTTAGAACAAAACAGGGAAGAAATTGAAAAGAAATTCATGGAGCTAGATAGTAGTATGATGAGAATGAGAAATGAAAATCAGGAAATGATAGCAAATGAGATAGGTGAAGTTTCAAAGAAAAGGTTAGACATGAGCAGGGAAATATCTAACCAAAAAAGTGAGGTTAATAATAAAATAGAACAGGTTGATGTAAAATGTACAGAGTTAGGTAGCCGAATGAGTAGCATTTCAAGTGAGGTAAGAGAGATGATGGAGGCTACAAATGCAGATTTAATTCAGGTGCAAGTTAATTTCAGAGGGGAGATATCAGAAATACAGAAGGAGTCAGTAATGCAAAGAAATAAATTGTACGAAGAAGTTAAAGTTTTGCCTGTAAATAATCAAAAGCTAACTTCTGAAATTAACAAGTACCAAGCTGTTCAGAATGAAAACTCCAGTCCAGTACAATTTAGTACAGATTTGTTAGAGTACTCTCAAATTAAAATGATAGCAGAAGAATTGAGAATGACAGTGTTAAAAGATGTGTTGTTCAGGAAACTTTAGATTGTTTTCAAATGTTATCTTGGAGTGAAATATCATATGAATCCTTTAAGAGGTTATTCATGAACAAATTTTGGAAGGTTAGGATACAGCTACGAGTAATGTTTAGCCACACACAATTTGATCCAGGAGGGTAAATAGCAATGAGATGTAAAGTAAATGCTGGATAGTTAAAGATGAAATGCAGAGCAACGTATTGGATTGTAAGAGGGTTAAATAAATATGTACGTCATGTGAAAGGAGAAATAAAATTTTGGACATAATTAAATTTTTTTAAAAGGAAAATAACATTTTTTTTTGTAACTATAACAGTATTTGAAAATTAAGAATGTAAAGATTGAAACTTAATATGATATTAAAGTAAAAGTACGTAAATACAATTCCAAGAGTATTGTGAATATACAGTACAAAACAACAAAAATGGGGTAAAAGTCATTAAAACAAATATTTATGTAGCAAACAGAACATGTGAAACAGTGCCTAGATTTAAAAGATGCAAATATATTTATGTAAAGGTTGAATATTTTGGTAAATATGTGTAATAATTACAAAAATTCTTAAATACACAAATTGTTATCAACAATATAAGAAAGTAAACAATTTTGTAACAGTAATTAAATAATTCAGGGTACAGTATTTGCTATAAAAAAAGTTGTAATGTCAGATTAATGTCTAAACACATTAGACCAGAGCCAGTAAATAGTGGCGAGATTAAGACAGAACATATGTCGTGTGTTAGCGTGTGTTCCAAGATTTAGGAGACTAAAAACACAAACAAGTTGTAAATATTTATAATTATGTTTCTAGTGGGGCATATGATGCAGTAATTTGTATCACAAATTATTTAAATGTAAAGAGTGATTATAGTATGAATATGCATTTGAGAAGTTTGTTGATTGTAATTATTGTTGGGAAGTAAGTTTATACTGCCTTACTGAAACTGACAATAATAGCGTGCAATAATGCAGCGAGGGGGTGAGCTGTTTATCATTATTGGAAACGAGGAAGTTACGTAATGTTGGCGCGTTTTTCTGTAGAAATTGCTGGAACATTTCCCTAGAGCATATGTATTCATAATTTTCATTGGATATAAAAATAGACGCTAATGTTGGCGCGTTTTATTAGCCAATTGCAGTTCAGTTATAATCTTTAGGCATATCGGGGTGTATGAGTATAAAAGAGCTAGGTTAGAGATAGACCCCGTCAGTTCGACGAAAATATTTGTATGATACACGTCGCCTTCAGTCCGTCAGTTCATCGAAAATATTTGTATGATACACGTCGCCTTCAGTCCAGCAGAAATATTACACGTCGGCTATCGATTCACAAGTTACGCGTATAAGAGTTATGAAAATTCTCAAGTATGGTAAAGTTAATTATACAAAAGGTTGAAGTACGTGGATTAAAAGTGATCAGTAAGAAGTTGTTATAACAGTTTCAGTTTGGCGAGTGTCAAGATCAATGTGTAAATGTGATAGTTAACGTGTTCGACAATAAAAGTATAAAACAAATTTCTTCATCAGTGTTCTCTTTGGATAAAAGATTCCTTCCGTTTACACAACCTGTATAAAGAGAAGTGCTTGACCCAAAAGATCAGAGCTAGCCGGAGGACAGTGAAACAAAATTAAATAAAAATAAAAGTAACATTCTTTCAAACAAAAACTAATACTGCCGCAAATTGCTAACACCAGATGGAGCTACAAACCTAACAAAGAATCACGTCACAAAATGGCTTCACCACATGAAGTAAACACAAATACACAAATAACATTATAAATTTACCATCCCAAATTGGCTCCCAAACGTGGGGCTCAATAAATAACAAAAGAATACCACTTCACTCTACATCAATCCAGCATAAACTAATAATCCTCCTGCACTCGTCTTATTAGCTTTGCCCACACGTCCTGCAGGTTCTAATTCTTCCCATCTTCACCATTTCCTTGATCAGTTCATTGTTTAGTAACTGCTGAAAATACTTGTTCCATTTATTGAAGATTTGACACAGTAAACCTGATTATTACTTTTGTAATGTACCTCACTTCCTTGTTATGAATAAATGGGGCGTTCATTCCAATCTTTCCCCTCTCTCACTTCTGTGCACTTTTGTTGATATTCCAAATACTTGGTTCTTGTTGACTGGCTAAATAATTTCTTCTTTGTTCCATTGCATGTACACATTCATTATCGAACCATGTATTCTTTTTGTATCCAATTACTGATTCTGCTGTAATTTTAATTATTTCTTTAAATTCTCTCCAACTTCTTCCTGATCCTTCTCAGTCCTTGGTTGTATATACTTGGAATGTATTTCTTTTTCAGTGAGCGCCTCAACGTTAAATCAGGAGATTGCTTCCTGAGATCTCCTTGCTATACTTGGCTTTCACCAGGTAGTGGTCAGAATCTGCATCCCCTCCTCTATAGGACTGTAAATCTCTTCTTTTATTTGTCAGAATGTGATGTACAGTGATTCATGTATCATTTGTGTGGAAACTGAGTTGATCGTGTTTTTACTTTCTACTAAATCTATTAACTTTCTATCATTGGTTTAATCTCCCACCAAGATTTTAACATCATCATTTTAGAAGGGAGTGTACCCATCTCGTTATAAAAGTCATCTTTTAGGGTGTCATCCTTCTCTTGTGGGGGGCATGTATATGTATCATGCTCTCACTGATAGCTGTGATATTAACTTTCAGTTTGTTTTCTACCCCATATTCATCTTTCCCACTATATAATGTGACTTTTCTGATCATCAGGTCTGCTGCTATTTGCTCAACTCTATTAAGAGAGATTTGGAGGCTCCAGTTTTATGTAAAGTTCTAACATTCCAGGTACCAAATTTCTTTGCTTAAGTCGTCATAACACTCTCCGAGGCTTTTCAACGATAAAGTTTTTCTGGATGAGAGGTTCTCGATCCAACCCCTAACCTGAAGAACCAGGTCTTCCTATTTATGTCCACAGGAGAAGGCACGGTGGTCCTTGGATAGCTCAGGGTTCCTGCTCCCTGTGCCCATACAGTGGGCCCCTAAGGGCATTCTTAAAAGCTTACTTGCAAAAAATCTCTTGAGATACATTCACATCTCTTTCTCTATCGCTTATTAGTGGGTATACAAACTATTCTTACTTAAGTTTAGTTTTTTGGTCCAGTATATCTTAATTGAGGTAAACCTTTGCAGAAATAGCTACATACTTCGCCATGCTGAGGATCTGTATAAATGATGTAGAGGTTTCATGCAAACACAACTGCTCAACGTCATTACAGAAAAAGTGTTTTTCAAAGCCAACAGATAGCAACCCACTTTTTAAATATTTGACAATTGGTTATGTACAACGAAATGTGTACTAAAACCAATTATCAAACTCGACTGACATTGTTGTATTTCATTTTCCCCAAAAGTAAATTGTGGCTACCATGTTGCCAAACTATGAAATGTCCAGGAAGTAAACTAAGAGTTAAAATCCTATTGTGTACGAATTCTACTACTTTTACCCAACTACTCCTATGCCCATCTTCTGCTAGCAGCGGCATGGTCTTGTCACATAGAGGGTATGTGTTTACTCTAAAATTAAAGGATTTTCATTGGATATGAATCAATGTGTAGCTCTTGTTCACCTTGTACAACAACTAGCGTTTGAAACAACAAAACAATTCCTTTGTGTTTCCTTTTCTTCCAGGTATTTAAAACAACTTTTGCCCTAATTTTCTAAAGCTTTTAAAAGTATCAGTTAGCATCAAAAGTTGTACATGCGAATCTCCAAAAGAATACGCCCATTTACCTAAACTACCACTCCCATGGAGGAATTGCTTCTCTCGTGCCACAATCTTATATTCCCTTCATACATCCGTGTACCGCCAACACGTTCATGTTCCTAGAGTTCGCAATGCTCATGTCGCTGCTTTCATACAGCATTACCCTGTGTTCATTAATGTAATTCTGTGCAACGTTCTGTATTTACTATGCCGACCGCATGCAGCACTTTATTATCAACATAATATTTTACTTCACTAGACGTTAAACAACCATAGAATACATACATATTATGTTGAAATGTACGTTTCGAATAAGAGAAGAAGCTGGAAAAGCAATGGATGTTACGTGTTATGACTATACACATAAAATAAGTAATCCGTGTTCTCTATAAGGGGAAATAAAAGTCAAATGTAAATAAACATGGGTATAACACACACAAATATGCGCAGATTGTGTGCAAAAACATAAAAATGAAAAGCAATAATGACGTAAAACAAAACACGAAGATAAAGACAAACATAAAGCAAAGAATACGTAAACTACACAAGAAATCTTAGGAAAGCAGGAAGTGTATGTTAAGTTTGGGAACAAAAATATTTACTTTGTCTACCACACACCTAAAAGGTAGAGAAGGTACTATATTCCACCCAAAAACTTGATACCATGATTTTACTGGTAATATGTGTTTTGGGGCCCCCTGAATTCAAAAATACAGTTTTACTTATTCTGCCACGTACCTAGAGGTAAAGGAGGTGCTGCATTTCACCCAAAAATTTGATATAAAAATTTCACTAGAATTACATGTTTTGAGACCCCTCGAATCCATTAAAAGTATTGCTAGAAAAGAGAGAGTGAGTGTGTGAGAGAGAAAACAGCATAGCTCAAAAATGAAAAGTTGGATAAACATCATACTTGGTTTTACTTTTTGTTATTATCGTATATAAATGAATTATACTTTTTATAGACCTTAGCCTGGGAAACAACTTGAGTCAATGTCCCACCGGTACGTTGTCACAGTAACTGCATGGAGAGTGGAAGAAGTGTCTTCAAATCCCGGCTGTTTCAGTTGAAATCATACTTGGTATTTAAGTTCAAGAAAATACCTCCACCCCAAACTTTCAGAATTGTTTATCTTGTTTAGCATAAGAAATGTAGATCTCTTTAAAACAACTCTTTTTAGTAGCATTCCGAGATATCTGTATTAATGGTTCAAATTGTCCTGTCGATTCTCAATTGTTTCTCACTGTCATGTTCTGAAACATTTGACTATCGCTATTCGCTTTGTATCTATAATTTTATCTCGATTATAATGAAGTAGATAAGACAAATAATTCTTTCATAAGAATTATTTTTATTATTTAAAATTAAATTTTTATTATACTTATTTACCATTTGCATTTTCATGATACCTCGAAAATTGGATTTTTAATTTCAATGATTTTAAAGGCACAAAGGGCTATACGTTAAACTTAAGTCCACAAGATTACATATTTGCATGTGTAAAAGTGATTCTCATGTGTTACAATTACATGACTTTCTCTATGCCCATCTTGTTTATTTTTATATAGCTGCTGCAAACTATTCCTACGAGAGCTTATTTTTCTATCTACTTCATGTTAATGGAAATAAACCTTGTAGAAATACGAGGATCATTACATATTTTGTTGCATGCAGTAGTACTCGTGACTAAAATGGGGCTACATGATTGGTGAAATTATTATTATTATTATTAAATGGTTTAAAATGCACTTCAAAATGAATGGCTAGTTTATAGTGTTAGTTTTAATAACTTTTTAAATGGCAGTCAATCAATAAAAATGTTTTAATACAACTAACGGAAACAGAGTGCTAGGTCTACATGGTTTATTGAAGGAAAATAATCTAGAAACAACTTTGTCTAAAGTAACCAAGTTGTGGGTATCTGCTTACAGAAGTGGAATTGCACAGATGATGTTGCTTGGTACTAAGCTCCAGATTTTCTTATCCTTTCGGCCTAACTCACATAACATGTACTTCAGGCATACATTTCACTAACATGCTTAGAGCGAGATTAGTAAGGAGCTCTAACTAAAATTAATAATTTTTAAAATATGAGGTGGTATTTGTTGTTGATACAGAAAAAATGTGGCAGGTCTAACCCCATTAGCCCCTTAAAAGGAATCATCCCTGGTTATAGGTACAGAAAGCAGAATAAATAGTCATACATCTCCATGTTCTTTCTACAATATTGTGAGAAACAAGTCAATAGCAGTAGCACTTTTAAAAAAAATCTGATGTGTTACACTCACATGACTTTCTCTACTCTTGTACAAATGCTTATTCTCCATCTACTTCATTTTAATCAAGATAAACATTTGCAGAGTCTATCTTATTGCTAATTTTCTTGTAGATGTAAGGGGAATATATATTTACAAGGGCAATATAGAAATACAGTGCCTTTAAGCACATACATATCTCTTAATAGCTGGTTGCTACGTGCAGCACAATTCCCTTTGCCACAGATTAATACTCTTTGCATATCCAAGACAAAAAAATGAATAACGAATTTCCATTTGAGAAAATAAGTATTGAAAAATTTAAGGGAATAACAAGCAATATCTCGAAAATGGTTCACTCAACAAAAAAATGTATATGACAAATTGTGTATTTTAACACCACCTACATTTTTTGTGCAGTAAACTTTTATGTATCTCTTATGGTTTACCAGTTATGCAAAAGTCGTTCACAATGAAGAATACTTTTGGAGACATTCCCAGGAAATTCAATGATGATGATGATGATATGCGGTTTAAGGGCGCTAAACTGCTGCGGTCATCAGCGCCCTTACAATGAGTAAAATATAAGGTCACAATATAAAAGACAGGTAAAAAACCGCATAATTAAAAAACGGGACACAAACCCGCGATGTCAAAAAGTTAAAAATAACAATAGAATAACAATAACAATAATAACAATAACAATAAAAACAATAACAATAATATCAATAACAATAAAAACAATAACAAGAATAACAATAACAAGAATAACAATAAATACATCTGAAAAATCAACACACTAAAATCATGGTCACTAAAAGAATAACACGTGTCAAGAACTGTAGAATGCAAGGAACATGAGCGCCTTATATCAGGGGAGAAGGGCCCCATTAAAACTAACAATATAAAATCAAACAGCTAAAAGGCGCTCAGCGCATCAAATGCGACGGCTAAAACCAATGTCAGTGATAAAACGTAAAAGACATTCTACAGCATGCGCGTCGTCTGCCAACACGTTGGCTAGGCCAACAGGCAGACCCACGCAAACGCGCAGTGGAGCTAAAACTTGACACTCGGTTAAAATGTGACGGACCGTTAAGGGCACGTCACACCGACCACACAGAGGTGCGGGATCACCACTTAACAGGTATCTATGACTAAAAAGGCAATGTCCGATACGAAGGCGTGTTAAAAGTACCTCTTCCCGACGAGAAGCACGGGAAGAGGTAGCCCAGACTAGCGGAAGAGGTTTAACCTCCCGCAACTTGTTCCCCCGGAGGGCCGTCCACTCATCGCGCCAGCGCGAGAGGATGCGGCGACGTAAAATAACACACGAATCTGACGAGGGAACAACAGAAGTAAAAAATCTGGGTAATAAAATCGCCGATTTCGCAGCGGCGTCGGCCGACTCATTCCCTGAGATACCCACATGACCTGGAATCCACATAAAAGAGACGCTGATGCCAGAGGCACCTAGCGAATGGAGCAGGTCATGAATGCGCTGTACGAGGGGGTGGTAAGAGTACAGCGCGTTAATACTCTGAAGGGCACTCAGAGAGTCCGAACAAACAACACAACGCCGTAAGACATGCCGCTGAATGTATAACACACATTGATAGATACTAAAAAGTTCGGCGGTATAAATCGAACATTGCCCGGGTAAACGAAAAGTAAAACTACGCGCACCTAAAACAAAGGCACATCCTACTCCAACATCAGTCTTAGACCCATCAGTATAAATAAAATTACAGTCTCCGAATGTTGCCTGAAGTTCTAAAAATGCGGAGCTAAGGACTGAAGCAGGGGTCTGTCTTCGGCATCGACGTTAGCCCAAGGTGGATGTGAGCCTCAGCGCGCGACCATGGAGGAAAGCGCGTTTCCCCTCGGGTAAGGGCCGGCGCTGGCGTAACGTCCAAATGCCGAAGGAGCAGTCGAAATCGAACCCCTGGAGGGAGCAATGCAGAGGAGCTAACGAAATATTGGCGATCAAGCGAATCCTCGTAAAATACATCGAAGGACGGGTGGTTAGGCAAGCTGGAGAGTCGACAAGCATAGCTGCACAAAAGCATCTCACGCCGGAAGGACAGCGGAGGCTCTGCAGCTTCTGCGTACAGACTGGGTACAGGGCTAGTTGGAAAGGCCCCTGTAGCGACTCTTATGCCACGATGGTGAATGGCATTCAATCGACGTAACACAGATGGACGTGCCGACGAATAAACAATACACCCGTAATCAAGCTTGGATCGGACCAAAGAGCGATAAAGGCGAAGAAGGACGGTCCGATCAGCTCCCCAGGATGTGCCACTTAAAACACGTAAAATATTAAGAGAACGGTCACACTTGGCTTTTAAAAAGGAAACGTGCGAGGTCCAACACAACTTCCTGTCAAAAATCAACCCCAAAAATTTCGCCTCGTCTGCAAACGGAAGTATCCCTGGCCCAAGATGGAGAGAGGGCGGAGGGAAATACTTCCGGCGCCAAAAGTTGATGCAGACGGATTTCTCGGCGGAGAAATTAAAGCCGTTGGCGTTACTCCAGGCGTAGAGACGGTCGATACAGCTCTGGAGACGGCGTTCGAGTAGACAGGTCCGCCGTGAACTACAATAAATAGCGAAATCGTCAACAAAAAGGGACGATGAAATGCCAGGTGGAATACAATCAACAATGGGGTTGATAGCAATCGCAAAAAGTGTGACACTGAGTACAGAGCCCTGCGGTACTCCGTTCTCTTGAATAAAACGACGAGATAAAACCGAGCCCACACGTACACGAAAGACGCGGTCCGTCATAAACTCCCGAAGAAATATGGGAAGACGACCGCGGATATTCCAATCGTGAAGTGTACGTAAAATGCCGCCCCTCCAACAAGTGTCATAAGCTTTCTCCAGGTCAAAAAATACAGCCACGGTTTGATACTTTCTCAGAAATCCATTCATAACATGCGTCGACAAGGACACCAGATGGTCGACGGTAGAGCGATAGCGACGAAACCCGCACTGAGCGTTCGCTAGAAGTTTCTGAGACTCAAGCCACCATGTCAACCGCCCGTTGATCATGCGCTCCATCACCTTGCAAATGCAACTGGTGAGGGAGATAGGGCGGTAGCTGGAAGGTAGTTGGCGATCCTTCCCAGGCTTAAGTATAGGGACAATGGTGGCTTCGCGCCAAACGGAAGGAAAAATGCCGTTTTGCCAAATACGGTTATAGACCTGTAAGAGAAAGAGTTTACTGTCGGCTGAAAGGTTCTTTAACATCAGGACATGAATGCCGTCCGGCCCAGGAGCGGAGTGCCGAGAGCAATGAAGAGCGTGCTCCAGCTCCCTCATTGTGAATAGTTCGTTATAGCATTCATCATTAGCAGACCGAAAAGTATATGATGCGGAATCCAGCCGGTCTTTAATAGAGCGAAAGCCGGCGGAATAATGGTCTGAACTGGAAACCGCCTCAAAGGCAGCACCCAGTGTGTTAGCGATGGCAGCCGGATCCACTATGGTGGCATTAGAAACCTGAAGGCCAGAAACAGTACAATGTGACACTTTACCTGAGAAGCGACGAAGTTTATCCCAAACAACGGATGAAGGCGTAAAACGATTAAAAGACTCGACAAAACGAGCCCAAGATGCCTTCTTGCTATCCTGAATAATGCGACGAGCCCTGGCGCGCGATTGTTTAAAAGTCACCAAATTATCAAGTGTAGGGTGTCGCCGAAACACCCTAAGTGCAGTCCTACGGGCACGAACGGCGTCCCGACAATCCTCGTTCCACCACGGAACGGGTGGCCGCCGAGGTTGGGAGGATGAACGGGGTATTGCGCGTTCGGCGGCAGAGAAAATAACAGACGTAAGGTGCTGCACTAGTTGGTGAATGTCGGAGAAGGGCTGGTCGTCAAAATGCACGAGGCTGGAATACAAGCTCCAGTCGGCTTTAGCGAATATCCAGGTAGGTACTCTGGAATGCTGTACGTGGTGCGACAGAAGAGAAACGATGCAAGGGTAATGGTCGCTGGAGTAGGTGTCAGCGACGACGTTCCACTGAAGACGACGTGCAAGCTGGAGTGAGCAAATTGCAAGGTCCAGGTGAGAAAATGAACCAGTAGAATCAGAAATAAAAGTAGGTGCACCTGTATTGAGGATGGAAAGACTGAACTGATAAAAAATGTCGGAAAGAAGAGTTCCCCTCGCACAAGCCCTTGGCGAACCCCATAGTGGGTGATGGGCATTAAAATCTCCCAACAGAAGAAATGGTGTTGGGAGAGCGGACAGGAGAGATCGAATGTCCGCGGGAGCGAGGGGAGACGAAGGAGGTGTATACACAGAACAAACAGAAAAGAAAAAACCGGGTAACTGCAGTCTAATGGCAACAGCTTGCAAGTCGGACGTAAGTGTGATAGTTTGAAAATGAACGTCATTACGCACCAAAATCATGACACCACCATGAGCAGGAGTACCCTCCTCCGGTTCAAGGTCGTAGCGAACCGGAGTATATCCGCGGAGATCAAAGGGATCGTGAGGGCGAAGCTTAGTCTCCTGCAAACATACGACCATAGGCGAATGGGAACGCAATAAGAGTTGCAGTTCCGCCCTATGCGATCGTAAACCACGTACATTCCAGGTCAGGATAGCCATTAAGAATAAGGGGAGAAACTGTCTATTTAGAAGGGCGGCTTAAAATTACCTTTTGTTTAACCTTTGGGCTCGGGCTTTTTGTATGGAGTTGGTCAGACTCCATAGCTTCCTCGGAGGGAGGGCCCACGCGCTCAGTGCCAGAAACCGATTCAAGCGCCGTGAATCGGTTCTGGGTGGCGATGGGTGAAGGGTGCCGCTGAGCGCGGCTTGTCCCAGGACCTTCCTGGGACAGCGACCTCCGAGGAGGAGAAGGTGAACTTTTGTTACCGCGCGCACGCGGAGGGTCTTTCAAAAAATCTTCCCTACGAAGTTTCTGCTTGGGCTTCTTTTCAACGGCTTGCGACTTCATGGACTTGGGACCAGGTTTATACGGCTTGGTAACTGTAGCCTTAATAGACGGCCGGATGGTAGTGGCGGTTAATCCAGTCAAGGTCCAGGTCTGAGTTTCGGCATCTACTCGTGGTACTGGCGAGGCAACAACAGAACTAAATGTGCCAGATCGCAGGAGTGAAGGTTGGCGCGCATGGTAACGCCTCCGGGCTTCAGCGAAGGAGAGTTGTTCCTTTACCCGGATCTCCTGGATCGCCTTCTCGTCCAAGTACCGCGGACAGTCGGCAAACGAAGCAGAATGAGACCCTTTACAATTAACGCAGACGGGAGCTGTTGAACAGGTACCTTCGTGTGAGGGCTGGCTACAGGTTGCACAGATGTTAACGGCACTCTTACATGAGACTTGCGTATGCCCAAAACGTTGGCATTTAAAACAACGCAGAGGTCTAGGAATATAAGGCCTCACAGAAATCCGTTCGTACCCTGCGGAAATGCTCGTGGGCAGATCGACGCCATCAAATGTAATAAACAGGGTACGAGTGGGTACCAACACGCCGTCGCGTTTGGCCTGCACTCGATGAACCGCTGTCACCCTCTGGTCTGCAAGATATTCCACCAGGTCTTCGTCAGAGATACCATCGAGGCTATGCGTGGTGACAACGCCTCTACAAGAATTCAAGGTGCGGTGCTTCTCAACACGGATAGGATAACCGTGGAGAAGCGTGGCGCTCAACAAGGACTTACTTTGTGCCTCGGATTTGCTTTGCACTAACAACGAACCATTACGAAGCCGAGTGCAGGAAAGAACCGGACCAGCAATTGAGTCAATGCCCTTCTGGATAATAAAAGGGTTCACCTTCTCGAATGATTGTCCCTCCTCTGTACGGGTAATCACTAAGTAACAACCGGCTGTTGGCGGTGCTACTTCTGTTACTAAAACTTTGCGGCGCTTGTTGTTAACAATGGAGAAAGGGTGCTCCATAGCGAAAAAAATCCTCCACCATTGCAACCGTCTCCGACCTCGGGCTCTGACTTCCCGGGCGTTACCCCGGCTTGGGTGAGTGGCCTATCTATACCTAGCTCACCCCAGGGTCACACCTCCCAGAACATAGACAGAGGGACCCAATCGCCGTCGGAAGCCAGCAGCTCATGCAATGGCCCCCCGCGGGACTGCAGTTGAACAGCGGATACGAACAACAACCCTACATGACGACCCCGGGTGGTGGGGATGACGCCATTACCCACTCACCCAGCTGCGCACGCGGTGCGCGGGTATCCGTCAGGCTGTGTCCACGGAGGATGTAAATAAAAAGATAAAAGAAACTAAAACTGTGTGGGCGTTTCGCACGCAAGGTAGGCCGGCGGGGAAAAAAAAGAGAGATGCGAATGTCGTGGTACGAAATGGCCGGAAAGTGATTAGGGAAGAAAGAAACGATGGTGAGGTGCGGTATGTATGGAATGCAAAGAACGCACGAGAGCCTACCTTGGGTCCACCGGTCACTTGAAGAACCCACCTCGACCGGATGGGGGTGAGGGGATGAAGGTGGCGATGATTGGCTCGGGAACCCCCGGGTGCGCCAAAAACCCGTACTCACATAAGGTGAGCCCCTGAGGGGCAGGAAATTCAAGATATACATTTTATTTGTCATAAAAATATCTTAAACATATGATATTTTAATCAAAATCGATACAGCCATTTTTGAGAAAATTAAAATTTTCGAAAAATGTTCCATGTAAAGGGTAATCTGGGGTGGGGGATTTTCTTGAAAACCTTCGTGTCGCATCCTTGGAAGATAGTGAACCTAAATACCAAGTTTGGTGTTTATCCAACTGTTCGTTTCTGAGTTATGCTGTTCACAGACACAGGACATGTTTCCAAAAATGCTTTTTTTTTTGGATTCAGGGGGTCTCAAAACATGTATTTCCGGTGAAATCTCGGTATCAAATTTTTGGGTGGAATACAATACTTCCCCTACTTACTATACGTAGTAGAGAAAGTAATTATAAGAGAACTGAAAAATTCAAACCAATAACAACAGATATCTGAATGTGATGGCACAGAAAAGCTTATTTCAAATAAATTGTGTGTAGCAAGCCTTATGGTGGGCCCATTACATGAAATTACATGAAATTTGCCAAACGGAGGACTTCACAGATATACATTCTATTTGGTGTGTGAATATCTTAAACATGTGGTATTTTAATAAAAATCATTAGAGCCTTTTCTCGGAAAATTAAAAATGTTGACAATTGTTCCATGTAAAGGGTAGTTTGGGGTGGGGGATATTCTTGTCACATCTTTTGAAGATGCTGAATGTAAATACCAGCAAGTTTTGTACTGTTACTGAAGTATGTTGTTCACAGATGCGCACACGGACCATTTTTAAAGAATTTTTGTTTTATTCAGGGAGACTCAAAACAGGCATCTTCTGTTGAAATCTTAACATGGAATTCTGGGTAAAATACAGTACATTGACTTACTGTAAGTACGTAATAGAGAAAGTATAAAAATAGCGTAGTAACAATACTGGAACAAAATAAACATTAAAAACAACAACTATGCACACAATGTGTATGTGCCAAAGCATGAATATTTAAAGCCAAACAAGTGTGGAATACAAATAAATATTTGTGAATTGTATGAGAAAACACAAAACTGAATCTTTCTTGGCACATAAACTCGAACAGGTATGCCATTACAGTTGCCTTTTTGTGACAAGTAATTAATATGCTATGTGGTGTATTGCACATGGGGGATGCAAACAACTGTACTAGGTGGGGTTCATTAAATTACACAATATAATTTTGTAGCATTAACACATTTTCAGATATTTCATGTTGTAAGTTTAGAGCCTACATACATACTTCAAAGTTAGCTGTTTTGCTTTTGTTCCTCCATTCTTTTCTTTTCAGCGCAAGAGCTTGTCACCACATTGGAATGTTGTTTCCACACATTGACACCTTCTTGTGTAATTGCTAGATAAAAATATAGAGAGAATAACCTAACGTAAATAGAAAGTCACTTTTTACTTTCTCCGCTACATACTTACAGAAAGTTTTATACTAAAATTTTGCCCAACATACATGTTTTGAGGCTCCCTGAATAAACAAAAAGCATTTTAGGAAAAGGGGTGGGGGGTGTGTGTGAGAGAGAGAATAGCATAACTGAAAATGAATAAGTACCAAACTTGGTATTTCAGTTTCAGAGATGCTACACAAAGATTTTCAAGAACCTCCCAACTACCCTTTACATTTTCTTTTTTATTTACTTTTTTTTACTTTCTCAAAACTAGTTTAGCATTTTGAAACCTATTTATGTGACAAATAAAATGTATGCATATGCTAAATTTTCTGGAAATTGCCTACGAGGTCCTCCAATTTGGAAGGTATTTCGTATAATTTTGTGTAATGGGTAAACCATAAGAGACAGAGACCAAAACACAATAATAAAAAAAAAGGAATAGATCTCTTTAAAACACACAATTTATCTCAACTTTTTTTTTGTAGCATAGGCCATTTCCGAGATATTCGTTATTATTGATTTCAAAACTTTGGTCATTTTTGAAAGTACTGGTTCTATTCAGTTGTTTCTCACAATGTCCATCGAAGACCAGCCTATGGGACTCACTTTTAAACTCCGGTTGTTGATTCGGTTTCCTGTATCCCTCTTGTATTTAAAATGAAATGTGTAATGAAAATATTTCTGCAAAGGTTTCTCTTGATTAACATATATAAGGTTAGTTTGTAGAAGTTATAAAAAAGTAAATGCTAGCAAGTAGAGAAACTCATGTGAATAGAACACATCGCCCGCCCAACTTTAAACACTGGTAATACTTGAAATTAGAGAAGAAAACATTCAACGCTCCCCCCTCCCCAGGATTTGTCATTGTGAGGTCTGAGGAAAGCCTGGAAAGAAAACCTAAGTTATAGGCAATGGATACAGACCTCATGTTTACTTGTCCATGTCTTAACACCCTCGGCTACCAACATCAATGGTTTACTACGATATAATGAGTTTATGTGAATCTGTCTTTGGTAGAGAAAGTCATGTAAATGCGTACATACATTTTTATTATACACATAGATAGTAAGTATTTTTGTAAACATTAACAATTTTTTTTGTTTTTGTTTTTTAAATAGAGAGAGTGGAAGGTTGTTACACTACATCGCTAAATAGGTGATGTTAACTTAGTAATGTACTGTAATAACCTTCAACTCTCTCTATTTTAAAATTATGACACATCACTGTTACTAGCTTGTCAATCTTCAAAATTAATTATTAACAATTATCTCTGTAAACTTATGTTTTGAAAAAAACAATACCTTAACGGCTGGATTACTACAATGACTAACATGAATTCCTTTGACTTATCCGAGGAAGATAATACATCAACTACTTTTAGATACTCCACCAGCCGTAATTTCCTAGTTTGACTAATTTGTTAATCTGAGATATATATTATAATTCTTACTTGGCATATAGTGTGGCAACAGTGCTGCAGGCACCAAGAGAAAAGTCTTGGGAGGGAGGAATGTGCCACACAGCGAATCAGGTTCGAGTATTACGTCAAGCAGAAAACATACGCTCACATCTGCACTGACTGTTAAACATAAATAAAATATCGTGAAATTTCTGGGAACAGCCTGTGATTCTGAATGGCCTTTTTAAAATTTTTAAACCGTAAGAGAGAGACAAAATCTTGCTACCCAAAACAGTTAGATGTCGTTAAAGGATACAATTAGGACACTGCTAGACATAGTGTAAATTTTTATATTTAACCGGGAATGATAACTAGCGTTAACTAACTGAATGAGAGATAACTGAAGTAGTATTATTGTTATATGTTTAGCGCACCACGTTGTGGAGCTAATTTTGATGCGGTATTAATGTTATGTTGACTTCATGCGTTGCCATCTTGTGAGTTGTGACGTCACTCTTTGTTTGGTTCGTAGCTCCCTCTGACGTAGCGATTTGTATCAATTAGTTTCTGAAAGAATTTAAGGTTATGTATATTGTCCTCCGGCTAGCAGTTTGGGGTCGAACATGTTTCTCATGCAGGGTGTGAATCGGAAAGGAATCTTTTATCCAGAAATGATATTGACGAAGAAATTGGTTTTATAATCTTTATTGCAGAACACGTTCACGAACACTTTCACATATTTATCTGGATACTCGCCATACTGAAACTGTTTGTAATAACTTCTTATCACTTTTAACTCACGTACTTCAACTTTATATATTTAACTGTATAATACTTTATAAGATTTCTCGTACTTCTGCTGCGCGTAACTTGACGAAATGAAGGACTGACTGACGATATGTAGTGTACTGAGAATTCCGTTGAACTGGGGACGATGTGTAATGTGTCGAGAATCTTGTTGCACTGGGGGACACGCTACCTCGGCCTGGCTTATTTATAGGCCTACATCAAGATACGCCTAAAGATTATAAATGAAATGCTATTGGCTAATAAAACGCGCCAACATTAGCGTCTATTTTAATATCCAATTAAAACCACTAATACATATTTCTTTTAAGGAACATTCTAGAAGCTTTTACTGAAAAGGCGCGAAACATTACGTAACTTCCTGGTTCCCGGCAATGACAAACAACTCACCCCCTTGCTGCATTATTGCGTTATTGTTGACAGTTTCAGTAAAGCCGTATATTATTATTTACCAATAATAATTACAATTAGTAAACCTCTGAAATCAATGTCACATAAAAATACATATTCATATTACTATCATTATTTACATTAAAGTAATTTGTGATACAAATTACCGTATCATATGCCCCACTAGAAACATAATTATAAATATTTATAACTTGTTTAGAAATTTTAAAATTGTGTTTTTAGTCTCCTAAATCTTGGAACACACGTTATCACTTTCACTTAACACTTCACACGCATTTAACACACGACATATTTTTTTATCTCGCCACTACTTACTGGCTTTGGTTTAATTAATTTAGATATTAATCTGACATTACAATTTTTTTATAGCAAAATACTTTACCCTAAATTATTTAACTAGTGTTACAAAAAAATGGTTTACTTTCTTATATTGTTACCAAAAATTTATCAATTCAAGAATTTTTTTGTAATTACTATACATATTTACCAAAATATTCACCCTCTACATAAATATTTACATCTCTTAAATCTAGACAATGTTTCACCTTTTCTGTTTGCTACATAAGTATTTGTTTTTTTTAAATCTTTTTACCCATTTTTTTTTATTTTGAACTTTATTTTAACAATGTTCTTGGAATTGTATTTACGTACTTTTAATTTAATATCATATTAAGTTTCAATCTTAGCATTCTTAATTTTAAAATGTTGTTACAGTTACTGAAAATTTTATTTATTTATTTATTTATTTTTTTTTAAACATTTCTCTCTTTTTTTTTTTTATAATTTATTTCTCTTTTCAAATGACACATAAATAATTAACCCTCTTACGTTCCAATACATTTCTCTGCAAGTCATCTTTACCTATCCAGCATTTACTTTACATCTAATTGCTATTTACCCTCCTGGATCAAATTGTGTGTGGCTAAACATTACTCGTAGCCGTAACCTAACCTTCAAATTGTTGTTCATGAATAACCTCTTGTATTCATTTGAAATTTCGTTCCCTGATAATATTTGAAAACAATCTACAGTTTCTTGAACAACACATCTTTTAACAACTTTCATTTTCAATTCATCTGCCATCTCTTTACTTTGAGAATACTCTGACAAATCTGTACTAAACTGTACTGGACTGGAGTTTTCATTTTGAACATCTTGGTACGATTTATTTCTTTGCATTTCTGATTCTTTTTGTATTTCTGATATCTCCGCTCTGAAATTAACTTGCGCCTTATTCACATCTACATTCCTAACCTCTTTTATCTCTCTTATCTCACTTGAAATATTACTCACTTGACTTCCTAACTCTGTGCATTCTAGATTAACCTCACTTTTAGTATTAACCTCACTTTCTTTGTTATCTATTTCCTTGCTCATGTCTGGTATTTTCTTTGAAATTTCTCCTATCTCACTTGCTATTACTTCCTCATTTTCATCACTCATTTTTGGCATACTACTATCTAGCTTCATAACTTTCTTTTCCATTTCTTCACTGCTTTGATCTACTTTTTGCTCTAATATCTCATTCCTCTGAGTTAGTTGTTGTTCTAAGCTCCTACCAATATCTTCCCTTAATTCCCTATAACTCTTCTGCATATCTTCCCTAAATTGATCTGTAATACTCTTACTAAGATCTTCCCTTAATTTCTCATTATTCTTTTGCATATCTTCCCTTATATTTCTCAGCATTTCCATAATCATACTAGTATCAAGATTAACATTTCCTGCTATTCTATTCTCACCTTCTGCACTAACATTTTTTTTCTCCAATACTACATTGTTTACGCTATTTTTTTGTACCCTGTATTGAATTACAGCTAACTGTTACACTATCTCCTTCCATCATTATTTCTTCTGTCTTACTAGTAGCCATTGTTTTTGTTTTCTAAAAAAAAATTACGATACCTTTGTGATGCTGTATGTTGCTGTTACTTTGATGTCCAGCGTTCTGCCCCATTCTCCTAGATTTGTATGTCGCTTCTGCGTTGTGTTGTGATGAATCTACGTCGTCTTGTAGTTGATCTCGGAATTACGATGTCCAATCATCCGTATAGTCTGTCGTTCCTTTTGTTTCTGGAATCTGCGTCTTGTAGATCATTTTACTGCTGCTTTCCTTCCACGTCCTGATTATGCTGATCCTTTCCTGGTTAATTCTGCTACTTCCTGGTTATTTTGATCCTTTCCTGGTCATCTTCGCCCCACGTTGATGCGCCAATTTGAAGTAGTAATGTTACAAATAATGTTGATGCTTGTGATGTTTATGTATGTGTGTTTACTTTACGCATATTTGCGAGAGAACTTGCTTTACATAATGTCTTTTTGTTGTCGAGCCCCACGTTGTGGAGCCAATATGATGCGGTATTAATGTTATGTTGACTTCATGCGTTGCCATCTTGTGAGTTGTGACGTCACTCTTTGTTTGGTTCGTAGCTCCCTCTGACGTAGCGATTTGTATCAATTAGTTTCTGAAAGAATTTAAGGTTATGTATATTGTCCTCCGGCTAGCTGTTTGGGGTCGAACATGTTTCTCATGCAGGGTGTGAATCGGAAAGGAATCTTTTATCCAGAAATGATATTGACGAAGAAATTGGTTTTATAATCTTTATTGCAGAACACGTTCACGAACACTTTCACATATTTATCTGGATACTCGCCATACTGAAACTGTTTGTAATAACTTCTTATCACTTTTAACTCACGTACTTCAACTTTATATATTTAACTGTATAATACTTTATAAGATTTCTCGTACTTCTGCTGCGCGTAACTTGACGAAATGAAGGACTGACTGACGATATGTAGTGTACTGAGAATTCCGTTGAACTGGGGACGATGTGTAATGTGTCGAGAATCTTGTTGCACTGGGGGACACGCTACCTCGGCCTGGCTTATTTATAGGCCTACATCAAGATACGCCTAAAGATTATAAATGAAATGCTATTGGCTAATAAAACGCGCCAACATTAGCGTCTATTTTAATATCCAATTAAAACCACTAATACATATTTCTTTTAAGGAACATTCTAGAAGCTTTTACTGAAAAGGCGCGAAACATTACGTAACTTCCTGGTTCCCGGCAATGACAAACAACTCACCCCCTTGCTGCATTATTGCGTTATTGTTGACAGTTTCAGTAAAGCCGTATATTATTATTTACCAATAATAATTACAATTAGTAAACCTCTGAAATCAATGTCACATAAAAATACATATTCATATTACTATCATTATTTACATTAAAGTAATTTGTGATACAAATTACCGTATCATATGCCCCACTAGAAACATAATTATAAATATTTATAACTTGTTTAGAAATTTTAAAATTGTGTTTTTAGTCTCCTAAATCTTGGAACACACGTTATCACTTTCACTTAACACTTCACACGCATTTAACACACGACATATTTTTTTATCTCGCCACTACTTACTGGCTTTGGTTTAATTAATTTAGATATTAATCTGACATTACAATTTTTTTATAGCAAAATACTTTACCCTAAATTATTTAACTAGTGTTACAAAAAAATGGTTTACTTTCTTATATTGTTACCAAAAATTTATCAATTCAAGAATTTTTTTGTAATTACTATACATATTTACCAAAATATTCACCCTCTACATAAATATTTACATCTCTTAAATCTAGACAATGTTTCACCTTTTCTGTTTGCTACATAAGTATTTGTTTTTTTTAAATCTTTTTACCCATTTTTTTTTATTTTGAACTTTATTTTAACAATGTTCTTGGAATTGTATTTACGTACTTTTAATTTAATATCATATTAAGTTTCAATCTTAGCATTCTTAATTTTAAAATGTTGTTACAGTTACTGAAAATTTTATTTATTTATTTATTTATTTTTTTTTAAACATTTCTCTCTTTTTTTTTTTTATAATTTATTTCTCTTTTCAAATGACACATAAATAATTAACCCTCTTACGTTCCAATACATTTCTCTGCAAGTCATCTTTACCTATCCAGCATTTACTTTACATCTAATTGCTATTTACCCTCCTGGATCAAATTGTGTGTGGCTAAACATTACTCGTAGCCGTAACCTAACCTTCAAATTGTTGTTCATGAATAACCTCTTGTATTCATTTGAAATTTCGTTCCCTGATAATATTTGAAAACAATCTACAGTTTCTTGAACAACACATCTTTTAACAACTTTCATTTTCAATTCATCTGCCATCTCTTTACTTTGAGAATACTCTGACAAATCTGTACTAAACTGTACTGGACTGGAGTTTTCATTTTGAACATCTTGGTACGATTTATTTCTTTGCATTTCTGATTCTTTTTGTATTTCTGATATCTCCGCTCTGAAATTAACTTGCGCCTTATTCACATCTACATTCCTAACCTCTTTTATCTCTCTTATCTCACTTGAAATATTACTCACTTGACTTCCTAACTCTGTGCATTCTAGATTAACCTCACTTTTAGTATTAACCTCACTTTCTTTGTTATCTATTTCCTTGCTCATGTCTGGTATTTTCTTTGAAATTTCTCCTATCTCACTTGCTATTACTTCCTCATTTTCATCACTCATTTTTGGCATACTACTATCTAGCTTCATAACTTTCTTTTCCATTTCTTCACTGCTTTGATCTACTTTTTGCTCTAATATCTCATTCCTCTGAGTTAGTTGTTGTTCTAAGCTCCTACCAATATCTTCCCTTAATTCCCTATAACTCTTCTGCATATCTTCCCTAAATTGATCTGTAATACTCTTACTAAGATCTTCCCTTAATTTCTCATTATTCTTTTGCATATCTTCCCTTATATTTCTCAGCATTTCCATAATCATACTAGTATCAAGATTAACATTTCCTGCTATTCTATTCTCACCTTCTGCACTAACATTTTTTTTCTCCAATACTACATTGTTTACGCTATTTTTTTGTACCCTGTATTGAATTACAGCTAACTGTTACACTATCTCCTTCCATCATTATTTCTTCTGTCTTACTAGTAGCCATTGTTTTTGTTTTCTAAAAAAAAATTACGATACCTTTGTGATGCTGTATGTTGCTGTTACTTTGATGTCCAGCGTTCTGCCCCATTCTCCTAGATTTGTATGTCGCTTCTGCGTTGTGTTGTGATGAATCTACGTCGTCTTGTAGTTGATCTCGGAATTACGATGTCCAATCATCCGTATAGTCTGTCGTTCCTTTTGTTTCTGGAATCTGCGTCTTGTAGATCATTTTACTGCTGCTTTCCTTCCACGTCCTGATTATGCTGATCCTTTCCTGGTTAATTCTGCTACTTCCTGGTTATTTTGATCCTTTCCTGGTCATCTTCGCCCCACGTTGATGCGCCAATTTGAAGTAGTAATGTTACAAATAATGTTGATGCTTGTGATGTTTATGTATGTGTGTTTACTTTACGCATATTTGCGAGAGAACTTGCTTTACATAATGTCTTTTTGTTGTCGAGCCCCACGTTGTGGAGCCAATATGATGCGGTATTAATGTTATGTTGACTTCATGCGTTGCCATCTTGTGAGTTGTGACGTCACTCTTTGTTTGGTTCGTAGCTCCCTCTGACATAGCGATTTGTATCAATTAGTTTCTGAAAGAATTTAAGGTTATGTATATTGTCCTCCGGCTAGCTGTTTGGGGTCGAACATGTTTCTCATGCAGGGTGTGAATCGGAAAGGAATCTTTTATCCAGAAATGATATTGACGAAGAAATTGGTTTTATAATCTTTATTGCAGAACACGTTCACGAACACTTTCACATATTTATCTGGATACTCGCCATACTGAAACTGTTTGTAATAACTTCTTATCACTTTTAACTCACGTACTTCAACTTTATATATTTAACTGTATAATACTTTATAAGATTTCTCGTACTTCTGCTGCGCGTAACTTGACGAAATGAAGGACTGACTGACGATATGTAGTGTACTGAGAATTCCGTTGAACTGGGGACGATGTGTAATGTGTCGAGAATCTTGTTGCACTGGGGGACACGCTACCTCGGCCTGGCTTATTTATAGGCCTACATCAAGATACGCCTAAAGATTATAAATGAAATGCTATTGGCTAATAAAACGCGCCAACATTAGCGTCTATTTTAATATCCAATTAAAACCACTAATACATATTTCTTTTAAGGAACATTCTAGAAGCTTTTACTGAAAAGGCGCGAAACATTACGTAACTTCCTGGTTCCCGGCAATGACAAACAACTCACCCCCTTGCTGCATTATTGCGTTATTGTTGACAGTTTCAGTAAAGCCGTATATTATTATTTACCAATAATAATTACAATTAGTAAACCTCTGAAATCAATGTCACATAAAAATACATATTCATATTACTATCATTATTTACATTAAAGTAATTTGTGATACAAATTACCGTATCATATGCCCCACTAGAAACATAATTATAAATATTTATAACTTGTTTAGAAATTTTAAAATTGTGTTTTTAGTCTCCTAAATCTTGGAACACACGTTATCACTTTCACTTAACACTTCACACGCATTTAACACACGACATATTTTTTTATCTCGCCACTACTTACTGGCTTTGGTTTAATTAATTTAGATATTAATCTGACATTACAATTTTTTTATAGCAAAATACTTTACCCTAAATTATTTAACTAGTGTTACAAAAAAATGGTTTACTTTCTTATATTGTTACCAAAAATTTATCAATTCAAGAATTTTTTTGTAATTACTATACATATTTACCAAAATATTCACCCTCTACATAAATATTTACATCTCTTAAATCTAGACAATGTTTCACCTTTTCTGTTTGCTACATAAGTATTTGTTTTTTTTAAATCTTTTTACCCATTTTTTTTTATTTTGAACTTTATTTTAACAATGTTCTTGGAATTGTATTTACGTACTTTTAATTTAATATCATATTAAGTTTCAATCTTAGCATTCTTAATTTTAAAATGTTGTTACAGTTACTGAAAATTTTATTTATTTATTTATTTATTTTTTTTTAAACATTTCTCTCTTTTTTTTTTTTATAATTTATTTCTCTTTTCAAATGACACATAAATAATTAACCCTCTTACGTTCCAATACATTTCTCTGCAAGTCATCTTTACCTATCCAGCATTTACTTTACATCTAATTGCTATTTACCCTCCTGGATCAAATTGTGTGTGGCTAAACATTACTCGTAGCCGTAACCTAACCTTCAAATTGTTGTTCATGAATAACCTCTTGTATTCATTTGAAATTTCGTTCCCTGATAATATTTGAAAACAATCTACAGTTTCTTGAACAACACATCTTTTAACAACTTTCATTTTCAATTCATCTGCCATCTCTTTACTTTGAGAATACTCTGACAAATCTGTACTAAACTGTACTGGACTGGAGTTTTCATTTTGAACATCTTGGTACAATTTATTTCTTTGCATTTCTGATTCTTTTTGTATTTCTGATATCTCCGCTCTGAAATTAACTTGCGCCTTATTCACATCTACATTCCTAACCTCTTTTATCTCTCTTATCTCACTTGAAATATTACTCACTTGACTTCCTAACTCTGTGCATTCTAGATTAACCTCACTTTTAGTATTAACCTCACTTTCTTTGTTATCTATTTCCTTGCTCATGTCTGGTATTTTCTTTGAAATTTCTCCTATCTCACTTGCTATTACTTCCTCATTTTCATCACTCATTTTTGGCATACTACTATCTAGCTTCATAACTTTCTTTTCCATTTCTTCACTGCTTTGATCTACTTTTTGCTCTAATATCTCATTCCTCTGAGTTAGTTGTTGTTCTAAGCTCCTACCAATATCTTCCCTTAATTCCCTATAACTCTTCTGCATATCTTCCCTAAATTGATCTGTAATACTCTTACTAAGATCTTCCCTTAATTTCTCATTATTCTTTTGCATATCTTCCCTTATATTTCTCAGCATTTCCATAATCATACTAGTATCAAGATTAACATTTCCTGCTATTCTATTCTCACCTTCTGCACTAACATTTTTTTTCTCCAATACTACATTGTTTACGCTATTTTTTTGTACCCTGTATTGAATTACAGCTAACTGTTACACTATCTCCTTCCATCATTATTTCTTCTGTCTTACTAGTAGCCATTGTTTTTGTTTTCTAAAAAAAAATTACGATACCTTTGTGATGCTGTATGTTGCTGTTACTTTGATGTCCAGCGTTCTGCCCCATTCTCCTAGATTTGTATGTCGCTTCTGCGTTGTGTTGTGATGAATCTACGTCGTCTTGTAGTTGATCTCGGAATTACGATGTCCAATCATCCGTATAGTCTGTCGTTCCTTTTGTTTCTGGAATCTGCGTCTTGTAGATCATTTTACTGCTGCTTTCCTTCCACGTCCTGATTATGCTGATCCTTTCCTGGTTAATTCTGCTACTTCCTGGTTATTTTGATCCTTTCCTGGTCATCTTCGCCCCACGTTGATGCGCCAATTTGAAGTAGTAATGTTACAAATAATGTTGATGCTTGTGATGTTTATGTATGTGTGTTTACTTTACGCATATTTGCGAGAGAACTTGCTTTACATAATGTCTTTTTGTTGTCGAGCCCCACGTTGTGGAGCCAATATGATGCGGTATTAATGTTATGTTGACTTCATGCGTTGCCATCTTGTGAGTTGTGACGTCACTCTTTGTTTGGTTCGTAGCTCCCTCTGACGTAGCGATTTGTATCAATTAGTTTCTGAAAGAATTTAAGGTTATGTATATTGTCCTCCGGCTAGCTGTTTGGGGTCGAACATGTTTCTCATGCAGGGTGTGAATCGGAAAGGAATCTTTTATCCAGAAATGATATTGACGAAGAAATTGGTTTTATAATCTTTATTGCAGAACACGTTCACGAACACTTTCACATATTTATCTGGATACTCGCCATACTGAAACTGTTTGTAATAACTTCTTATCACTTTTAACTCACGTACTTCAACTTTATATATTTAACTGTATAATACTTTATAAGATTTCTCGTACTTCTGCTGCGCGTAACTTGACGAAATGAAGGACTGACTGACGATATGTAGTGTACTGAGAATTCCGTTGAACTGGGGACGATGTGTAATGTGTCGAGAATCTTGTTGCACTGGGGGACACGCTACCTCGGCCTGGCTTATTTATAGGCCTACATCAAGATACGCCTAAAGATTATAAATGAAATGCTATTGGCTAATAAAACGCGCCAACATTAGCGTCTAGTTTAATATCCAATTAAAACCACTAATACATATTTCTTTTAAGGAACATTCTAGAAGCTTTTACTGAAAAGGCGCGAAACATTACGTACCTTCCTGGTTCCCGGCAATGACAAACAACTCACCCCCTTGCTGCATTATTGCGTTATTGTTGACAGTTTCAGTAAAGCCGTATATTATTATTTACCAATAATAATTACAATTAGTAAACCTCTGAAATCAATGTCACATAAAAATACATATTCATATTACTATCATTATTTACATTAAAGTAATTTGTGATACAAATTACCGTATCATAACAAAGGGGAGACGCATTGCTATGTTTCACTCCACGTGGAATTAATTTCTGTGCAACTGACACACTTAGTGGTGCAATGTGAAACACGAGCTATGTCCGAGAATAAACAATGCATATGGTGTGTCCTGTTCAGGTAAATCAAGGTAAAGTGAATGTTAACCAAAACAGCACAATAATACCCTCAGCCTTGGAGAGTTTCTCGTGATTGCAATACATTCCAGTTCTGCAATTTCACTTCTTTCCCATCTCTGCTACCTTTGTAAGAGTCCATAGTGCATCATTGAAAATGGGTGGAAGACCGAGGTCTGCAACTTGGATTGTTCAACCTAACGAAGTTATGGAGGTTACAGCAATTAGAGAAGAGGAAGATTTGTTTCAGGCGCTGGAGTGTACTATAAGCACTCGTAATAGCACCACAGGCAGTAAACGGTGGTGCTGCACAAGATTCAAATACGTGAGGTAAGGATTGTTCTTCGCTGACAGCAAACTCTCATTTAAGCAGATAATTATATTTGTTTATGGTTGGGTGAAGATGCAGCCACTGAAGCTCACATCAGCGAGTTTCACGCCGCACAAACTGGGAAAATTTTTGTCCAGAGGAGCATCCCGCTGCTCCCACAGTAGACTTAGATAAGATTGGCAATCCTCTAATCATCAAGATTGTCTACCAAAAATATGACGGTGAGAAGGCCAATGGGACTGACTTCTGTTGGAGGTACCTGACAGAAAGGCTGCATCACACATGGTGGTGTCTAGATCCAATCAGTAGTCCGGGAGCTACCTACCTCCACCAAGTGTGTGCCACATTGTCTGAAAATTATGGTATTTGAATTTTAAGGGAGGAAAACAGCCCTTTTTAGGATCACCATTTCCTTTACTTAAGAGCAGATATACTAGATTTTATTGTTATTTGTTCTCAGGTATACACTTTATGTTCACTTTGTTTTCCAGTATTCTTGCATTTTATATTTATGTTTCCAGAATTCAGGAGTGTTTGTGCAAAAGTCAATAGATAAAGAAATCAAAATTTTACAGGAATCACATTTTTTTATATTAAACACACAAGTATTTATTTTATAACAAAAGTTTTTGGCATGAAGCATTCTTTGTTCAGAGGCAATGAAAAAAGGGTTAAACAGAAATATGTGCACATTTTAAATATTGGTTTGTTTTACTATAAAAATAAATAAATAAATAAAAAAAAAGGGTTTTTTATCAAAACTCAATACATACAGTCTTTCTTCATAATACAAGTCTCATTAGAGCACTAATAGAACTGAACAAAATTAATAATCTTAGCTAAAAACTATAATTTTCACAAAATTCTAAATGGGTCACTTCCGCTAGAATAGTTGTATAGAAGTGCTTTGCCTCATTTGTTATTTTGAAATACTGAACGAGTTTCTTAATGTCATCCTGTTTTCTTTTAGACAGCATGTTAACTTCTGGAATCTGCACCTGCATGGTTTCAGATAAGAATGGTATATCAGTGCAGTACAAGTTAAGTGGAAATCATTAGCCTACACTTACATTGAAAGGTTTAAATATGACCATTTAAGCAGCCAACGTATGTCCAAGGAAGCAAGGATTCATATTTCACTCCCTGCCACTGGAACGCAGTAGTTGGAATATTACGACACTGGAGAATGCTCTTACTTAAAACTTTATACTGCGGTGAGAAACATTTACTTGGCCTTGTGTATGTTTCAGATAATGAGTTCAGCATGTATCGAGTTTTGAAATGTTTGGTTATCTCGAATTATGGCATGAATCCAGTTTCACTAAATCTGATTCCATAGATTGATTCACATTTAAGTTAGATTGAGCGCGTTTGTTGCAGAACACAATCTTTCTTTCAGTGTAATGGAACATTTGCCGTAATTGATTAAATCAATCTGTCCAGACTGAGAGATTGCAAAAATGGTTACTTGCGGGCAGACAAAAGCAACTTCCATCGTGAAGAGTGTTACTGGCGCTGAAAGTAAACACAGGCTGTGCCTAGTGCTCTGAGAAAATAAGTTTTCTCTACTTGTGAACGAATCCACAGAAATAAGCATCACAAAACACTAGTCACACGTGTTAATGTAGAGGTCAATATTATTAATGGTTTTGCCTGTAAGTGATGGAACAACACATCAACAAATTGTTACTGCATTTGCAGCAGACAATGCTTCAGTGCACTTATCCAAGCTGATATTCCAAATTTGTACGTTACGAGGTGTATTTAACCTCTTATGTTTGCTCAAAACTTCCGACTCCTCAAGACTTGACGCATGATATATATAACTATTTTCACATGAGTGCAAAACGAACAAAAGCGTTAAAAGAATTTCAGGTGTTTGTGCAAGTTGCCCCTCACAACCTTCCCTTTGCATCAGGTAGTATTTCGTGTTCTGGAACAGTACAATGCTTTGAAACTGTACCTCACACATGCAACTGAGAAATTAACAGCTCCAGAAGCTATATGACCCTTGGAACCATTTGCATTTAGAATTTCTGGATTTTGTTTTGCCAGTATTCAACAACTTAAATAAACAAATGCAAAGTAAAAACCCCCAGATACATCACTTAAGAAAAAATGTACGTGCAGCAATAAAAACCATTGCAGACTGTTATCCAAGACATGAATGTGTCACTAAAATAGGGGAAAGACAATTTTACTTCAAAAATCCCAGACACTTTTAACCGTTAAAAACTATGTATTTCGGCACTCAAGTTGCTATGGCATTATCTAAATTAAACTTCCTGAAAGTGACAAAGATATTTAAATTAATATGCCTAGATTTTTACACTGAGACAATAGATCAGATCTGCCAACACTTGCCTCTCTGCGACAGTATTTTCAGGAATCTAGAACGTTTGGATCTTCAGAAAATAAAAGATGTTCAATCCATAGGACCCTTGATATCAGAGTTCCCCAATCTTGTTGAAGAGAATGAAATCCAAAAGATTCACACTGAATGGTGATTATTAAGGAACACCGAGATTGAAGTACAGAGTGATTCAGTGCAAGATTTCTGGAGATGTGTGAAACAAAGAAAGTATCAGAATGGAAAATCGGCGTTTCCATTTCTGGCAAAATTTGTGTGGTGTGTTTTGTGTCTACCACATTCAAATGCTGGTGTAGAGCGAGTGTTTACTTCTATAAACCTAATGAAAACTAAACAAAGAAATAGGCTAGGCACGGCTAATCTACTGTAGTTGTGGTCCGTCGAAGTAGCTTAAATTAGCCAAAGAAAGTGAATAAATTACCTTGTGAGTGAGTTTAGAAGTAGATGTGATCTGTTCAATAGCTTGTGTCCACCTACCCGCCCCTCCACAGTGTTTTACTTATATAGGCGAATCGCGTACAAAACAAAACAAACATAGCCTTAAATTAGCCAAAGAAAAGCGAATAACTTACCTTGTGAGTGAGTTTAGAAGTAGATGTGATCTGTTCAATAGCTTGTGTCCACCTACCCGCCCCTCGACGGTGTTTTAGTTATATAGGCGTAAGAAACAAAACAAACGTAGCCTTAGGTTGGGATTACTTCTTTTTATATAAGCTTACGTTTCTGAATTCAGGGAAGGTTAGCCTTAGGTTAGGGTTGTTTTTTATGTAAGCTTGCGTTAACTATCTACCACTATTACGGTAAAGCAACTTCTTTAATACGACATCGTCATCGCTGTGCGGGCCACAACTAGAGCATAATGTCGATCCTGTGTTATATGCTTAAACTCTGTAAAATAAGTTTAAAAAGTAATATTACTCACAAATTTTGTGTTATAATTTCTTCACCGATAAATAAATATGCAGCGTAGAATCATGATGAGAATGACGATAAATATATAGAATAGATTAGCTGAAGGCCCCGGACAATGGTGAACCATAGTTGGTTCCTGTTGCAATGCCATTACAATTTTTTTTTTCTCCGGTTCGCTTCTACTTTTTTCGCTCCAATGCAGTTGGCAACACTGTATTCAGAAAACAAGCGCTTGCAGAAAGCTCTCCCGAAGGTGTACGAATACCACGCTTCCAAAGCGAATTTTACGACCTCTGCCCAGGGTTGCCATGTCTACTGATTTTGTAGGAGATTTCCTGCTTTTTTGCAAATCTACTGCTCTACTGTTAAAACACGAGCAAACCTCAAAATCTCCTGCTTTTTACTTATTTATAATTTTTAAACTTTGTTTTCCCTTAAGACCGTAGAAATCGCTCTTCTAGACGTTTTTATTATGCAAGGCACTTCTACTCGTGTATAAAAATGAGTGATTCATTTCATAATCACTTGTATACACAAACATTATACCATATCTGGGTTGCGTAAGAGAACTTGCTATTGGAAAAACTATGATAGATAAGAAAGTGGAGGGAAAATATATATACACTTTTAAACCGGACTCTTGGATAACGAATAAACAATAACATATTCAGTACACTCCGGAGAAATTTCTCAAGCCTACTTCCCTCATAGTAACTAGCTGGTATACAGATATTGACGTTCCCGGTAGCTTATTTAGGCTACTTGTTATTTAGCAACTGTGTTTATGCTTCTCGCTTCAGTTTATACTGGCAGTAAATATTGGGTGTTTATGTGCATACACGTGTATTATTTAGAATAAGTGCCTATTTATCCCACAGAGACTTATCGCTGATGCCTTTAGTTTGTTCCATCCTCCTTCCACCTCCCCTAGCATAACAGTTGCAGATTGCCTGTGTTTGGTTTAACAAATTAAATAATAATAATATTACTGGGACAAAATCTAAATTAATTTTTCAGTTGCGTTGCAGTTGAGGCTTAAGAACGAACAGAAAAACATTACTGCCAGCGTTCTAATTTGCTAGTGTAAATTAAAGTGCGTGTGCTTATATATAGTTTAACTACGCTGTGTGTTACGGTGTTAACTAAACATGAGTAAGAAACAGAAGTACAGTCAAAACTATAAAGCTGAGTGGGAGCAAGAAGATAAGTTTAGTGCCTGGTTAGCATCTTCTAAAAGGGGGTCTAATTTTGCATTTTGCAAAGTGTGTGATTATAATATAAATATTGCATCAGGTGGTAAAACTGCTTTGGAGAGACATGTAACAACAGAGAAACATATTCAGTGTGCTAAACGGCTAATTGGACAGAAAAGTCTATCATTTGCACATCAGTCCACCACATTAACTACCAAAGTAAAAGAAGCAGAAATGCATCTTGTGGCTTTTCTAGCAGAACATAATATTTCTTTTAATGTCATGGAACATCTGCCCTCTCTAATTAAATCAATATGTCCTGATTCTGAAATTACAAAAAGGATAACCTGTTCTTGAACAAAAGCAACAGGTTTTCTTAATAATGTTTTGGGTCTAGAAAGTAAAGAAATGCTATATGCAATGCTGAGAGAACATAAATTTTCTCTAATTGTGGATGAATCTACAGACATTAGTTCTTTTAAACATTTGTGTTTGGTTGTTCGGTTTGATTCTGGTATTGGCGGGGTTTCAGATTCATTTTTTGATGTGATATCTGTTAGTAATGCTAATGCAATTAACTTTTACCAGAGTGTGGTAAACTCTTTTGTTTCTAGGAATATTCCTATAAAGACAACCTCATTGGATTAGCCGCAGATGGAGCTAGTGTTATGATGGGTAAAAGACATTCTTTATCTGTTCTTCTAAAGAATGATATACCACACTTGTTTATAATGACATTGTCGTTATGTTTGTCATTCATTCAACTTATGTTCATCCTATGCTTGCACTAAACTTCCGCGAGAACCAGAAGATCTGGTTCGCGATATCTTCAATTATTTCCATGCAAGTGCAAAGCGTGTAGAAGCTCTCAAAGAGTTTCAAACTTTTGTGAACACTAAGCCACACAAACTACTACAACCAAGCCAAACACGGTGGTTATCTCTCAGGTTAGTTGTTTCTCGTATATTAGAGCAGTATGGTGCTCTTATTCTTTACTTCACCCATGCTTCTTTCGAAGAAAAACTTCAAGCAACTGACTTAATTCTCAACAAGCTGAAATCACCATACAACAAGATATCTGGAGTTCCTTCAGTTTGTTTTACCTATTTTTAACGGTTTAAATAAGCAAATGCAAAGCGAAGAACCCCAAATCCACAACCTGAAAGCTGGTGTTATTTCTGCTTTGCGAACTATCCTTGACTGCTACATTAAACCTGAACATTTGAAGTCCACTGAAACAGATAAAATTGAATACAGGGATCCTAGAGTATTTCTTCCTGTAGAAAACATGTATTTTGGTGCCAAAAGTCCAAATATCTCTGACAAAATCATCCCTGCCGGACAAACATGTGCAAGTTCTGAAATTACGCTGAGTTGAGGTTTACATTGTGTCAGTTCACCAGATACTAAGCCGTTTTTCATTAAGCGATACCCTTCTTACATTGATAGAAGTGTTAGAACCAGCTAAAATCCAAATAGTACAGTCAATTGCACCACTTGCTTCTTATTTTCCTAATTTGGTGAAACCGGAAGAAATTCAACAAATAGATACAGAATGGAAGCTGCCGCGCAACACTGACATTGCATGTGGTAGTGACGCTACAGTGCAAGAATTTTGGACCCAAGTAAAGAAAAAGAAATATGCCAATTCAAAGCATGTTTTCCCTCTTTTGTCCAAATTTATCTGCTGCCTTATGAGTCTTCCCCATTCTGGTGCTACAGTGGAGCGAGTTTTTTCAATTATCTGATGAAAACAAAAGTAAGGAATCGGTTGTCAACCAAAACAATGTGCGGATTGTTACATGCAAGCAGACTTGTGTCAGATTCAGAGTGTCATTCTTTTGCAATTTCAAGTTCAATGTTGCAGAAATTCAAGAGTGACATGTATGACAGTGATTGACAATAATGTGTACATAATTGGATCAACTACTACTGTGTGCACTACAGAAGGATCGACATAAATGGTGAGTGCTATGCCAATTTTAATTAGTATTATGGAAAATTTAATACCGAATGTAGGTGCTCGGAGATTATCTGTAATAATAATAATAATACAATAATAATGCTATAAATATGTATACACAAAGCGAATTTGCCGGTTAAGTGAAATCTACTGCTATCTCCTGCTTTTTTCAAACCAGATCTTCTGCTTTTACTTCGGCAGACCTGGCAACACTGCCTCTGCCATGCTGATTGCTGAGGCTTGAAACTAAACTAAGCTGATAAAATACCAATGTCGAAAATATAAAAATAAAGCAGAATTTTCGTATCAACGAGCAATTGTGTAAGTGTAGGAGTTTATAGTGATACCTTATTTAATATTGAGTACCAAATAACGCGCATTCGATGTTTAAAACTGGAAGATGACCTGAAAACCTAGTAAGGTAGAAGACAGGTTATGAATCGAAAGTTTAGTTGGTTTTAATGAAGAATTGAAATATATATAGCGAAAACAAGCTAAACTTAAATATAAACTCTACTTAGTATGTTAAGGTGTTAAAATGTATGTTTGTGCTATTTAGTGTTGAAACGTGTTCGAAATGAGACTGTATTTTGTTACGGTATTCTTATAATGTTATTACTTGTGATGTTTGTGTATGTGTGTTTACTTCATGTGAAGCCATCTTGTGACGTAATTCTTTGTTAGGTTCGTAGCTCCATCTGGTGTTAGCAATTTGCGGCAGTATTAGTTTCTGTTTGAAAGAATGTTACTATTATTTTATTCAACTCTATTTCAATGTCCTCCGGCTAGCTATTATCCTTTTTTGGGTCGAGCACTTCTCTTCGTACAGGTTGTGTAAACGGAAAGGAATCTTTTATCCAAAAAGAACACTGATGAAGAAATTTGTTTTATAATTTTATTGTCGAACACGTTCACTATCACTTTTACACATTGATCTAGATCCTCGCCAAACTGAAACTGTTATAACAACTTCTTACTGATAATTCTTTTAATCCACGTACTTCAATCTTTTGTATAATTAACTTTACCATACTTTAGATTTTTTTATAATTCTGCTAAGCGTAACTTGTGAATCTATATCCGATGTGTGCCGTACAAATACTTTCGACGAACTGACCGACTGAAGACGACGTGTAGTGTACACAGATTTTTGATGAACTGACGGACTTTACCTCTAACCTAATGCTTTCATACCCATACACTCCGATATGCCTAAAGATTATAACTGAACTGCAATTGGCTAATAAAACGCGCCAACATTAGCGTCTATTTTTATATCCAATGAAAATTATGAATACATATGCTCTAGGGAAATGTTCCAGAAGGTTCTAAACGAAAAAACGTGCCAACATTACGCAACTTCCTCGTTTCCAATAATGATAAACAGTTCACCCCCTCGCTGCATTACTGCGCGCTATTATTGACAGTTTCAGTAAGGCCGTATAAACTTACTTCTCAACAATAGTTACAATCAATAAACATCTCAAATCAATGTCACATAAAAATGCATATTCATATTACAATCATTATTTACATTTGAGTAATTTGTGATACAAATTACTGCATCATATGTCCCACTAGAAACATAATTATAAATATTTACAACATGTTTGGAAATTTTATAATTGGGTTTTTAGTCTCCTAAATCTTGGAACACACACTATCACTTTCACTTAACACTTCACACGTATTTAACACACGACATATTTTTTTTTATCTCGCCACTACTTACTGGCTCTGGTTTAATGTTTTTAGACATTAATCTGACATCACATTTTTTATAGCAAATACTGTACCCTGAAGTATTTAATTACTGTTACAAAAATGGTTTACTTTCTTATATTGTTAACAAAAATTTATCAATTCAAGAATTTTTTTGTAATTATTAAACATATTTACCAAAAATATTCACCCTTTACACAAACATATTTACATCTCTTAAATCTAGGCACTGTTTCACATGTTCTGTTTGCTACATAAATATTTGTTTTAATTATTTTTACCCCTTTTTTGTTGTTTTGTACTGTATATTCACAATGCTCTTGGAATTATATCTACGTACTTTACTTTAATATAACATCATGCTTTATTTCAAATGCTGTTCAGTTACTAATAAAATGTTATTTTCCTTTTAAACATTTAGTTATGTCCAAAATTTATTTCTCCTTTCTTATGACATACATACATAATTAACCCTCTTACGTTCCAATACATTGCTCTGCATTTCATCTTTAACTATCCAGCATTTACTATTTATCATCTTTGTTTTCTGTTTCACCTTTATCTTCATTGTTGTATGGTTTCAGCATTTCAATATGGAACTTTCCTATGCTTTTTCGAGTTGTTGGATTACATAACTCATATGTATTTTTTCCATATACTTCAACAACTTCATATGGTCCATGGTATTTGAGAAACATTCGCCAATAAAGTTTATTTGCTTTATCCGACAATTTCTTGGTTTTAACCAAAACTAAATCTCCTATTTTGATCCTCCATTCCTTTCTCTTCTTTTCTTCATGTTTAATTTTTCTTTTTATGGCCTTTTTCTTCATCCTCTCGAATGCTTTTCGGAACATCTCTTCTTCTGTTTGTGGTATCGAGTGCGCATCTGGAATGGCTTCTGGAATATTCTTACACATTGTATTGATCTTCTTTCCTAACTTAAGTTCACATGGTTTGTATCCTGTCACATTGTTTACGGTTTCATTTAGTAAATTCTGAACGAAATTCACGTATCCATACCATTGGGTTTGTTTTCGATGACACGGCACCCTTAAATAATTTGAAATTTCCTTAATTTCCCTCTCCACTGGGTTGGAGTTCGGTCTGTATCTTGACGAAAAATATTGTTTAATGCCATTTTCTTTCAGTCCATCCATAAATTTTTTTACTGTGAAGTACGAAGCATTATCGCTCAATACAGATTGAATAGGTCCTTCTTCTATCACATATGACTTGAGTAGTCTATCCAAACATGCTAAACCTGTAGGTTTTCTCAAAGGGTAAATTCTTACATATTTGCTGAATATATCATAACAGAGAAATATATATTTGTTTTCAAATTGACTTGGAGGCATCGGACCATGAATATAAATACTAATTACACATCTTGGTTTATCCCTTATAACCGAATTGGTTTCAAATGCATATGCTGCATTTATTTGCTTTGCCTTCTGACACAGGTTGCAGCACGATATAAATTTCGGCACTTTCTGACGCAATTTGGATATGTATAAATTTTCTAAAATCATAGAAGTTGTCCGGTCCGTCCCTGAGTGTGCTAACCCTTCGTGAAAATTCTTAATTAGTTCCTTTTCCATGCTTTTCGGAACCATTACCTTCCAACTAGGCACTTCTTTTCCATGTTCCTTGTATAATTTTCCATCCCGAATTGCTACAATTTCTTTCTTTGCCTTTTCAATTAGTGGTGCCTTTTCCTTAAGTACTAATAATTTTGCGTCCTCATTTTGAATTTCCCCTATATTTTTCAATTTTCTAATCATTTCTTTGCTTAAAGGAATTTCAATTGTCAATATTTTGACTTCATTTCTAGGCCTTTCAATATTTTCGGGAATTTGTGGATTGTAGTTTAATCTTGATAGCAAATCACTGAAGGTATTATTCTTGCCAGGAATGTGTATAACCTCAATATCGAATGTAGATATTGCATGAATGTATCTAGCAAGTTTTCCACTACATAATCTACACCGTTGTATGAAAGTTAAGCTGATGTGGTCTGAATATACTTTCACCTTTTGCTGATAAATATAGGTTTTAAAACGAATTAATGAGAAATATAGTGCTCCAATTTCTAGCTGAGTCACTGAAGAATTTCGCTCAATATTTGTAAGTCCTCTAGAAGCTGTACTAATGACGTGAAAGTCATTGTTGATGTCTCGCTGTCCTAAAATTCCGGCGTATCCTTGCATTGATGCGTCGACATAAATCTCATATTCCAAATCTTCTCTGGGCCTCTCGAGTAATATTGACTTAGCAAAGAGTTCTTTTACTCTCTCAAAACATTTTTGATGATCCTCTGTCCATTTCCACTTATTGTTCTTTCGGAGGAGCTGCCGCAGTGGTTCTATTTCAGCCGAATACCTTGGTACGAACTTACTCTGAAAGTTCAATACCCCTAAGAGACGTCTAATTTGTTTTACGTTCCTTGGTGGTGGAATTTTCATTATTGCTTCAATTCTCTTCTGATCAGGTCTTATACCTCGTTCGTCCACTACATAACCCAGAAAATTTATTTCCTTGACACAAAATTTTGATTTTTGTATGTTCACAGTCATACCATGTTGTTGCAGTTTATTTAACACATAATGGACATTATTCATGTGTTCTTCAAATGTTTGACTAATGATTAGGAAGTCGTCAATATACTTTATTAAGAAATCATCTGCAGAATTTCCAAAGATACTGTGAATGGCTCTCAAAAATCCACTTCCTGAGTTTTTTAAACCAAAAGGATTTACACAAAAACGATACTGGATCCCCGAGTATTGAAATGAAGTGTAATCACGCACTTGTGGATCTAATTCCACTTGCCAATATGATGCAGTGAGGTCAATGGATGTCAGAAATCTCCCTCTTGAAAGTTTCGTAATTAATTGTTCAATTCCTTCACTTTGAAAATGATCAGGCTTCATGTACTTGTTGACATATCTACCGTCTAATGTTAATCTCAAACTACCATCTCGTTTAATACTCCAACAGATTGAATTTATGTATTGAGAATTACTTTGCTCAATAATCCCATTTTCTAACATGCTATTTATTAGTTGTCTAGCTTTGTCCCGAAGACTTATAGGTAAATTGTCATACTTGTGCCTATATGGTGGTAGGTCTTCTACTTGAAATGTATGCTGGTATACATTACATCTGCCTGGGATATTACTAAATACTGAACTATTGTTCATCAAAACATCATGAAGGATTTGTTTTTGTGTTTTCGTAAGGTTATAAGCTTCTTCACACTTGTGTATTATTTCATCATTTCTCTTCTCTTCCCAGCTGTTGTCTGTCTCGCTCACATGGTCGTCTTTTGTTTGGATTGTAAATTTCTCTACTTTCTCTGGCATTTCTACAAGCTGTTGAAAATATGGCGTGCTTTTCCCTTCATATTCTGTGACTACTTGCTTTATTTGACTATTTCTATCAGTCTCTGTTATTTGTACAAAAAACTCTTGGTCACAAAGATTTTTCTCATCCTTTGTCATCGCGATTACAGAAACTTTCTCTTTTATAAATGGTACCTTTATTTCTCTATCGCCTTTTGTCATTTTTAACTCTTCATGTTTAAAATCTATACTTGCTTCATATTCATGTAGGAAGTCACATCCTATAATTATGTCACAAATCAGATGGTTTACAATTAGAAACATAACCTCAAAATTCTCTCCGCCGATAAGTATGCTAAGTAGAGCTTGTGTTTTTATGACTTGTGTCGTTCTTCCAATTGCAACACGACAAACTAAATTACTAGTGGGAAGAGCCATAATTTTGTTACCTTCATTAATCAAATTTATGTAAAATTTCTGTGAGCAAATTGAAGCTGACGAACCAGAATCTATAGTTGCAATGATCTCTTTCTTCGCAATTTCCATCCTAACATGAGGTGACTCGAAATTTTCTCCCTTATCTTTTGTTGCTGTAATCTTATTACAGGGTGTGTGTGTAGGCATATTATTTGTATTGGTAATGGATACTGAATTATTAAAGACGTCCTGAGAACCTACTGCACAGGAGTCTATTAACAGTTTTCCTGGTTATTTCCATGTTCACGTACAGGACTGCCATTCCTAATAGGCGCTAAATCTATCTCATTGTCGCTACCATTGTTTTGAGTTCCCCTTCCTCGAGTTCGAAATCCTCGATTTCTGAAATTACGTCCTCTTGGCACATAATTTTCTTGCCGTTCCTCTGATCTTTCCCGGTTATCGTTTTCCCTCCAGTGAGTGAAATTTCCTCTTTGTCTAATGTACCGCCTACCATAATTTTGCCCTCTTTCAGGCAATCTTTCTGTCCTGACATAATTTATTTGTTCCTGTCGACCTGGTCTCCCATCTATCCTCGATCTTTCAAATTGTGGAACGTATGATTGATACCGTTGTCTGGTATTATTTTCATGACGCCTGTCTTGTCCTCTACTTTGCTGATAACTACCTTGGTAATTTCTTCTATCTCGCACATCTAAAAATCTATGCTCCCACTCCCGAGATATATCTTCTTCCTGTTGTTCCAAAGCTGTCATTAATTCTGTCATCTCATAGATATTACGTGGTTTTGCAATTAGTAAATAATTTTGTATCCTTAAAGGATAATGCCTTGTGAGCAAGTTCACAAAATCTTCCTCATTGATTGGAGGTGACAAGTTCCTAACCTGACTTGCATGTTTCAGTAAGTAATCAGTCATTGATATTCCCTCTCGTGGATTAAATTGACCATGACTAAGCATTGCTCGAATTCTGTGCTGTACCGTAACATTCCAAAATCTGTTCATGAATAACCTCTTAAAGGATTCATATGAAAGTTCACCCCCTGATACCATTTGTAACCAATCTAAAGTTTTCTGGTCCAAACATCTTTTGACAACTATCATTTTTAATGCTTCAGGTATCTTTTTAATTTGAAAATACTCTGATAATTCTGCAATGAACTGTACTGGACTGGAGTTCTCATTAAATTTTGGAAGTGGAAAATCACTTAAGATATGATTGTAGTTTTGCAAATTCCCTACTCCCATATTTAAATTCTCTAGTGTTACTTGTGCACTCTGAGTTTCAGCATTAGCTATAGATGAAGCTGCCGCATCACTCACATTATTAGTCATACCTGAGGAACTACCTCTATCATTATTTTGTACATCAGATACATTCACATCACATATATTTGCCCTTGAATTCAATTCTAACCTATTTACAGTACCTTGCAGATTTTCTATTGTCTGTTCCAATTTTTTATTATTCTCATTTTGAACAGCTTGGTGTTTGTTAATTTCAGAAGTTAGCTTTTGATTCAAATCTTTAGACAAATCTTTAACTTCTTCAGACAATTTATTTCTCTGTGTTTCTGACTCCTTCTGAATTTCAGATATTTCCCCTCTGAAATTAACTTGCACCTGAATTAAATCTGCATTTGTAGCCTCCATCATTTCTCTTAACTCATTTGAAATGCTACTCATTCGGCTACCTAACTCTGTACATTTTACATCAACATGTTCTATTTTATTATTAACCTCACTTTTTTGGTTAGATATTTCCCTGCTCATGTCTAGCATTTTCTTTGAAACTTCCCCTATCTCATTTGCTATCATTTCCTGATTTTCATTTCTCATTTTCATCATACTACTATCTAGCTCCATGAATTTCTTTTCAATTTCTTCCCTGTTTTGATCTATTTTCTTTTCTAATTACTCATTACTTTTACCAATATCTTGAGTTAGTTTTTCTAATTTCTCATTAGTCTTACCAATATCTTCCCTCAGTTCCCTATTATTCTTTTGCATATCTTCCCTCAATTGATCTGTAATACTCTTACTAATATCTTTTAGCATTTCCATCATCACACTAGCATCAAAATTAACATTTCCTGCTGTTCTATTCTCACTTTCTGCACTAACATTTCCTCCCTCAAATACTACATTGTTTGAGCTATTTTCTGTAACCTGTATTGAATTACAGCTAACTGTTACATTATCTCCCTCCATAATTATTTCTTCAGTATTATTAGTGGACATTGTTTTCTTTATCCTACCGCTCCTAAGGTACATTTAAATGTTACAATTTTGTTTTCCAAAAAAAATTAGTATACTCTGACCTTTGTGATGCTGTGTATTGCTGTAACTTTGATGTCCAGCTTCCTGCCCCTCTCTCCTAGGTTATATGTTGCTTCTGCGTTGTATTATGATGAATCTACGTCGTTTTGTTGTCCTGTAGTTTAATTCCCCTGTTGCCTTGTAATCTCGGAATTACGATGTCCAATCATCCGCGTAGTCTGTCGTCCCCGTAGTTGTTTCTGGAATCTGCGTCTTGTAGATCAGTTTACTGCTCCATTCGTTCCACGTCCTGATTCCTTCGCCCCTTCCTGGTTAATTCTGTTACTTTCCTGGTTACTCTGCCCCTTTCCTGGTCACTTTGCCCCACGTTCTGGGTGCCAATTTGCAGTGGTATTACTTATAATGTTATTACTTGTGATGTTTGTGTATGTGTGTTTACTTCATGTGAAGCCATCTTGTGACGTAATTCTTTGTTAGGTTCGTAGCTCCATCTGGTGTTAGCAATTTGCGGCAGTATTAGTTTCTGTTTGAAAGAATGTTACTATTATTTTATTCAACTCTATTTCAATGTCCTCCGGCTAGCTATTATCCTTTTTTGGGTCGAGCACTTCTCTTCGTACAGGTTGTGTAAACGGAAAGGAATCTTTTATCCAAAAAGAACACTGATGAAGAAATTTGTTTTATAATGTTATTGTCGAACACGTTCACTATCACTTTTACACATTGATCTAGATACTCGCCAAACTGAAACTGTTATAACAACTTCTTACTGATAATTCTTTTAATCCACGTACTTCAATCTTTTGTATAATTAACTTTACCATACTTTAGATTTTTTTATAATTCTGCTACGCGTAACTTGTGAATCTATATCCGATGTGTGCCGTACAAATACTTTCGACGAACTGACCGACTGAAGACGACGTGTAGTGTGCACAGATTTTTGATGAACTGACGGACTTTACCTCTAACCTAATGCTTTTATACCCATACACTCCGATATGCCTAAAGATTATAACTGAACTGCAATTGGCTAATAAAACGCGCCAACATTAGCGTCTATTTTTATATCCAATGAAAATTATGAATACATATGCTCTAGGGAAATGTTCCAGAAGGTTCTAAACGAAAAAACGTGCCAACATTACGCAACTTCCTCGTTTCCAATCATGATAAACAGCTCACCCCCTCGCTGCATTACTGCGCGCTATTATTGACAGTTTCAGTAAGGCCGTATAAACTTACTTCTCAACAATAATTACAATCAATAAACATCTCAAATCAATGTCACATAAAAATGCATATTCATATTACAATCATTATTTACATTTAAGTAATATCAATTTCGAAAAGTTTATTTTTATGGATTGCACACTAATATCGTAAAACGAACAAGAGAACTCGTCCTCAAAGGTTATGTCTGATACCTATTTCAATTTTGAATGTGATGTAATGATAATAGGGTAATTATGCAGAACTACGGCCGCTCGAAAAAAACAACGAATTCCGGTGTTAATGGTAGATTCTTTTATGCTGATTACGTTTTTACCAATTTGGTTTGTCGGAAAGGTTCCGTAATGGTGTTACACATTAATTTATTGCATGCGCGTAGCGACGCTTATTTGCGGATATTTATTAAGAATGCTGGCTAGAAGGAGCAGGATATGGATAAAGAAGCTTTATGACACATTTGAGATGTAAACATATAGTTAATATTAATTTGTAGTACCTAAAACCTGGGTTTCATGGTCGGACTTAAGCTTATATAAAAAAAACTAACCTAAGGCTAACCTTCCGTGAATTCAGAAACTTAAGCTTATATAAAAAAAACTAACCTAAGGCTAACCTTCCGTGAATTCAGAAACTTAAGCTTATCATAACCAACGTTAAGGAACGCACGCTCGCTTCGCTCGCGTGCTTTGAGGATAGCTACGACTGCTAATTAACCTAAGTTTTTATAAAAAAAAACTAAACCTAACCTCCCGAAAATCACAAAGCTTAGGTTTTATAAATAGGTAATCATAACCATCGTTAAGGAACGCACAAGCTCGCGTGCTAGCGTCGCTACGCGCATGCAATAAATTAGCGTGTAACACCATTACGGAACCTTTCCGACAAACAAAATTGGTAAAAACGTAATCAGCATAAAAGAATCTACCATTAACACCGGAATTCGTTGTTTTTTCGAGCGGCCGTAGTTCTGCATAATAACCGATAATAGTTTGGGATCCATAGTTTGATTTTGGATGTGTATTAGTGTTGTGCTAAAACACTATTTCCTGCTGCTATACCAAATAAATAAATTAGGACATAATGCTCTTTTCATTGCAAAATAACTTAAAGCATTTCATAAACAGAAAATTCTCCATATGTACTGTGTATCTTTGGGAATTTTTTGTCAATCAGGGTAACTCGGTTAAGCGCTGGCCTTGGAAGCACAAATAGTTACATAAAACTTGTGTATCACCACATTATTGCTGAATGATTTCTACATATCGAAATGTCAGCTACCATATTTATGACAAAACACCCAACTTAAATTATATAAATGTATAATATGTATTACATGCCGCACAGTTGGGCGGGGAGCGGTGGTACCGAAACATGCGCTCAGTCGCAATAGAAATTCACTGTATTACCGACTCAATCGTTAGTTCCAATTAGTGCTACTCCGAAAATTCACTCTTCCACGGCTTGAAACCAACATCGAAGCCAGCTGATAAAATTGCAATGCCGAAAATGTAAAAATAAAGCACAATTTTCGTATCAACGAGCAATTGTGTAAATCTAGGAGTTCCTAGTGATACCTTATTAATATTGAGTGCCAAATATCGTGCATTCTATGTTTAAAACTGGAACATGACCTGAAAACCTAGTAAGGTAGAAGACAGGTTATGTATCGAAAGTCACGTTAGTTGAAAAGGGTTATAAAAGCAATACGAAAGTGAATAAAATACCTTAAGAGTGAGTTTAGAAGTGGATGTGGTCTCTTCAGCAGCTGGTGCACACTTTTATAGGCAAATCGCGTTATGAACACCACAAACGTGCCCCTGTGTCAGCATATATCCACCGCAAACAATACTCCCTTTCCCGCACAGAACAGCTTTCCCGATCAGCGTCAAGGTAACTTGAGAATAGTATTAAATGCACAAGCGCTTGGAGACGGAACACCCGAAATTGCCCTACGAAGTTGAGCGAATGCCGAAACTGAACGAAAGCGAACGATCTTAAGGGAGCATTCCAGCGCAAGGGAAGGTAATCCATTCCGGCACATTTTGCTTCCATTGGCTGTGGTCAAATACGTAACGTGGAACGTGGGCGCGCGATCTTCGACTGGCAATTGAAGGTGAATACATAAAGCCATGCGTTTCAAAGCAGGTATTTGTACATAGTACAAATCGGGGCAAACCCCCTCTTAGAGTATCCCCGTTGAAAATGCTTATAAAATCAAAAGGAGTGAATCATTCGAGTTTTAGACGCGCAGATCCCTTGGCTACGCCCTGTCATCGGCCGCAACTTGCAACTTCTAAAAAAATATACCTCGGCAACGCTTTGAGGCTGACGACCCTCAATTTCTCGGCTACGCCTTGAGGCTGAGTTTCTTACCGGCTTTGGCGGCATTAGTTATTCATATGTTGCCAAGCATTACGTTAGAGCAAGCGTGACATAGTGATATCTATTGGGCTTCTATCATTTTCAGCGGTGGGGGATACTCTAAGAGGAGAATGTCCAAAATCGGTGCTTATAAAGCACTCAACTATAACATGAGCAATAGCATGTATTGAAAAAGCCATTTGCCGTGAAAATTCATGGGTTATCTTAAACTTTTATACTGATGCAAGCAGCTTAGCTGTCACAACTAATATTTGGGTACTGCTAAGATAAACTGAAATATCCTGTTTTGTAACACAAACTTGACTTATATTTAGAAGTGATCTTTCATGCTGTTTTAGAAGAGTTGGATGTTACCTACTGGCGATTTTTCCTGGAACTTTGTTCCTCAATAGCAGCAATTTTCAATTTCTCTACCACGTATATATTAGGTGGAGAAAACATTGCTTCCACCTAATAATTCAAAAATGAAAAGTTGGATAAATACCAAACTCTCATCATTCACGTAGGCCATTATTCAAAATCCAAAAAATTCTTACTCTCACTGGAGAATACATATATTCTCTCTTGAGCTACCTTACAGATAAATATGGTAGCTTACCAACAAACCTTGCTGTGCATGACCACAATATGTAGCATGCAGGCCATTTGCATAGACCAGCAAATAGCTTAAAACTGTTCCAAAAAAGATGTAACTATTCTGCAATAACAATTTATGACCTTCCATGTTACCTAAAACTATTAGACAATCCTAACATAAAATCTTCAAGAAGAGTTATACATTTTTCTTATGTACTCACGCCCCATATACTATGGAGGAACTTTTTTATATGTCGTGCAACATGTAGATATTCAACATACAGTGCAGATTGCATGTGATGGTGATGTACACTTATTTGTTATTGTTGTCCTACTGTAATGTGTGTCGAGAAGTTTACTGTTGAAATGATGATGGGGAGGGGATCATCCCCCGCCCAAAGGCTGTTCTTGGCGTTGGGTATATTCCTACTTACTCTGCATACTTCATAATTGTATGTGTTCAATTTCCCCCAGCATTGCTCACAGTGGAGCCAAATGAGCAAACATCACTGTATGGGCACAATTTGTTTCTTCCCATATGGCCTGTCAATAAATTTACGGTTCCCATGTGCTGTAGGACCTCCAATGTGCTATATCAGATGTTATATATAGAGCCTTTCCCAGGAAAAGGAATCAAAATGTATTGTCTATTCAATAACTGCAAGTTTTATTAACTAGAACTGGCTTTGTGTATGACTAAGTGCAATTACAATTACCTATAAGATCATTCCAATAGATTGTAATAACAGACATTCAAGAGGTTAGAATTTAATGGACATTTTAATTGGGTAGGCCATTCAAATGTATATTAATATAGGCACATGTTCCTTAAAATACCATACAAATGTATTATACAGTATATTATTAAATATGAATGTGAATGCAATGTCTTTTTGTGTTTAACCATATCACACCCACCCTTCATAATTGTCAATCACTTTAACATGTAGTTTAGTGTTTGCTAGTATTAATTGTTTTTTCATATGTTTTGACTGCAGAAAGAATGTAACAGCATTTTGTATAACTTTCATACTATTGTTTTTAAGCAATTACAGAATTTAAATTTGCTTAAAATGCAATATTTCATTATTACCTAGTTACTTCCTTACCCATTTTATTATCACTTAAGTATAGTTATATTGTTGTTTCTGCAGATTAATGGTCCACATGCTGGTTTATAAATTTGGGTGGCTGCATGAGACACTCTTCATTAGTATTGCTCTCTGTCCTCCATATTTTTAATTTTAATGTCCCTTTTAACTTCACCGGTTTACAGACATTGGAGACTGGTGGGAGGGGGATGACAATGATGAAGATGGTGCAATTGATGGAATTATGGTGGGGAAAACCAGAGAACACCAATTCTAAGTGCCAGTTTATCTACCACAAAATCCCACCTCAGATCCCTAGGATTGAATCCAGGCTTTTTTGTGAGAGGCCATAGTGCTGCCCAATTAGAAGTGTGAACGATGAGACAACCTTTAAAACAGAGATAGTATTACTCAATACTATCAAGTAATGAAACCAAGAAGTTGTTTTACAAGGTAGCTCCCACTATGACTTCACAAATGAGGTGTATGTAAATAAAGCATTAATTGCTTAAAAAAGAATAACTATTTCAGCAGATATTTTGCCATGCAATACATATTATACATTTATATAATTTAAGTTGGGTGTTTTGTCATAAATATGGTAGCTGACATTTCGATATGTAGAAATCATTCAGCAATAATGTGGTAATACACAAGTTTTATGTAACTATTTGTGCTTCCAAGGCGAGCGCTTAACCGAGTTACCCAGATTGATAAAAAATTCCCAAAGATACACAGTACATATGGAGAATTTTCTGTTTATGAAATGCTGTTATTTTGCAATGAAAAGAGCATTATGTCCTAATTTATTTATATGGTATAACAGCAGGAAATAGTGTTTGAGCACAACACTAATACACATCCAAAATCAAACTATGGATCCCAAACTATTATCATTACATCACATTCAAAATTGAAATAGGTATTAGACATAACCTTTGAGCATGACTTCTCATGTTCGTTTTACGATAGTGTGCAATCCACAAAAACAAACTTTTCGAAATACAGTCCCTAATTCGAACACATTTCAACACTAAATAGCACAAACTCACATTTTAACACCTTAATATACTAAGTATAGTTTATATTTAAGTTTAGCTTGTTTTTGCTATATATATTTCAATTCTTCATTAAAACTAACTAACGTTGTGACTTTCGATTCATAACCTGTCTTCTACCTTACTAGGTTTTCAGGTCATCTTCCAGTTTTAAACATCGAATGCGCGTTATTTGGTACTCAATATTAAATAAGGTATCACTATAAACTCCTCCATTTACACAATTGCTCGTTGATACGAAAATTCAACTTTATTTTTATATTTTCGGCATTGCTATTTTATCAGCTGACTTCCATCTTTCAAGCACAGATAGCAGGACCCTCTAGATTTCTAGAAACAAGGGTCCAGAGGGTCCTGCACAGCGTATGTCAAGTGGGATAGTAACTTCCGGTGCAGCATCGATGTTCCCACATCGGCCGACCCCGAACCAAACATTTTGAGCGCTGCACATCAATTTTACCTCAGGTTCCTGTCAAAAGATGTCTCTCTTTCCCAGATTTCAACGGATGTATAGTAAGTACCAGTGATACCAATATCCATTAATTTAGTATCATCGTAATTTCAACAGTATAGTAGGAAATACTAAGTAAAACAATAAACCAATAACTGAATTATAATTAAATTCTCCACATTCATACATTACGGCAATGAATTGTGAAATAATGCCTTTTACAGGTAGCCTGTTCTCTAGCATAATGGGGTACATGTTGTTCACCTTGATGAGAAGGAAGTCAGAAGATGGAAGTCAGCTGATAAAATAGCAATGCCGAAAATATAAAAATAAAGCTGATTTTTCGTATCAACGAGCAATTGTGTAAATGTAGGAGTTTAGTGATACCTTATTTAATATTGAGTACCAAATAACGCGCATCCGATGTTTAAAAGTGGAACATGACCTGAAAAAAACCTAGTAAGGTAGAAGACAGGTTATGAATCGAAAGTTTAGTTGGTTTTAATTAAGATTTGAAATACTGTATTTCGAAAAGTTATTGTAGATTGCACACTAATATCGTAAAACGAACATGAGAACTCATGCTCAAAGGTTATGTCTGATACCTATTTCAATTTTGAATGTGATGTAATGATAATAGTCTGATTTTGGATGTGTATTAGTGTTGTGCTCAAACACTATTTCCTGCTGTTATACCAAATAAATAAATAAATAAATTAGTACATAATGCTTTTTTCATTGCAAAATAACTTAAAACATTTCATAAACAGAAAATTCTCCATATGTACTTGTATCTTTGGGAATTTTTTGTCAATCTGGGTAACTCGGTTAAGCGCTGGCCTTGGAAGCACAAATAGTTACATAAAACTTGTGTATCACCACATTATTGCTGAATGATTTCTACATATCGAAATGTCAGCTACCATATTTATGACAAAACACCCAACTTAAATTATATAAATGTATAATATGTATTACATGCCGCACAGGTGGGCGGGGAGCGGTGGTACCGAAACATGCGCTCAGTCGCAATAGAAATTCACTGTATTACCGACTCAATCGTTAGTTCCAATTAGTGCTACTCCGAAAATTCAGGGAAAAAGCGCCCTATTCGACACCTTGTCCTCACCACTGAGTTGAGAATCCGGTTAATCTGTGGTCCTGCAGATAGTTTCAACTTTCATGCCTCAGAAATCAGCATGGCAGAGTTTGCGCTATTCGCTCTGGAAGCATGCTGTTCGTTTACCTTCGGGTGAGCTATCTGCAAGCGCTTGTTCGCATAACCCATACAGTGTTGCCAATTCAGTTGGAGCGATAATTAGGCGCGAACAAGGGGGTGGGGAGAAAAAAATCTTATATATTGCACCCACATAACTTTCTGTGCCCACTCTTGTACATACAAACCCTTAAGGCTGGTTCACAACCGCCCGAGAACGGAAACAAGAACGGGAAGCAATGCACCATGCAAGATATTGGTTCACAACAGCCCGGTAACGAGAACGGGAATTCATATCGATCACAAAGTGTAAGTTGATTTCGCGCATTCGGATTTCATCTGTTTTTAACTGACCAATGATATTTTTTCACCTACTTCCAATTTAGCCAAGCCAACGTCAAAATTCGATAGAGTAAACATTATCTAAATGCATATCCATTACATTACCGATCCCTCTACTTATGTCAAGCTTTCATTCCTTTATTTAATAGCATACATTAAAATTGTTTATTGTTCTTTTTTCATTTCCACCAGTTTTAGCTGTTGCTTTTGCCATTGTTTTCTAGGTAATAGCCAGTTTTGAGTTGCATATAAAAAACTACAAATGACACCTTCACCAGAGGATCCAACACTGATTGGATTTGCGGGTGTCGGGATGAGGTTAGGAAGCATATGTATAATTCCTTCCAGTTTCATGTTTCCAGCTGGCGACTATAGACAGCACTAGTGGTTGTTTCATGTCACGGCCACCTAGAATAACCTATAGAGTGAAGAGTCTAATACGCACAATATGGATGTAATATGCCGTGCCTGAGAACGAGAAAGTTAAAAGTTGTACAACACTTCTTTCCCGTTCCCGGGGTCCGGGAAGGCTTCCAGTCGATTGTGAACACTCCCATTTGAATACGTGTATTTCAATTTTCGCGTTACCGTTCTCGTTGGTTGTGAACCAGACTTTATTCTTCTGTCTACTTTATGTTAAAAGAGAGAAACTTTTGCAGAAGCTGCCTTACTGCAAATTGCATTATAGGTACAAGGACAGTGCCAAAACGTGAATAAGGTGGAACTTTCATCTTCTTCGTCTCCTTCAGTTCCGAGCAAAACCTTTGCCGATGAACCACCAGTTAGGCCCAGCCTTTAAGTTGCCAACACAACAGCACAGGGTCAATGACATGGCCACGTCTGAGATGCCCTGAGGCTTCATAACGATACTCCACTTAACGAAGCGCTGTTATCCAAGAAATATCGTTTTCGACATGTCCACGTATACTTCTAGATTTCAATATATAGAGACCATAGATCAAAATTATTATTAAGTTATGGACTTTTAGTTGTTAACGATATTCAAACGCCAGTTTTTTATATCTTTGGCATATTCTGAATAACAGTATTACAAATATTACCACACTTCCGCACTCATGAAAAATCCCACAACATTATCAAAATAATTCTTACTTATGTAAGATAAAGTCTACGTACAAGTGATTGTGTCATGTATGATGCGTTCACATTAGAGTTTAATTTTTAATAACTTAAATGCAACAACCACGACTATGTTTTCTTTTATTATGCTACAGAATGTAAAACGTGAAAATGTGCAGCGTTTAATCTATAATTTTAACGGTTAAGAATGGCATAGAACTCTATGCTTATAGCTTACGTCATCAGTTCATCACGTATTAAACACGCAGTGTGCGGCAGCAAAACAGTATAGTTGATTAAAATACAAAAAGAGAACAATAATATTCTGTATTGTTATGTGAATAGTTAACAGTATAATAATAAAAATATCCCTTTAACTCACCTTAAACGACATTGTTGTAAATTAGCTCAATCCTCCTATCCTCCATTTCAACAAATATATCTCTCTCGTTTAGGAATTAGGTGTTTTACTGAGGTGCCAAAGCAATTCGTTCTGTATAACTAGAGTTCCCAAATTAGGCACTTTCTGATCAGTCATCGAATTTCTTAAAGGGGGGGATATAATTGGTAAGATAATTTTTTTAGATTTTTTAAATTTGTTATTTTTGAACATTAATCATATTTTCCTCACTCTCCGTAAATTTTAACATGATATTCCAACTCTTCATGCATGAAGAAAAATTAAATACATATTAATGCGTTGATACTGCCACACCCACTTTTTAGTCAAAATGAACACTGCTGGTTGCATCATTTTATTTTGGTACATTATATCTCTCTGGGCAATTCCATTTAAATATTATTTTCTGTTATACAGTACACCCTTCTTCCGCCAGGAGGCTACACAAGTGCACAATGTGAACAGCACATGTTTTTGTTGAGGTTGGAATTGAAGGGTGATTTTTTTAAGTAATTATTTTTACTGACTAATCAGTGGGGTGCGGTACCATCTTACTTGAGGTAGGCTCTATAGTTTTATAAATTTGCATAACTATATTCAAGTGATCATGCGCATATTGAAATGTTTCATGCAAATTTCTTTAAACTTAAAAGATATTCTAGCAAATAGTTAATACCTAATTTGCATGAAATTAAACTTCATTCCTCGCTCCTTGGCGCAGAACTGCTCAATAACATCACCATGGAATCTAGAACAATATCTTAATTCTTGTAATTTTTACTTTACAATGGCCATCCAAGTCAGAATGCTCAAACTTTCTTGTTGTCCTCCGCGGTCAAGGAGCACCATGCTTGGCTCTAGTTCCCAAGGTCGCGGGTTCAGACCTTGCAGAGGGTGATGGACCTTTTCGGGCGTAAAAATTCTCAGCATGGCTTCCTTTGGAGGGGAAGTACAGCCGTAGGTCCTGTGTCATAGATTTATGTCACGTAAAAGAACCTCAAGCCTGGTAAAGAGGCCTCTGAGCAAAATTTCCGATCTTTCACGTCCAATATAGAATGGGACGCTAAGAACCATAGCAGTTAAAGAACGGCCATAAAGAAAGCTTAGCTTCAATCTTTCTTGTCCTTGAGTTGATCTTTGGAAGGATTTAATCTGTTTAAGGGATGAACATGATCTTTTAGCTGAAGCAGAAGTACTTGGCATTATCAAAACTAGTAAAGCCAATTTATACAATTCCAGAAATGCCGTATGTAGCTGACTTGAATTAAGGTGTTTTACCAGCTCATGAGGGAATTTACCTTTGAATGTCGTCCTCCGTGGACTAGTGGTACCGTGGTAGCCTCTAGTTCCCGAGGTCGCGGGTTCAAACCCAAAGGAGGGCGATGGATTTTGTCGGGCGTAAAATCCTTAGTATGGTTTCCTTCGGAAGGGAAGCAAAGCTGGTGGTCCTGTGTCGTAAAAGAACCTCAGGCCTGATAAAGCAAAATTACCGATCTTTCACGGTCAATATAGAATGGGACGCTAAGAACCACAGTAGTTAAAGAGCGACCATAAATAAAAGCTCTCCCACTGAATACAGCAGTGTTCATTTTCAGACGAATTACATAAACATTGCATTGTGCTTTGCCTTCAGCCATTGAAGTGCAGAAGGAAAATCTTCCTTGTAAGTCTCGAATTTCGTCGGATCAAGTAATTCCAAGTGTGGCAGATTTCTGAATCGATGTGCAAGTTTGAGTTGTGACATTCTCAATTATTTCAAAGTACAACTTTCTGTATTAGACAACATTATTTCCTTGACATTTTCTTTTTCTTGAAAGCCTTCAACGTATTATACTCTTTGCTAATGACAGACCACATTCTATAGAATTGATCTCTTTCACTTAAAATGAGCTGTTTGGTGTCGTTAACTTTGTCCACACAGTGAAGAATGCCCATTGACTCTGTGCGGCTGTATTTACTTACTAAACCCCTCTTCCTATTTATCAGTTTCACAATGTTATCAAGAAATACATTCCGGCATTCAATTGATGTTTTTGCTTAAACAGCAGCTGGGGCAATATGTGCTCTAGTACGAACATCAGCTGTTTCTGTACCAACATCGCCATCACAACGTTCTTGTTCTGACTCGATGATTCGCGGCAGGGTCATCGTTTTCTTCTTCCTCGTGTACTTGTTTTAGCCGGATAATTAAATGCTCAAGACACAAGAACTTAGTTCTCGAAATTATGCCAGTAAAGTTGCCACAAGAATTCAACTACGTCTTTCAAAACAATGACGCAAGTAGCCGCGCGAATGACAATAGACTCCGTGCAGGAGAACCTCTACCTATGTGAGCAGACCTCGCGTGTTGAACGGAAATGTGTCCTCGTCAGTAGAAATTCACGTGTACTTTAAGAAAATCCAATGGGACATGTTACATTAGAGTATATACACTAAAGGAAGGTACACAACTCGTTGAAGGTAATCCTAGACCTCGCATTTTAGGCTAAATACTTATTTCTTGATAGGTACGGATAAACCAAAACTAATTAAATATATTCATCTTTTATATAAAATATAAACGCATCGAATGGGTTTTCTGACACATAAACTGCCTATTTTGAGAATTCAGATCTTTTTTTTTAAAGCTTTTAGGGCTTAAAAGTGGCTATTTTACCATTTATGTTGGTAAATGAAGGATAAACCATTGATATCATTGAGTTGGTTTGATTCAAAGATTTTAAAAATTTTGGTTGTATGCTCATGTTAGCACTTGAACAGATAAGTTCACTCCGTTGTAGAAAGAGAATATTTGTCACTTTCTGAGCATACTTGCATCCTTGGTATTCATCGGTGACTGCAGTATGGCATAAATCCCTTCCAAAGAGCAAGAAATGTCAATGGCGTATTCCCCATCGTTTCGTGACTCACATTACTTGGACCGTTTTATTAACTTTTCGGAAGGTTTCGCTATTTTCTCTCGTCAGTTTTCAAATGCATTTTAAACAGTTGCTTTACTTTGCTGTTTTTAACTATATATATGCAGGATGTTTCAGAAATACTTTACAAACTTCCGGTATGGGTTCCTCACACAAAAAGAAGGGAAAAGGTTCATATCAACATATGTCCCATAAACCTTGGTTTTCGCGTTATTCCTGTCACAATGAAAGTGTGAGTTCAACGACCTTCGGATCCAACCTGAAAACTTCATTTCTCTATGCATTCATAGAAGGCGTTGACCCATTGTACTACATACGGTAGATGGCGAAGTGTTGCCATGGAGACTTGTTTACGTTTGTCATTTGTCCTTAGTCTGTCTTCAATGTTTCTATTGTGTACATGTAGTTAGTTAACTGCACGTGTTTCGTTCCACCATGGCTGGATATTCATTTCGTGTACAGGCAGACATGATTTTTATGTATGGTCGCGCGAATGGTAATGGACGCGAGGCTGCACGGCTCTATCAGATGGAGTTTCCAGACCGAAGACAACCGAGTCATCCAACCTTTGTCGCTGTTTATCGTCGCCTTGCTGAGATAGGAACCGTTGCACCACGGACTATTGATCGAGGAAGACCAAGAGTTGTTCGTACGCCGGAACGCGAAGAACAGATGTTAAAGTGTGTCGAAGACGATCCAGGTATCAGTACAAAAGAATTGGCTGTGGCATCTAGTACATCACACGTGACAGCATGGAGGGTACTTCACGAGCAGCTCCTGTATCCATATCATATTCAACGTGTGCAGGGCATTTCGCCTGCCGATTATCCACCACGGGATAACTTTTGCCGATGATTTGTAGCACAAACAGCCAATCCATTGTTTGTCTCGTCAGTTTTGTTTACAAACGAGGCAACGTTTGGGAGAGATGGAGTTACTAATTTCCACAACGTAAACGTATGGGCAGATCGTAATCCGCATGCTGTACTTCAGGCTAGACATCAGCAACAGTTTAGTCTGAATGTGTGGGCTGGCATTGTAGGTGACTGTCTGGTAGGTCCATACGTTTTACCAGCACGTCTTACTGGTACTGTCTACAGGGAATTTATCCAGCGCACTCTTCCCGACTTACTTCACGAAGATGTGCCCCTGCAAATAAGAAAAAAACATGTGATTTATGCATGGTGGGCAGTGGCGGTTCTTGGGTGATCGCATACTCGCAAATGCACATCCACTAATTTTTCCCTGTATGTGAATATACATATGCCTCTATAGATATGTATACAAGAAGGGCAAATGTCAAGCTTTCTTCTGTATGAAGAGCTTATTTAAACTCCCCGCGCCTTCTTTACCAAACGCCAGTGCATTTGGTCAACGAGCTGTAGAGACGCACAAACGAGATTTTGCGATGGCGAAGGAAGCTTTATGGCGAGAGGTCGCGGGGCAACGCTTGTATTTGAAAGTACGGCGAGTTAACGCAGTGTAATCGACAAGCCCAAGAGATGCGATTGTTATGGCGCAAGCGCATTGCGTTCCCGTATAACTTCATTTCCTTCTCTGCTACCCTTGCTACGAACATTTCCCTCGCTGTTGTCTAGCAGAAGTTGGGATAAACCTGCTACACATTTAGCCAACTTTACGTTTCTAAGCACAATCTAGCCATTTTTGTATTAACGTGAGAGTTATGCTAATGCTGCAAACACATTACATCTATTTTGATTAAACCATTATAAATGCATATAATTATTTTGCATAATATAAGGTAAATATTCCAGTTTGGGTTAGTTAATTTCTTAGGGTGCTTTCATTTTTGTTTGTTATGTTTGTGTCCTGGTGGCAATTGGTATTCATTTGAATCGGCCCATAGCATGAATCTGTGTAAGTGTGGAAATGAATAGCATTGCGAAACTAAAAGAGATAAACCTTTCGGGTTTAGCCTCAGAAGAAAAGCTGCAAATTAAAAACGAAGGCAGACCGCTCCCACCAATCGATTTAATTCAAGTGACTAATTGTAAAGGGAAGACCGTTACAAGAAAGTTTAACGAAAGTGTGTATAAAAGTTGCTCGTGGATATGTGCTTGTGGAGCAACTAACCTGCTCTTCTGTTTTCCGTGTTTATTGTTTGCGAGTGAGAGAAACGGCACCTGGACAAATAATGGTTGTGGTGATACTGGTCATTTAAAACAAAAAATGGCAAAACATGAGAGCTCAATTGCCCATATAAATTGCGAATTAGAACTAAATGTTCTGGGAAAATATAATATATCTCAGCAGTTAGACAGTGCTTTTAGGCGTAATGTGGAAAAAAAAAAACAATGAGGAAGTTACTAACAACAGATATGTCTTGTCGCAGATAATTAATTGCATAAAATTCTGCGGAGCATTTGAGTTAGCTCTCAGGGGACACGACGAAAGTCGAAGTTCATTGAACCCTGGAGTGTTTCGTGGACTGATAAACTTCACCGCAGAATTAGATTCCGCGGTGAAAGATCATCTCAAGCAGGCCAGCGTTTTTCGAGGAACGTCCAAAGAAATACAGAATGATCTGTTGCAGTGTATGCTTGATGTATGCCAAGAAGAAATTAAGAGAGACATTTCTAAAGCAGACTATATCGCTGTAATTGCCGAGCCAAACATCTGATATTTCATCTCTTTTTCAAATGGTGGTTGTGTTTCGTTACCTGATACCAAATGTAAGCCAGTGGAAAGATTCTGGACATTTTTAAATCCAGATGGACAAGATGCGAACGCTCTCTCCCTATGTATAAAAACGCGCTCTCAATGGTGGTATCTGAAACTGAAAAAAACAAAGTCATGTCTCATAGTTACGACGCGCAAATGTTATGAGTGTACAAGCATTGGTGAAGAAAGGTTGCCCTTTCGCTCACTACATTCATTGCTATGCACACAAATTGAATTTAATTATGGCGCAAGCAGCAAGTCAAAAAACGGAAGTTCGAATATTTTTCACGGACGTAAATGAAATTCCTGCATTTTTTTCTAATTCTCCGCAACGAGTTCGTGTTTTGGATGAGATTGTAGGTAGGAGGAGTTTCAACAATACGATGGAATTTCAAATCCCGATTAGTGCAAACCGTTTTCAGCATAAGGAATCAATTACCGAATGTTTAGAGACCATAGAGAGAAGCAGTAAACAAAGCAACACAATAGTTCAGGCTAGAGGACTGCGCCTTAAACTGATACAGCCAGACTTCTTGTTCTGGCTAGAAATATTCATTATAATGCCACATGTGGATGTGCTATCTAATCAATTCCAAATACGATCCATTGATGCAATATTTGCAAAATCTGCCATTGGAACATTTGAAAGTGCAATGAAGGATGTTAGAGGAAGCATTGATGATATAGCCGAGAACCCATGTTATTCAGCAGAGGCTGTAAAACGACGTAAGGTTGACCGTTTGTCAAGAAAATCTGCAGCGAAAGAGGTGTGACGTGATTCTGCTACAAGCAAAGGAGAGGTTTTCATTTCACAATCATCTTGTCGCGTCAAATCTCTTCATTTCCGAAAGATTTGACGAATACAACAAAACGTATCCGGAGAAATACATACATACCTTAACTGAAGCATATCCATTCATAGACACGAACGGAGTTGCAATTGATGTACATGCGCAGCGAATTCAGAAATATATCGGGTGCTGTAGATCTTTTAGGGTTTATTGTGGAAAATAATCTAGAGAAAACGTTGAGTGAAGTTTCTAAATTACTGAAAATACTTGTAACAGTGCCAAGGTCAACTAGTGAAGCTGAAAGATGTTTTTCAAGTTTAAAGCGCATAAAAACCTTCCTTCGGTCCACGATGTCAGAAGAACGCCTGGCTGCTCTAGCCATGTTGTCAATAGAGAAAAACCTTGTAAGGGATATTTCAGACCTCAATGAGAGAGTAATAGACAAGTTTGAAACTAAAAAGGAGCGCCGAATGGACTTCATGCATCGCCATGTCCTGTAAGCTGATGTGAAACAGTGAAAGAGACTGGAAGCTGTAAGAGATTTTTGGTGAGTCAACTTTTCTTTTTTGCATTGATTGTGTGTATGTGTGTGTGCGTGTGTCAGGAAGAGAGCATGTAACAAACTGCGCACCCATTGCAACAGGTCACGAGCCGCCACTGATGGTGGGGCTCCAGCACATTTTAGTCGCATTGTTCGAGATGTACTGACTGGTATCTACCATAACCGATGGATAGGCAGAGGAGGACCAGTTCCATGACCTGCACGTTCTCCCGACTTCAATCCTGTGGATTTTTACCTCTGGGGGCATCTTAAATCATTGTTTTATGGAGCAGCCATCCCGGATGCAGAAACGCTTCATCAACGTGTCATGGAAGCCTGCGAAACCATTCGACACCATCCCGGAGGTTTTGACAGAGTGCAACATTCCATGATTCGACGAGTACAGGCATGCATAGAAGCAAGAGGAGGACATTTCGAGCATTTATTATGAGTTTTGTGTGTTGTAAGTGTACCACTGTGTTGAACACTTTCTAACGAAAAAACAAAAGATTATGGGACATATGTTCATATGAACCTTTTTCCTTCTTGTGGTGTAAGGAACGCATACCCGAAGTTTGTAAAAGTATTTCTGAAACAAACATTTTGGCTCATTAGCAACTCTAAGTGTTTACGTTACCATGAGGACGGTGCACTTCCACTTGATGGTTCAGAAGTTCATATTGTGTATTGGCAACCATGAATTCATAATTTAAGATGTAACAAAATGTTTATATCCATAATTATTAAGTCAATTTGTTATTGTGTAATTTTTATGCTAATTAATTGTATTTTTAAACTTTTCGAAACTTGGTATATCATCCTCCGTGGTGCAGTAGTTACCATGCTAGCCTCTAGTTCCCAAGGTCGCGGGTTCAAACTCGGTGGACGGTGATGGATTTTTTCGGGCGTAAAAATCCTTAGCATGACTTCCTTCGGAAGAGAAGTAGAGCCGGTGGTCCTGTGTCGTAGATTTACGGCATGTAAAAGAACCCCAAGCCTCATAAAGAGGCCTCTGAGCAAAGTTCCGGGTCTTTCACGCCCCATATAGAATGGGACACTAAGGACCATAGAGCCTCCATAAATAAAACTCAATTTAATTTAACTTTAGATATATAAAATCATATGTTCGCTTGCGGCAGCTAAATTTTTAGGTGCCTAAAACCCAATCTTAAGTGCCTATTTTGATAATTTTACAGCTCATATTAGGTGCCTAAACTTTGGCTTTTAAGGACATAAAAATCCGAAGTCCAGTGATCACAAAGAAACTGAGCGGAGAAAAACAAGTGTTAAACAACCGCCCTATGCAGTTCAGCTTAAAATAAGGATTACCTTTAAGAAGAATTATTGTTTGTGTTTACAATTAGGTGTTCGTTACATTTTAAAGTGCCTCACTTCTCTTTACGTAGACGGCTATTCATAAGGTAACTTGTGTTGATTTGTTTAAAACAATGTGATTGAAGTTACAGCATTTGTTTTACAATACTTTGAGAGTACACGCTCTAATAGTTTCCAGCCACATAGAGATTCTTGTAGCGTTTGACGTAATCTAGAATTCTGCCGCATGTGACTGAAGCCAACAAAACTTCAATCAATGCAGTGTCGTTAAACACTTTCCAGTAGGAAACTTATGGCAACTGTCTTGTGGGACAGAAATGCTGAAAGATATAGCAAACTTGAGAAGGGCCATTCAAATCAAACGCCGTGGCATCGCAGGTTGGGTCCAGTCACAGGCGGCAGAATTCTATTGGAATTTCAAAGAGCTCGTCAAATGCCACAAGTGTCGGAAAACTGCGTGGAAAAATAAATTAGGGTGCGTACTTTTAAAGTATTGTAAAAAAATTGTGTAACTTCATACATATTTTTTTTAATAAACGGAAGTTACTTATGAATAGCCCTCGTACAAATCAGGTATTTCAGGATGTTGTAAACATGTTGCTGTGCTTACATTAACATTTCCAAAAGCTTTCTAGAACAATGGGAGTTTAGGGCAACAACACGGATGGTCGAGCTCTTTAAAGCACGGAAAGTCCTCCGTGTGCGAGCTTTTCCTCAGTCCTCATAACTGGTAAATGCCGCAGACGTACCCTTAACGTTTGTTTCCCAAATTATCTTTTCATAACATAAATGAAACTGACGCTCTTTACTGCTATGGTCCTTAGTAACCATTCTATCTTATTGGGCGTGAAAGACTGGAATGTTCCTCAGAGGCCTCTTTATCAGGCTTGACATTCCTTTACGTGCCGGTACCACCGGTTTTACTTCCCTTCGGAAGGATTTCTATGTCCGTAAAACTCCATCGCCTTCCGCCGGGTTTGAAGTAGAGGTTTGTCTTCACCAATTACACAGTCTAAAAGTAAGTATGATCTTCCTCACAGTAAAAAGACACTTCTAGTGTTATTGCACCAGTATGAAAATAAAAGTTTACAAAGATGATACTACGGTAAACTAACATTGCACTACTTAAGCATTAGGAACACACTTCGTCGGATTTATAAAGAACACGTTACAAAAGCTTTCGCTTCCATCTGCAACTGTAGGTCGACTGGTACATGGCACGAAGTATTTGGTATAGTTGTCCGGAGGCGAGATTTCAATTTCATAATTCTGTGTTTTGGGATGAAAATCTTCTCCTATAAGGCGAGTCCCAGAGAATGGTTTACTTCTTTTAGTAGTAATTCGGAATTTGTCTATTTTATGGTTGGTGTGCGGAAATGTTCTTTGGTGTGGATGTTTATGTTGCGCTTGGTTTTTCCGATGTATACTTTGCAATTAATCTTGTAAATCCCAGATTTAAAAGTGTTTTTTTCCCTGACTTTTGGTTTTTAAAGTTGAATTTATTTTGAGGGGCTACGATTATGCCATATTTTGAAAACACCTTTTGGAACTTGTTATGTAAAAGTTGGTGGAATCTGAAAATCTTAATTTTCTTCTTATCTCCCAGGGGTGTTAGCGTAGTGTTATTGCCGGTTTTTTTAATTTTTGTATCTTCCTGTCTATCGTTCTTCAGTTAAAACTTTGGGTTAAAAAGTATTGCATTTGATGTAGTTTTCAGTGTGGTTCGTTTTTTTTTTTTTGTATATCCCAAGGAAACGCCTGTATTCATTTCTCACTATTACTTTCTCTACTACGTATAGTAATTAGGGAAAGTATTGTATTCCACCCAAAAATTGGATACCGAGATTTCACCGGAAATACATGCTTTGAGGCCTACTGAATCCAAAAAAAGGTATTTTTGGAAAAATGTCCGTGTGTGTGTGTCTGTGAACAGCATAACTCAGAAACGAACAGTCGGATAAACACCTAACTTGGTATTTAGGTTCAGTATCTTCCAGAGATGCGACACAAAGGTTTTCAAGAAAATACTCCCCAGATTACCCTTTACATGAAATATTTTTCGAAAATTTTTATTTTCTCAAAAACGCCTCTAACGATTTTGATTAAAATAGCGTATGTTTAAGACATTTTATGGCAAATAAAATGTATATCTTGAATTTTCTAGGAATGTCTCCAAAAGTATTCTTCATTGTGAACGACTTTTGCATAACTTTAATCAAAATCGTTATAGCCGTTTTTGAGAAAATAAAAATTTTCGAAAATGTTCCATGTAAGGGGTGGTGGATTTTCTTGAAAACTTTCATGTCGCATCCCTGGAGCATATTGAACCTAAATACCAAGTTTGGTGTTTATCCGACTTTTCGTTTTTGAGTTATGCTGTTCACAGACAGACACACAAAACATACACACGGACATGTTTCCGAAAACGCTTTAATTTGTTTATGTACTGGGCATACAAAGAGAATGCAATGCTCCACATAGCAACCAGCTCTTAAAAGATTTGACTATCGCTTAAAACCTAACATATTCCCCTTGCACCTACAAGAAAATTAGCAATAAGACAGAGTCTGCAAATGTTTATCTCGATTAACATGAAGTAGATGGAGAATAAGAGTTTGTACAAGAGTAGAGAAAGTCATGTGAGCGTAACACATCGAATTTTTTTTTACATCAGGAAAGGCAGGTATGCGTTTCCTTTGTTTTTGCAGTGAAGTTGGTGGCCTACTCTCGTAAATTTTAAAATCATACTGAAAAAGGTTTTCGGGCAGTATTGTCTACATATGGAAACCATACTTCGCAGATGTTGGGGAAAGTTTTGGTTACATGTATTTCTAATGAACCAGGCATAGAGTGGATTGCCCAGAACATTGTTGGTAAAACTGAAAAAATATGACAGACGCAAGATTCTATGAGTTTGGCATATGCTTCTGAGGGTAAGTCATTAGATTGAAGCCATTTTCTGAGGAGCCGGGTTATGCTGGGAAATAAGGAGGTGACATCAAAGGATACTATGGCGCCGTCTGGACTCAATGTGATCTGGTATAAATTACCGTTACTCAGATTGTCAAATTTGGAGAACGAATTGAAACCATGAGGAGTCGATTGTAGGCGGGAGCACCAAAGTTGTTCACTATTGGTCACAAGGTATGGAGATTCTTACGAGGTTTAGGAAAATTAAATTGAGTTTTATTTATGGATGCTCTTTAACTGCTGTGGTTCTTAGCGTCCCATGAAAGATGCTAGCAGGGTGCCTCTAGCAAATAATTGTGGTGACATGCTGCAAAAGCACGGTGATTTTTATTTTCTCAACCACGTACACAATAGGTTGAGAAGGTATTCCATTCCAGCAAAAAATCCGATATCGAGATTTCACAGGAAATACGTGTTTTGGAGCCCATACTGTTTCCATGCAATCACGAGAAACAACTGAATGCTGGCAGCACTTAAAGAGAATCACCAACTCAAACATGGGTTATGCCACAAAAACTTGTTTGAAATAAATCGTGTTTACATTTTTTGTGTAGTACGTTTTCGTCTATTGCTTAACGATTACCAATTATGCAAAATTTCTTCCACATGAAGAGGACTTCACAGGCTATGTCAGAAAATTTAAGATATATATTTTATTTGCAATGTAATTATCTTAAATATATGTTATTTTAATCAAAAGCATTAGAGCCATCTTTTAGACAATAAAAAATTTCGAAAAACCTTCCATGTAAAGGTTGGTCTGGTGAGGGGGATTTTCTTGAAAATCTTCGTGTCGCATCGTTGGAAGGTACTAAACCTAAATATTAAGTTTGGTATTTATCGGACTTTTCGCTTTTGTTATGCTATTCACAGACACACACGGAGATGTTTACGAATATATTTTATTTGGATTCAGGGGGTCTTAAAACATGTATTTCCGTGAAATCTCGGTATCAGATTTTCTGGTGGACTGCAATAGTAAAAATCACAGTGTTTTTGCACGCATGTCACCACAATTATTATTGATCTGTTTTGCCCTCCGTAATCTAGGGGCACCCTGCTAGCATCTGGTTCCCGAGATCGCAGATTCAAATCTGGAGAGGGCAATGGAGTTTTTTCAGATCTAAAACTCCTTAGCATAGCTTCCTTCGGAAGGGAGGTAAAGTCGGTGGTCCCGTGTCATAGATTTACGGCACATAAAGGAACATCAAGTCCGATAAAAAAGGCCTCTGAGCAGAATTTCCGGTACTTAACACACACATTACAGAATGGGACGCTAAGAGCCACAGTAGTTAAGGATCGTCCATAAATAAACTAAATTTAATTTTTAGTCGTGTATATCGCAGTGACGAGAATTATAACACGAATTTTGTAGCAAATTGTATTTATTTATCAGAGTTTGAGGGTTTAACAAAGAAAAGTTTTCAGTGCCCCCAGTAGAGAAACATGATGCCTTAATCGTAACACTAAGGCTCGTTTCACAGATATGATCTGTGGTCTCATGCATCTTAATTTGAATATTGATAAGTCACGTTCAGGAAATTTCAATTTAGACAATGACGTAGCAATTTTGGCGCCGAAATTCATGTTTTCTAACGGTTGAAAGCGTCGGGGATTTTTAAAGCCAAATTAGGTTTCTCCTACTTTAACGATCTATTTGTGTTTTAAATAACAGTAATAGTTTTTAATGCTGCACATACCCAAGATGAATCTCGGGTTTCTCACGTTTCATTTGCTTATTTCAGCTGTTAAATACCGGAAAAACAAAATGCAGAGATCGTTAGTACAAATGGTTCCAAGCTTCTCTCAAGTATTATTTCCGGAGTTGTGAATTACCTGCGCATACTAGTGTTCCAGAACACGAGATACTACTTGCAACATGCGTTTTACACTCGTGAAAATAGTTATAAATCACAAGCAAATTCTTCTGGAATCCTTGGGAGATTTGAGCAACCATGAGAGGCAAAGAGGTTAAACAAGTGACAAATGCACCTCATAACATACAGAAATTAACGCGGCTTCCCTGGCAACACCGTATTTCTTACCGTTTCTAGGGTACTTTGTCATCTTATTAGCTGATGCTCTCATCTTCTAGGCGCCATCACGCCTTGTGTCGTGTATCGGACCAATAAGCATATCTATGGTCAACTTGTTGGCTAATTCCGAACAGGTATAGGTGAAGAATGGGCACTGCCCTCAACTAGAAAAGCGGAGAGGTAAGCTATGTCCACTTTTCATATGGAGATAGATTTTGTCGAGCTTTCGACAGATTAATCCGCGGATATACAGCAAATGCCTGTTTGGAAATCCTATTGAATATGAGTCAGCTCTCGAGATTTCATCATTTTAGTCCTCAAACATCAATTATAGGTCCTATATAAATTAGCGTTTCCTAAATAAGCGGTCAAGATGCTGGCACCATAATGATAGTGAGAAACACGATTGTTTTACTTCAGACACTTAACACATTCAACCGTTTGTCTTAACAAGAATTGCGTGATCTAGTACTTTATGATAGAAAACAGTGCACACAGTTAAAAACACTAGGGAGTAAAAATAATTTTAAAACTGAATTGAAATGAAGCTACTTGAGGTAAACCTAGCTTTCTTTTGATTTTTTATACTAATGGTATGTTACAAACATTTACAAATAATTCAGTGAACGAATTAACATATGCTCATGTACTACACACTTTCAGACACGTGCTCAACCAGGCTGGTTGGGTCTACCAGATTTTGAGCAACTGCACATCCACTTTGGAAAATCGTAGCAGCCAGACTGATGGAGGAGAGAATATTACAATTTGCGTGCTCTGGCATTTTCCCAGACTTTTGATTTTGTTGGCTTTTACGCTTTTGTGAAGTTCACGGATTTTTCAAGTTTTTGAATAATTGTTTTGTGTGCGACTGGTAGAGTAATTTGTTTTTGGCAAAACGCCTTAAGTTTCGGCGAGGATGGGGTTTGATGTGGAGAAACAATTTGTCAAAGTAGGCAATTATCTATTATTTTCATGAATTTCCTCACTATGACGCCAGTTTTTACGTCTGCATTAATTTTGCTCCGTCAATCAAATTCCATGTTCGCCGCCATTTTAGATACAAGTTTTATGCCAAAGCAGATTCTCTACCAGACACATATAAGTTAGTTTGTGGGCGACAGAGCAATGAAATGATCAAGAATTATAAGCCTAAAAGGATGAAAAGTAAGGAAGAGCGCTACAATACCTGAGCTGTGATATTGTTTCTTCTTTCTGCATATTAAGAATGAAAACTTTTAGTTCGTGCTGGAATTGTTTAAAGTGGAGACCATTGCTTTCTTTAGTGACTATAAATAACCACTTCATAATGTGGGTGGGAACAACTCCATACCACTTGTTAGATAACAAATAAAATGCACTGCTTCAGGACAAAATAAAAAAGGGCAAAATAAGCAAGGAAATGACATCCTTGTTGTATACTTATAAAGTAAAAACACTTAATAGCGAGTCCACCATCCTTTGTTGTCCAATACTGCATTCACAGAATTTACAAGGTTGTGACCTGTTTCTCAGGTTTTCCCAAACTTCAAACCCACGATTTATAAGAGAATCCGCGGTACGTTTCTGAAGAGGTTTCCAATTGCCAAACATTAAAGCCCATACATGGGTTCAAATCAGGACTTTTGGCCGATTAGTTAATTGCGGAGATTTTTTTGAAGTGTGCGAAGCCAACTAAGGGTTCTTTTAGGTGTTGACACTGCTCTTGTACTACACGAAGGTAATTGTGGGCATCTCATTGGCCGGATAAGTAGCTCGGAGGCTGGACACATACAATTATCGAGAAGACGTATATATTCCTTGGGAATCCATTTGAGGTAACAGTTCTCGTCTTGCAGCAGACATCCAGCCCCCAAATCTCACACTGTGGCAACTATATGCTCTGGAGCACAGCTAGTGGTCGCCACAAATAAATTTGCCCATCACTAGAGGAATGATAGAGATCCCCATAAGCTTTTACAGAAAAACTAAACATTTTTGGGAGGTGGCGGATTTTACTAAATTGTTTAAGGAGGCATGTAAGTCTTAATGTACTTAAAATTTCCATTAGCTTATTATGAAAGGTATGTTTTTGAAATTTTGCACACGTGCTACCCATAAAATGTAGCACGTAAAAAAATTAAGGGTGAATTTTCCTTTCACTCAATAGGCAATACACCAAAACTTCCTTTATCTGAAATTTGTGAAGAATGTTCAGCTGAATTACTGTTGGTAACTTTTGAGCTTTAAAGCTTTTGTGAGAGATAAATACTTACTAAAATAAAAACTAGGTACATTTACATCTCTCTCTCTCTTTTTTTACATTTTTGGAATAATGTCAGTTTATAGAGCTGGCATAAACCTGATTGTAATACCCAATTAACTTCTCTTTAGAGGACAGGCTTCAATTTTAAGTTACAAAGCTTCATAAAAGTTTCACAGCTGTATTGCTGAAGGTTGCTGAGAAAAAGGAAGATATACGAGGTATAATAAAGAAAAAAAACATAACGGGAATTTTTTAATTTCGCGAGCTTTATACACGACGTTCAAAACGTTTGTTTTATCTTCTTGGTACGCATGTTCCTGATGTATATTTGCATTTTCAGTTGTTTTGAATATTTAGTTTATTGTTGCCAGTCGAAAAAGTTATATGTCTTTAGTGTGCTCCGTGAATTTTTACTTTCAAAAAGATGGATCAAAGAATTTGCATTAAATTTTGCTTGAAAAACGGAATAAACTGCAGCACCAAATATAAACGCTTCAAAGAGCGTCGATATGACGTTAAAAACGACCGTCCTGAACGCCCTAACACATCATTTACTGACGACAATGTGGAAGAAGTAAACAAAATGGTTCTGGAAAATCGCCGAATCACCATGAAAGAGGTTGATGATGTCGGCATATCCTTTGGCTCATGAGTAGGTTATTTAGGACAGACCAAGGCCACTTTTTTGCTTTTATATGGGAAAAGAAAAGGAAAACGAGGGAAGATGCTAGGCTAGGAGAGCATCCAAGGAGGAAAAATGCGTTTATATGGGGGAGATGGGGAATACGAGGAGAGTTGTCAGGCTAGACAGGGGTTGAAAGGGCAGAATGCACGTTTTATACTGCAGAGATAGGGATTACAAGGTTAGATGTCGACTAGACAGGGTTTGAAAGGTCTGAATATATGCTTTATAAGGGAAAGGATAGGGAAAACGATAGGAGATGCTAGGTTGAGAGAGTCTTCATGGAGGAAAATGAGTTTATATGGGGGAGATAGGGAAAACGAGGATAGATGCTAGGTTAGACAGAGGTTGAAGTAGGAGGAATGTGCTTTATACGAGAGTGACAGGGAATACGAGGAGAAGTGCTAGGCTAGTCAGAGGTTGAGTAGAGTATACGATTATATACGAAAGATAGGGCGTAGATGATAAGGCTAGACAGGTACTGAAGGAGGGGGAATATGGACTTACATACAGGAGAGATAGGGAATACGAGGAGAGGTGCTAGACTAGACAGGACTTGAAGGGTAGAGTATAACTATTTTAGAACACACTTAGAAGCTTTTTAGGCACATGTTTATCTAACTTTGCAGGTATGCTGATGCTGTTTTAATGCGGTGGAACAGACGTTTGACATCCTCTTACTGGCTTTAAAATATTTTTAGACATAGATACAGATACGTGTTTTAGGGTATTGGTGTAAGCATTTTAGCCAGTGTACTAGGAATAGCGGAGCATTTTAGTGTTCATTTAGAGACATTTTTGGCATAGTTACAGGTATTTTTGATATGGACAAGGCTTTCAGGACATTCTGGTATGAGCCAGGGGAATTTTAGGTGTTTCAGCAGCATTTTGGGAACTGGAGCAGGTAGATTCAAGGTATTCATGTAGGCTTCAGAATATTTCGAGGCGTTTTATGATGCTTTTAAGGTATTTTGACAATTTTCAAGACGTTTTCAAAGCTCGTGCTAGGAGTGTTTGTGGCTCTTTAAAGGTATTTTAGGTTATGGATGTGGCATAGGCACAGACCATTAAGAGTTCCTGAAGGGCTTTTGGAAAGTGTAGTGGCAGTTTTATCGGCTTTTGGGAAGTGTAGTGGCTGTTTTATCAGCTTTTGGATAAGTGTAGTGGCTGTTTTATTGGCTTTTGGGAAATGTAGTGGCTGTTTTATTGGCTTTTGGGAAATGTAGTGGCTGTTTTTATGGACTTTTGGAAAGTGCAGTGGCTATTTTTATGCCATTAGAGTTCCTGGAGGGCTTTTTTTGAAAGTGTAGTGCTTATTTGTATGCTATTGACACATGGTTTTCAGGTCTTCTCTCATGTTTTACAGAGTTTTCTCTTGTATTACACAGGTCTTATGATGATCTATAACCATTTCTAACGTTTTTACAGTCATATCGGATCCTTTTATGGTCTTCTCAATATTCTAATGCTAACATGTAAGAAACTATGTAGAGTTGCTTTTCTAACCCAACCTTAAGCTCTGCTAATGCTACTGTTATCATCCAACTTTTCCGTTTTTGTATGGTTAATTGTTGACTAGGTGTATCGTCTTTACCAGTTAATTGATGCTTTATTAGATAAGGATTGTAAGGGTAGGTGCCTCTCCCCTTTTATCTAGGCTTGAGACTAGCACTAGGATTTGCTCCTAATGGCAGGGTTACCGCCTCCATTCCACATTCTTATTTTTTATTTATTCTTAGATGTCTGCTAGATGTATACACAGTACATGGGTAAACTTCCACTTTTTAAAGTTGTAGACTCACGAGAAAATCATCACCTTAGGATTACATTCTCTTAAGCACTGCTTGTAATGCTGTAATGGCCATATGCATATGTCATTATTCCATCCTCAGCAACAACTCTTTTATCGTCGTATGGAGTCAATGCAATTTTATTCACTTGCACTGTGGTAACAGTATGCTTTCGTGACAGGATCAGATTCATGGGCGTCCTTATTATTTCTCTGGCTTTAAGACAGTCTGTATAACTGTCGAATGTGATGTGCTGCTTAATAGCGCCACGTTTTATACCTTTAATCTTTTTTATCATTGAGCCGTGGATATCTAGCGCATACATCTTAGGTCGCAGTCCGACAAAGCGTTGGATGATTTTACCATTAGCCTCATCTTTAAATTTTTCAAGCACTTTGTTGTTTAGAGTTGAATAGAATATATGGTTTGTGGGATAATCAGACGTATCCAGATGCTCAAGAAAACGTAGCTTGTCCTTGTACACATCTTCAGTTGTAACTTGATGGATGAATGAATCAGTGTCCATATACATCAGCTTCAGGTTTTCAACTCCATAATGTGGTAACAACACATCATAATGATAGCGGTACATTAATGTCTTGGAGATGTCCAACACACTCATTCCAATGTATATAGGCTTGTTGAACACGATCTGTCGGGAGGCCATATGCACAGCAGCTAGAATGGTGGTATATATTGTTCGATCGATAAACGTAGGCTTTGCAATTAACTTTTCCAGAGTCTTCTCGTTTATCACCAACCGTATATCCACACGATTACGAAGGTTCTCCATTGTTTTTCCAAACATAGCATTGTTGAACAGTTTGTAGAGATCCTTCTCAAAATCATTTGCAGCCTTTTGTCGTAGTCTGTTGTTAAATTCCACATACGGTTTTAACCACTGTGACTGTCGGAATTGTAGCACACGATGGATTTTTGTTAGTCGTAGTCCATGACTAAGAGCTTGCTTCAAAGTCATGTAATGCACTACATACTTCTTTCGTGATCCAAGGTGAGGAATTAACTTCTTTGTAGTCGAGTCCTTTGGTTTCAGACACTCAGGCAGGAATGGTAAATCATTATGCAGATCATGGAGTTCAGCAGGATACTCGATGTCAACTTCTAATATGTATCCATGAGGATCATCTTCTTCTAGTCTCTGTAAGTTTATCTCTTCAGGTGAAACCCACTGAAATCCGCCAAAAGGAAGGGCGTGACTCATTGCCCACCCATATTGGTTGTTGGCGTCCCCATAGGTAATGAATTGGGTTGGTCTCGACGGATCAAACTTGTCCATGTAAGTGTTATTAGCCTCTGCATACCGATGGGACACTTGGCATAAACCTCCTCTTATGCCGGATTCCACCATGAGTAGTTGGTCATAATCCTGTAACAGTTCCAGTTCGATTCCAGTATACAGTAACATGGCGTCCCATGTAAGTCCTGGAGAGGTAAAATAATGTGCTGGATCAACTTTGTGCGTCTTGAGAGTTTGCTCTCTGAATGTCTCAAAGACATCAGCTAGAAGAAGAACATCAGATATTAAGTAGAGGTCACTGTATTCTCCCAGGTTTCTCACATTGAACATTCTCCATACATTTCTAGCATGTTCGTAGTCAGCATCACTAATTTCTTCTTCATTCAGTTTATTGTAGAAGTAGTTCTTAGGAGGCAGGCAGGTCTCGTTCAAGACGTCCCATGAAGTGACGTAATCATAGGGAAATACACCCTTACGTGTCATCAACTTCATCTTGTCTTCTCCGAAGTACTTCAATGTCTCAGGGTACGATGTTAGATTTTTTACCAGCTTATCCAAGCTTGTACCCAGGAACCGAAAACTATCTACAAACCGGAGCTTTATATCTCCGACATACTTGGAGAATGATATATAGCTTTCTTCAGAGCTAGGAATTACTTCCACCCGCTCACTTGTACATCCCAGCTCCTTAACAATGAAGTGTGAGTCATATCCACTGAGGTTGTGCATGAAGACAGGGATATATTTAGGTGTTTTGCGGGCTAAATTACATTCATTATGCAGCCTTCCTCGATATTCACCACTGATGTGATCATGGTCGCGTACTTTATAGTTCTCTTCAGTAAAGGTTTTTCCACACAAGTAGCATACTGTAGAGGCGTTGAAATCCATCTGCTGTTGATCTGTAAGTTTCAGGGGCATGTCAGATTTGTATATATTATTAATCTCCTTTGCAAGGAATGACAGGTATTCCATAAACTTCTGAGCAGCATCAACACCACGATATACATAGGGATGCTTAGGAAGGCTAGTTTTCAGATGTTCAACGTTGGTTGATGGTTTAACGTAAACACAGAAGCTCATTGCTGTATGCTCTTGATAAGGGGTTGTATAAGAAGTTTCAGGACTGGTTACGCATGTATGACATGGAGCGAGAATGCTTTCAAAGTCTGCGTAGATGACGTAAGGTAGTTTCAACATCCTTTCAACATTTTTAAACTGTACAATTAATTTCTCCGTTGTAGGCATAACTACCCTTGCAACACCATGCTGATTACAGATGGATGCATGTTCTTGCAGCTTTTCCGGTCCACTTCGTCCATATCGATGGTCAAAATGTGTAAAGCACCGCTTAAAGGTATATATCACTCCATCATGCTTAGTTTTCTGACGTCGAACGAGCTTCTCAAAATTCTTGATATATACATAGTGATGTTTTCCACTACTGTCACTCAATAGTAGGAGGTCACGGTGGTCAGGCAGTTCAGTGTCAGCAACCTTTATCGGATACACTTCATGCTTCTCATCCAGACCGAAAACGTTGATAGACATCCTATTAAGCTTCTCAAATTTAGGTATTTGAGAAAGTGGGGTAGGATAGGAAATGCAGCTGAAGTCGTACTTATCTTGAAGCTGTTTGTATTTACTGACGCGTTGAGGCTTGGTGCTGACGAATTTGGCTAGTACAGAATACATAAAACATTTCTCATCAGTTAAATTCTGGATGTTTATACACGCTTCTTTACTTCCAACAGATGGTGGTAGTGGTATGAAGCTACTTCCACGTAACGGATTGTACTTGTTAATACGAAGTCGAATTCCTTCTACAGCAAGCAGAGCCCAGTTGCTGCCCTTAAGTTCTGACTCCTCCATTTCAGTGGCCAATTTCTTGTATTTTGCTTCCAACGTTGAGTCTAGATCCGTTTCTAGAAACACAGGCTGATTCCGTGTTTTAAATGTTTTGTCACAGGTTTCTCCGATACTGTTTACAAATCGGCACTCAACCAGCAGATTAATTTTCACACTCTTGTGAATACCAAGCTCTTTATGCACTGCCTGGATTATTCGTTGTTTGGCCTCATGCAGGTACATATTCAGGTCCTTAGATGAATCGCATCGTATAAAATACGATTTCAATCGTCCTTCGAACGCTGTCTCGTATTCTTTCATGTCACAGTCCTCCATTGTGGATAATATGTGATGTTTGGTATGCTCCAATCTGCTTTTCTTCTGAGGACTGCTTATTTCACATACGTCTTCGTGCCGCTGTCCCTTATAACCATCATTAAAGGTTGCATTACAATGTTTACATTTGAAGAGTCTCTTACAGGTCATCTGATGTCTTCTCGTCATAACTTCGGAGGAATTCCTTTCTACATTTACTACAAGCGTATCCAGTAGCGCTTGGAATAATATCCTTATACGCTGAGTTATTCATCTTTATTCTTGATGCAATAACGTATTAATCCTTCTTCAAGGGAAATGTAGATCTCTTCACCTTGATAACACTTTAGAAAGCTGATTATTCTTGGAGAGAACACGATGTTAACACCGCAAGACTAATTAGCGCAATGAAGTCCAGTGTCCGCGGTCACCCTATTTATAGAGGGAGCACGAACCTTTTAGATCAATTATATACTGAATTTTAATAATAAAACGGTGATTAAGCGTCTAAACTCTTATATCTCAATACGTTACACAGGTATTCGAACGTTACCGTAGGTGTTCGAACATGTCCGTTAGTTTGGAGAGGTGCTCGAATGTGTTGTGTATGTATGAGTATGTGAGAGTGTGTTTTGAACTGTCTCTATGTGTGTGAGTATATATATGTGTGTGTGTGTGTCGTCGTGCATATCAACGTGTTTGGTTAGATGTTCGTATGTGTCTGGCTATGTATGTGGATGCGTGTTTGTGTTATGTGTATGTTGAATAGTGTTGCGTGCATGTCTGGGAGTTTACGTATGTGTGTATTGATCTGTCTCTGAATGTGTTTGTTAGTACACACGTGTGTATGTGTGGATGCATGTGCGTAAGCTGTCGATGAGTCCGTTAGCATGTGTGTATGTGTTTTGAACTGTCTCTGGGTGTGTTTGTGAGTATATATGTGTGAGTGTGTGTGCGGGTGTGTGTATTTTTGGCTGTCCTTGAGTCACAGAATCTGTGTGTTGGTATGTCTTCATGCATATCAACATGTTTTGGTTAGATGTTCGTATGTGTTTGGCTATGTATGTGGATGCGTGTTTGTGTTATGTGTTCGCGTGATAGTGTTGCGTGTATGTCTGTGAGTTTACGTATGTGTGTATTGGACTGTCTCTGGACGTGTTTGTTAGATAGTTTTGTGTGTGTGTGTGTAAGGTGTCGATGAGTCCGTTAGCATGTGTGTGTGGTTGTGTGTTGATCAAGAAGAAAGGAAGAAGGAAAGAGAGAAAGAAGAAAACAGAAAGAAAGAAGAAAATTAAGAATTTTAATTCAGACCTGAGGATACCTAAGTATACTTATAAATATATGGGTTAAATACTTTTTATTCCAGCCGTATATGTCTCCTAGTTTAATATTTATTAACCATTAAATTTTATAAGATTCGAACAAGGACCTCAGGATACCTAAGTACGCATCACGGTTTAACACAGAAAATGAATTATATCTAATAAATACATTTTTGATCCACCCATACAACTCCCTTAGTTTAATAGCTATTGAATATTAAATTTTTTGCTACTCGAAGTCCAGTCTCAAAGATAATAGTAAAAATTAATCCTTAAATAGCTTGATTATAATTATTTTAATGATACCTGAAAAGTTTTTCACTAAGCCTCTTAGTGCTATAAACTTATTGTGATTGTACCATATTTGTCTAAGTCTTTTAACTCATTAAGAATTAAACATTTAGGTTTTACCGATCCGAGGTCGGATATGAATTTCGGGACTTCCTAAATAGTTGTTCAGAGAATCTAACCAATGCTATCAATTTAATGTAATTTGTTCCACGAGTCTAGCTGTCCTACTTCAGGAATAATGAAACATCAAAGTTTAAAACTCTGCTGGGATTCGAACTCCACCCCTAGAGATATCTTTCCGTAAGTAATCAATAATACAGAACTATGTGAATAATTGTTGATGCTAAAAGGGCATAAAGTTAGTAGGGTACTTTTGTATGTGAAGTATCAATTCTTGGTAGCGATATTTGTTTGTAAAACCTCCTAGTTATTAAAATATTTTCTTGGTAAATATCGACGTTTTTAGAACGCTTCGGAGAAAGGCAAGCAGTGCCTTTTAACGAGTCCAGCTGTGGACAGCCGCTAGGGTGAATCTCGGATACAATAGCTTTTTAAATTGTATACATTAGGGGAGCCTACGAGTAGGGAGCTCCCCTCGATCTATACAGTGCGGGCTATAGGGTACTCCAAAAATTGGTATACAGAATTTCTTATCCTTGTATACCGCTAACAGAAGCTTCAGCTTTCTTATCATGGCATTTAAGTACTGAGTGACGCTTGTTAACCTTAAAAGCTAAATATTCCAATATTTTTTCATCGCTTGTGATTGTAATTTGCGAAATTTCTCATTGTAATAAAGAGGTATACTTTAGTTGCCGAACACCGTATACTAGCCATTCTATGATGACTTTCGGAACTCTCCTGTTGCATTTTAGCGGATAACACTAGCATGTTATCGACCCGTACAAAGCAACAAGTCCCGGTAGGATGGTGAAAATTAAACCTTTTGATTTTAAAGCATATTCAGTCATTAGGCGTGTTCGCAACAAAAATTGAAACTTGTATTTTTATATACTATACCACCCAAATATGAGCTGCGTGATTAGAATTAACGCTGTGTACTTTATAGTGACTGAATCATGTCTCATAGCTGACTGGAAATGCAGACATTATTTTGATTAACTCCCCCACCCAAAGCCTGTACTTTACTTGAGGAGGGACGCGACTTTTAAATGTTTCTTCCACTAAATGTAACCACGTGGCCATGTAAGCGACCCTCAAAATTACCAACTCTACCAGTATCCTTGATTTGTTGGTGAACATACGTGTCGTTTAGGTCGGGTCTTGCTCTAAAGTCCGCCACGTGGACGGGAATGACAAACTGTCAACTCCGCCAGTAACCATAAATTTGATCTAGAACATACACGCTATTTGGGTCGTCTTTGCACGAAAGACCAATTAAACCCAATTTAAGACTACAAACTCCCCCAGTAACCATAAATTTGATCCAGAACATACACGCTATTTGGGTCGTCTTTGCACGAAAGACCAATTAAACCCAATTAAAGACTACAAACTCCCCCAGTAACCATAAATTTGATCCAGAACATACACGCTATTTGGGTCGTCTTTGCACGAAAGACCAATTAAACCCAATTAAAACCAATTAAGCCAATTAAATAACCATTAATTGATGTTGAATATACAAAGGTACCCTACTAACTTTATGCCCTTTTAGCATCAACAATGATTCACATAGTTCTGTATTATTGATTACTTACGGAAAGATATCTCTAGGGGTGGAGTTCGAATCCCAGCAGAGTTTTAAACTTTGAGTTTCATTATTCCTGAAGTAGGACAGCTAGACACGTGGAACAAATTACATTAAATTGATGGCATTAGTTAGACTCTCTGAACAACTATTTAGGAGTCCCGAAGTTCATATCCGACCTCGGATCGGTAAAACCTAAATATTTAATTCTTAATGAGTTAAAAGACTTAGACAAATATGGTAAAATCACAATACGTTTATAGCACTAAGAGGCTTAGTGAAAGAATTTTCAGGTATCATTAAAAATAATTATAATCAAGCTATTTAAGGATTAATTTTTACTATTATCTTAGAGACTTGACTTCGAGTAGCAAAAAATTTAATATTCAATAGCTATTAAACTAAGGGAGTTGTATGGGTGGATCAAAAATGTATTTATTAGATATAATTCATTATCTGTGTTAAACCGTCATGCGTGCTTAGGTATCCTTAGGTCCTTGTTCGAATCTTATAAAATTTAATGGTTAATAAATATTAAACTAGGAGACATATACGGCTGGAATAAAAAGTATTTAACCCATATATTTATAAGTATACTTAGGTATCCTCAGGTCTGAATTAAAATTCTTAATTTTCTTCTTTCTTTCTGTTTTCTTCTTTCTCTCTTTCCTTCTTCCTTTCTTCTTGATCAACACACAACCACACACACATGCTAACGAACTCATCGACACCTTACACACACACACAAAACTATCTAACAAACACGTCCAGAGACAGTCCAATACACACATACGTAAACTCACAGACATACACGCAACACTATCACGCGAACACATAACACAAACACGCATCCACATACATAGCCAAACACATACGAACATCTAACCAAAACATGTTGATATGCATGAAGACATACCAACACACAGATTCTGTGACTCAAGGACAGTCAAAAATACACACACCCGCACACACACTCACACATATATACTCACAAACACACCCAGAGACAGTTCAAAACACATACACACATGCTAACGGACTCATCGACAGCTTACGCACATGCATCCACACATACACACGTGTGTACTAACAAACACATTCAGAGACAGATCAATACACACATACGTAAACTCCCAGACATGCACGCAACACTATTCAACATACACATAACACAAACACGCATCCACATACATAGCCAGACACATACGAACATCTAACCAAACACGTTGATATGCACGACGACACACACACACACACATATATATATACTCACACACATAGAGACAGTTCAAAACACACTCTCACATACTCATACATACACAACACATTCGAGCACCTCTCCAAACTAACGGACATGTTCGAACACCTACGGAAACGTCCGAATACCTGTGTAACGTATTGAGATATAAGAGTTTAGACGCTTAATCACCGTTTTAGTATTAAAATTCAGTATATAATTGATCTAAAAGGTTCGTGCTCCCTCTATAAATAGGGTGACCGCGGACACTGGACTTCATTGCGCTAATTAGACTTGCGGTGTTAACATCGTGTTCTCTCCAAGAATAATCAGCTTTCTAAAGTGTTATCAAGGTGAAGAGGTCTACATTTCCCTTGAAGAAGGATTAATACGTTATTGCATCAAGAATAAAGATGAATAACTCAGCGTATAAGGATATTATTCCAAGCGCTACTGGATACGCTTGTAGTAAATGTAGAAAGGAATTCCTCCGAAGTTATGACGAGAAGACATCAGATGACCTGTAAGAGACTCTTCAAATGTAAACATTGTAATGCAACCTTTAATGATGGTTATAAGGGACAGCGGCACGAAGAAGTATGTGAAATAAGCAGTCCTCAGAAGAAAAGCAGATTGGAGCCTACCAAACATCACATATTATCCACAATGGAGGACTGTGACATGAAAGAATACGAGACAGCGTTCGAAGGACGATTGAAATCGTATTTTATACGATGCGATTCATCTAAGGACCTGAATATGTACCTGCATGAGGCCAAACAACGAATAATCCAGGCAGTGCATAAAGAGCTTGGTATTCACAAGAGTGTGAAAATTAATCTGCTGGTTGAGTGCCGATTTGTAAACAGTATCGAAGAAACCTGTGACAAAACATTTAAAACACGGAATCAGCCTGTGTTTCTAGAAACGGAACTAGACTCAACGTTGGAAGCGAAATACAAGAAATTGGCCACTGAAATGGAGGAGTCACAACTTAAGGGCAGCAACTGGGCTCTGCTTGCTGTAGAAGGAATTCGACTTCGTATTAACAAGTACAATCCGTTACGTGGAAGTAGCTTCATACCACTACCGCCATCTGTTGGAAGTAAAGAAGCGTGTATAAACATCCGGAATTTAACTGATGAGAAATGTTTTATGTATTCTGTACTAGCCAAATTCGTCAGCACCAAGCCTCAACGCGTCAGTAAATACAAACAGCTTCAAGATAAGTACGACTTCAGCTGCGTTTCCTATCCTACCCCACTTTCTCAAATACCTAAATTTGAGAAGCTTAATAGGATGTCTATCAACGTTTTCGGTCTGGATGAGAAGCATGAAGTGTATACGATAAAGGTTGCTGACACTGAACTGCCTGACCACCGTGACCTCCTACTATTGAGTGTCAGTAGTGGAAAACATCACTATGTATATATCAAGAATTTTGAGAAGCTCGTTCGACGTCAGAAAACTAAGCATGATGGAGTGATATATACCTGTAAGCGGTGCTTTACACATTTTGACGATCGATATGGACGAAGTGGACTGGAAAAGCTGCAAGAACATGCATCCATCTGTAATCAGCATGGTGTTGCAAGGGTAGTTATGCCTACAACGGAGAAATCAATTGTACAGTTTAAAAATGTTGAAAGGATGTTGAAACTACCTTACGTCATCTACGCAGACTTGAAAGCATTCTCGCTCCATGTCATACATGCATATCCAGTCCTGAAACTTCTTATACAACCCCTTATCAAGAGCATACAGCAATGAGCTTCTGTGTTTACGTTAAACCATCAACCAACGTTGAACATCTGAAAACTAGCCTTCCTAAGCATCCCTATGTATATCGTGGTGTTGATGCTGCTCAGAAGTTTATGGAATACCTGTCATTCCTTGCAAAGGAGATTAATAATATATACAAATCTGACATGCCCCTGAAACTTACAGATCAACAGCAGATGGATTTCAACGCCTCTACAGTATGCTACTTGTGTGGAAAAACCTTTACTGAAGAGAACTATAAAGTACGCGACCATGATCACATCAGTGGTGAATATCGAGGAAGTCTGCATAATGAATGTAATTTAGCCTGCAAAACACCTAAATATATCCCTGTCTTCATGCACAACCTCAGTGGATATGACTCACACTTCATTGTTAAGGAGCTGGGATGTACAAGTGAGCGGGTGGAAGTAATTCCTAGCTCTGAAGAAAGCTATATATCATTCTCCAAGTATGTCGGAGATATAAAGCTCCGGTTTGTAGATAATTTTCGGTTCCTGGGTACAAGCTTGGATAAGCTGGTAAAAAATCTAACATCGTACCCTGAGACATTGAAGTACTTCGGAGAAGACAAGATGAAGTTGATGACACGTAAGGGTGTATTTCCCTATGATTACGTCACTTCATGGGACGTCTTGAACGAGACCTGCCTGCCTCCTAAGAACTACTTCTACAATAAACTGAATGAAGAAGAAATTAGTGATGCTGACTACGAACATGCTAGAAATGTATGGAGAATGTTCAATGTGAGAAACCTGGGAGAATACAGTGACCTCTACTTAATATCTGATGTTCTTCTTCTAGCTGATGTCTTTGAGACATTCAGAGAGCAAACTCTCAAGACGCACAAAGTTGATCCAGCACATTATTTTACCTCTCCAGGACTTACATGGGACGCCATGTTACTGTATACTGGAATCGAACTGGAACTGTTACAGGATTATGACCAACTACTCATGGTGGAATCCGGCATAAGAGGAGGTTTATGCCAAGTGTCCCATCGGTATGCAGAGGCTAATAACACTTACATGGACAAGTTTGATCCGTCGAGACCAACCCAATTCATTACCTATGGGGACGCCAACAACCAATATGGGTGGGCAATGAGTCACGCCCTTCCTTTTGGCGGATTTCAGTGGGTTTCACCTGAAGAGATAAACTTACAGAGACTAGAAGAAGATGATCCTCATGGATACATATTAGAAGTTGACATCGAGTATCCTGCTGAACTCCATGATCTGCATAATGATTTACCATTCCTGCCTGAGTGTCTGAAACCAAAGGACTCGACTACAAAGAAGTTAATTCCTCACCTTGGATCACGAAAGAAGTATGTAGTGCATTACATGACTTTGAAGCAAGCTCTTAGTCATGGACTACGACTAACAAAAATCCATCGTGTGCTACAATTCCGACAGTCACAGTGGTTAAAACCGTATGTGGAATTTAACAACAGACTACGACAAAAGGCTGCAAATGATTTTGAGAAGGATCTCTACAAACTGTTCAACAATGCTATGTTTGGAAAAACAATGGAGAACCTTCGTAATCGTGTGGATATACGGTTGGTGACAAACGAGAAGACTCTGGAAAAGTTAATTGCAAAGCCTACGTTCATCGATCGAACAATATATGCCACCAATCTAGCTGCTGTGCATATGGCCTCCCGACAGATCGTGTTCAACAAGCCTATATACATTGGAATGAGTGTGTTGGACATCTCCAAGACATTAATGTACCGCTATCATTATGATGTGTTGTTACCACATTATGGAGTTGAAAACCTGAAGCTGATGTATATGGACACTGATTCATTCATCCATCAAGTTACAACTGAAGATGTGTACAAGGACAAGCTACGTTTTCTTGAGCATCTAGATACGTCTGATTATCCCACAAACCATATATTCTATTCAACTCTAAACAACAAAGTGCTTGGAAAATTTAAAGATGAGGCTAATGGTAAAATCATCCAACGCTTTGTCGGACTGCGACCTAAGATGTATGCGCTAGATATCCACGGCTCAATGATAAAAAAGATTAAAGGTATAAAACGTGGCGCTATTAAGCAGCACATCACATTCGACAGTTATACAGACTGTCTTAAGGCCAGAGAAATAATAAGACGCCCATGAATCTGATCCTGTCACGAAAGCATACTGTTACCACAGTGCAAGTGAATAAAATTGCATTGACTCCATACGACGATAAAAGAGTTGTTGCTGAGGATGGAATAATGACATATGCATATGGCCATTACAGCATTACAAGCAGTGCTTAAGAGAATGTAATCCTAAGGTGATGATTTTCTCGTGAGTCTACAACTTTAAAAAGTGGAAGTTTACCCATGTACCGTGTATACATCTAGCAGACATCTAAGAATAAATAAAAAATAATAATGTGGAATGGAGGCGGTAACCCTGCCATTAGGAGCAAATCCTAGTGCTAGTCTCAAGCCTAGATAAAAGGGGAGAGGCACCTACCCTTACAATCCTTATCTAATAAAGCATCAATTAACTGGTAAAGACGATACACCTAGTCAACAATTAACCATACAAAAACGGAAAAGTTGGATGATAACAGTATCATTAGCAGAGCTTAAGGTTGGGTTAGAAAAGCAACTCTACATAGTTTCTTACATGTTAGCATTAGAATATTGAGAAGACCATAAAAGGATCCGATATGACTGTAAAAACGTTAGATATGGTTATAGATCATCATAAGACCTGTGTAATACAAGAGAAAACTCTATAAAACATGAGAGAAGACCTGAAAACCATGTGTCAATAGCATACAAATAAGCACTACACTTTCAAAAAAAAGCCCTCCAGGAACTCTAATGGCATAAAAATAGCCACTGCGCATTCCAAAAGTCCATAAAAACAGCCACTACATTTCCCAAAAGTCAATAAAACAGCCACTACATTTCCCAAAAGCCAATAAAACAGCCACTACACTTATCCAAAAGCTGATAAAACAGCCACTACACTTCCCAAAAGCCGATAAAACAGCCACTACACTTTCCAAAAGCCCTTCAGGAACTCTTAATGGTCTGTGCCTATGCCACATCCATAACCTAAAATACCTTTAAAGAGCCACAAACACTCCTAGCACGAGCTTTGAAAACGTCTTGAAAATTGTCAAAATACCTTAAAAGCATCATAAAACGCCTCGAAATATTCTGAAGCCTACATGAATACCTTGAATCTACCTGCTCCAGTTCCCAAAATGCTGCTGAAACACCTAAAATTCCCCTGGCTCATACCAGAATGTCCTGAAAGCCTTGTCCATATCAAAAATACCTGTAACTATGCCAAAAATGTCTCTAAATGAACACTAAAATGCTCCGCTATTCCTAGTACACTGGCTAAAATGCTTACACCAATACCCTAAAACACGTATCTGTATCTATGTCTAAAAATATTTTAAAGCCAGTAAGAGGATGTCAAACGTCTGTTCCACCGCATTAAAACAGCATCAGCATACCTGCAAAGTTAGATAAACATGTGCCAAAAAAGCTTCTAAGTGTGTTCTAAAATAGTTATATTCTACCCTTCAAGTCCTGTCTAGTCTAGCACCTCTCCTCGTATTCCCTATCTCTCCTGTATGTAAGTCCATATACCCCCTCCTTCAGTACCTGTCTAGCCTTATCATCTACGCCCTATCTTTCGTATATAATCGTATACTCTACTCAACCTCTGACTAGCCTAGCACTTCTCCTCGTATTCCCTGTCACTCTTGTATAAAGCACATTCCTCCTACTTCAACCTCTGTCTAACCTAGCATCTATCCTCGTTTTCCCTATCTCCCCCATATAAACTCATTTTCCTCCATGAAGACTCTCTCAACCTAGCATCTCCTATCGTTTTCCCTATCCTTTCCCTTATAAAGCATATATTCAGACCTTTCAAACCCTGTCTAGTCGACATCTAACCTTATAATCCCTATCTCTGCAGTATAAAACGTGCATTCTGCCCTTTCAACCCCTGTCTAGCCTGACAACTCTCCTCGTATTCCCCATCTCCCCCATATAAACGCATTTTTCCTCCTTGGATGCTCTCCTAGCCTAGCATCTTCCCTCGTTTTCCCTATCTTTTCCCATATAAACGCAAAAAAGTGGCCTCGGTCTGTCCTAAATAACCTACTCTCATGCCAAGCAATTTTTTGGGCATGAAACTTGTAGCAGCAATATTTATTTCGAAATTGAATTTCAACCAAAAACGACGTTGCGTAGACATCGCTCAGGAAATGCGGATTGAAGTCGAAAACGATCCAGAACTTCTAAATAAGGCCATAAAAGGTGACGAAACATGGATATGACGTCGAAACTAAGGCCCAATCGTCTCAATGGAAACTGCCTGAAGAGCCAAGACCGAAAAAAATCGACAAGTTCGATCACATGTGAAGGTTCTTCTCACTGTTTTCCTCGATTACAATGGGGTAGTGCATAGGAGTTCTTGCCTTATAGTCGTACGGTCAATAAGGAATACTACCTGGAAGTTATGCCCCGTTTTCTTGATAAGTTCACTCGTGGAAATTGCATCACGATGACATCGCTCACACCCCAATGCTTGTTCGTGACTTTTTGGCAGTAAACCAAACCCTTATGCTATCTCAGCCATTGTATTCGCCGGACATGGGCACCTGCGACTTCTTTCTATTCCCAAGGCTGAAGAAAACCAAACCCTTGTGCTGTCTCAGCCATTGTATTCGCCAGACATGGGCACCTGCGACTTCTTTCTATTCCCAAGGCTGAAGAAAACCAAACCCTTGTGCTGTCTCAGCCATTGTATTCGCCAGACATGGGCACCTGCGACTTCTATCTATTCCCAAGGCTGAAGAAAACCAAACCCTTGTGCTGTCTCAGCCATTGTATTCGCCGGACATGGGCACCTGCGACTTCTTTCTATTCCCAAGGCTGAAGAAAACCAAACCCTTGTGCTGTCTCAGCCATTGTATTCGCCAGACATGGGCACCTGCGACTTCTATCTATTCCCAAGGCTGAAGAAAACCAAACCCTTGTGCTGTCTCAGCCATTGTATTCGCCAGACATGGGCACCTGCGACTTCTTTCTATTCCCAAGGCTGAAGAAAACCAAACCCTTGTGCTGTCTCAGCCATTGTATTCGCCGGACATGGGCACCTGCGACTTCTATCTATTCCCAAGGCTGAAGAAAACCAAACCCTTGTGCTGTCTCAGCCATTGTATTCGCCAGACATGGGCACCTGCGACTTCTTTCTATTCCCAAGGCTGAAGAAAACCAAACCCTTGTGCTGTCTCAGCCATTGTATTCGCCGGACATGGGCACCTGCGACTTCTTTCTATTCCCAAGGCTGAAGAAAACCAAACCCTTGTGCTGTCTCAGCCATTGTATTCGCCAGACATGGGCACCTGCGACTTCTTTCTATTCCCAAGGCTGAAGAAAACCAAACCCTTGTGCTGTCTCAGCCATTGTATTCGCCAGACATGGGCACCTGCGACTTCTTTCTATTCCCAAGGCTGAAGAAAACCAAACCCTTGTGCTGTCTCAGCCATTGTATTCGCGGACATGGGCCTCTGCGACTCCTTTCTATTCCCGAGGCTGAAGAAAACCAAACCCTTGTGCTGTCTCAGCCATTGTATTCGCCAGACATGGGCACCTGCGACTTCTTTCTATTCCCAAGGCTGAAGAAAACCAAACCCTTGTGCTGTCTCAGCCATTGTATTCGCCAGACATGGGCACCTGCGACTTCTTTCTATTCCCAAGGCTGAAGAAAACCAAACCCTTGTGCTGTCTCAGCCATTGTATTCGCGGACATGGGCCTCTGCGACTCCTTTCTATTCCCGAGGCTGAAGAAAACCAAACCCTTGTGCTGTCTCAGCCATTGTATTCGCGGACATGGGCCTCTGCGACTCCTTTCTATTCCCGAGGCTGAAGAAAACCATAAAAGGACGACGTTTTGCCACCACTGATGAGATAAAAACAGAATCGCTGAACACCATAACGAAAAGTGAGTTTCAGAAATGCTTCCAAGATTGGAAAAAGCGCTGGCACAAGTGTATTATATCTGAGGGGGGGGGGACAAAGTTGATGTTGATCAAATAAAAGTTCTTTAAGAAAAGCAAAAATTCCCATTGGTTTTTTTATCACAGCTCGTATTAGGAAAAATGCAAGTTGCAGAAATGAGCAATTAAAGTTTTTTCAAGTATATGAACAATAAAAATCCTTACTTTCAGAAGTTAGCAATGCTCAATGTCCACCATATGCATATTCATTATCTTCTTCATTCTTTCTTTTGCCCTCTTCTACTGCCATGCTTCCTGATACAGTTTCAGGAGATTTGTCTCTGCTTTCCCTATTCACCCTCTCCCAAGCACCTCGTTCCATATATTAATCTAAAATTACTTTCATAAATAACCTCTGGCCCTTTCTTGGATGAAAAGAATGAAAATTCAAAACTGCGGGTCTCAAACACAAACTTGACCTCAACATCAATTCTGCTTGTTTCCATTATTTTGATACACTGAGTATTTTTGCAATTTGAGTAGGCACGTATGTTTATTGCATTACATAATACGTTTAGATCCACAAGTCTTAGCCCTGACATTGATAAATATTCATTGAATACACTGTTATCCAAAATTTGCAGATCAGAATCAAGTTTAGAAGATGAATCTGATAAGTTACGTTGGGTTTGTCTGTTACTGGTTGTTTGTTTTTTGAAACGGTATCCATGATATTTTATCTTTTTACACACTCTATTTGATTTTGGTATTGTAAAGACTATCATAACTCTGGTGAAATACACTAGTTAAGTCAGTAAAACCATCAGTTTCAAAAAAATTAACTTCAATTCCAACCTCAACAAAAACACGTGCTCTCCATATTGCGTACTTGTGTAGCCTCCAGGTGGGAGAAGGGTGTACTATATAACACAAAATAATCTGGAAGTGGGATTGCCCTAGAGGTTCATTGTATCAAAATAAAATGATGCAAATAGCAGTGTTCATTTTGACAAAAAAGTGGGCGTGGCAGTATCCGCTCACTAGTATTTTATTTCTTTTAATGCATTAAGGGTTGGAATATCATGTGGAAATTTACGGAGATTGAGGAAAACATGATGAATACTCAAAAAATAACAAATTTAAAAACTCGAAAATTTTGACCTTATTACTTACATCCCCCTTAAAGCGGTACTTGGAAATCGCCACTCTAGTTTTATTTTAAATTTATGGACGCTCTTGAACTGTTATGGTCCTTGGCGTCTCATTCTATATTTGGCGTAAAAGAGTGGAGATTTTGTTCAGAGGCCTCTTTATCAGGCTTGAGGTTCTTTTACGTGCCGTAAATCTACGACACTGGGCCACCGGCTTTACTTCCCTTCCGAAGGAAGCCAAGCTAAGGATTTTTACGCCCGCAGAAATCCATCCCCCTCCGCTACCCTAGTTTGTATTTGGGTATTATGAAATTATACAATATGAAAAAGTTGATATTTATGATTAAGGAATTCAAAATACATTAATAGTCTAGCCAACAGAAAAAAAGAAAAAAAGAAATTGCCTGTCCCACAAAATTGAGCGTTTTTATGAATATTTGAATACGGAATACCTTCATGTGGGTAATGTTTCTTATTCTGAACAATTCCACTGTAAAATTTGAAATACACATTAAATTACGGTGCTTCTAACAAACCCAATTTATTTTCTGTTTTGGAATTAAAAAATTCCTGAAATATATTATGGTACTTTGAAAATTATAAATTTGATAACAATAAACAAGAGGCTAATAATACTGAAGCAAAACTTACAATTACATAATCCATACAAATTAGTGACATGTTTGCTAACCGATTCCATAAACAAATTTTGTTTCCACAAGATGGTGCTTACACAGCAAACAATGTACTACATGCAACATTCTTTATGGAACCATATAAATCGACGCAAAGAAAAGCAAAGCATTGAAAATGTGATGAATGAATCACAAAATCTGCTATTATTTTAATTATCTTACAATGAGGCAGTATTTTAATGCCTAAATGATATTTATTGTATTTTTATTATAATTAAAGTCAATAACAGCCCACCTTGAAAACAGTATGTATATAATTATTATTTATATTGTATGTAAAGTCATTGTAAATACTTATATTTATTGTAAACGCATTTATTAGTGATATGTAAATGTTTATATACTCTAATAGTGCAAAAACTGTGAGAATAATGTTTTAGGATGTTAATAATGAGGTAATAATGTAATTTTTGTGACAATAATGTGTCTGGAGTTTTAAAAAATACTGGTTATGAAAAGATTAGTAATAAGTAATTTCGTTTACAGTTTGGAATTGGCCAATCAAAAGTAAAGAAAATATTTTAGTTTGAATACTTAAATTCTATTGGACTACAATTAGCCAATAAGAGACTGGCATTACCGAAGCCATAAGGTTTTTACCGTTGGATTTAGTCAGTTGCGGGCAAGATGTTATACAGAGCAGACGTAAAAGTCGCGGGCAAGATGTAATAAAGTACGGATGGTAAAATTGTGTTCTCCGCTAGAAAATATAGTGCTCACAGTTTTTCTTTTATAACGTGTAGTGTTATAAATGTGCAAGTATAAAGAGAAATAAAAAGAAGTGAAATTAAAAAGTAAATTCTGTGACGTATTTTAATTCTTGTCTTATCACAACCTTAAAAGAACTTGTTTCTATAGTGCAACTCAAAGCAGCCGAGGCAAATAACTTTAATAATATTACGTAAAACAAGAATCATCTTCACTATAAAGTTTTGGCGTCCCAAGCATTAAACAACATCAAAGTGTATCTTCATTACGTAACCCAAATACATTCTTAAAGTGACGCACATACGTGGGATTCTCTCATATCCAGCATTCAGCTAAATAACTTTTTCAAAGTTGGCAACAAATACGAGGCTCAATAACATTCTCAAAGTAGCGTTCCTCAACGTGCAGCTTAATAATTACATAACATTTTTGCAAATATTACGTAATAATATATTTACGTAAGGTAAAAACCTACCCGCAACAAAACTAAGTGAACCTTAACAGTCACGGTTAATATAGATTGTTTGTAGGATAACATTTTGGAAAAGCAAGTGTTCAAAAAGTTTAGGGGAATTCTGCTGCCATTCTGAGTTTGGTGTCTGCCGTAATCTGCTGAACATTTCAAAGCATTCCTTACAGTTAAACACTGAAAAGCTTAAGGCACAACACGAGAAATCATACCAGAATCACAAGAAAAAGTGACAAGTTTACGTTTTACCCTTATATATTATAATGTTCAATGAAGACTCCGTTGCATATTAATATTTGTAAATCTATTTCCCTTCAAGGAGTACTTGTGCTTAAAATATAATAAATCACCTTTAGATCTTCCCATAAAATTCTTACTTGCATGGCCTTTTGCCTACATGAATCAAATTATGCGTTTTCAAACTATACAAACGAGTAAACCTTTGTTCACAAATGTCACACTTGTATGGCTTTTTGCCCTCATGAATCAAATTATGCGTTTTCAAACTTGACAACTGTGTAAAACTCTTCTCACAAATGTTACACTTGTATGGAGTTTTCCCCTCATGAATCAAATTATGTGTTTTTAAATATGACGACTTACTAAAGCTCTTTCCACAAGTTTCACATTTGTGTGGTTGTTTGCCTTCATGAATCAAATGATGTGCTTTTAGATGTGACAACTTAATATAGCTCTTTCCACAAGTTTCACACTTATGTGGCTTCTTGCCCTCGTGAATCAAATTGTGCAATTTTAAACTTGACAACTGTGCAAAGGTCTTACCACAAATTTCACACTTGTAAGGCTTTCTGCCCTCATGAACCAAATTGTGCGCTTTTAAATGTGACACTTTAATAAAGCTCTTCTCACAAATTTCACATTTGTGTGGCTTTTTACCCTCATGAATTAAATTATGCAATTTCAAAGTTGACATCTCAGTAAAGCTTTTGTCACAAGTTGCACACTTATATGGCTTATCGCCTCCATGAGTAAATCTATGTCTTCTCAGACTTGACCACTGAGTAAAGCTCTTCTCACAAACTTCACACTTATAATCCTTTTTCCCCTCGTGATACAAATAATGCACTTTCAAATATGCCAAATGGGTAAAGCTCTTCCCACAAATATCACATTTGTGTGGTTTTTTACCCACATGAATCAAATTATGCAATTTCAAGGATGACAATTGAGTAAATCTCTTCTCACAAATGTCGCACTTGTGTGGCTTTCTGTCCTCATGAATCACATTGTGCAATTTCAAAGACGACAACTCAGTAAAGCTCTTATCACAAGTTTTGCAGCTATGTGGCCTTTCACCCCCATGAATAAATTTATGTCTTTTCAAATGTGACAAGACAGTAAAACGTTTCTCACATATGTCACACTTATGTGGCCTTTTGCCCTCATGAATTAAACTGTGTACTTTCAAATGTGACAACTGAGTAAAGCTCTTCTCACAAATTTCACATTTGTGTGGCTTTTTGCCCTCATGAATCAAATAATGAGATTTCAAAGATGACACTGCAGTAAAACTCTTGGCACAAATCTCACACTTACGTGGTTTTTCACTCCCATGAGTAAGTTCATGTCTTTTCAAATAGGATATATGGGTAAAGCTCCTTTCACAAATGTTACACTTGTGTGGCTTGACGTCATGAACCAAATTCTTCTGATTCAAGGATGAAGTTCTGCTGTGTATTTTCTCACCACCATCGCATTTATAATATTCTTCATAGAAGCTTGTGTCTTTTACTGAGTGTTCAGCAGAGGGCAATGGCGATATACCACTGCTATCACCAGAAACTGCTTGTGTGCAAAATCTGAAATGTTAGAGGATTTAACACCATTAATTATAAGAATCAACGACTGTAACCGAAGTGAATCTGAAAAGAGTATCTATGTTTGCTAACAGTAGTATATAGGTGGAAATAACAGAACTGATATCTCGTCGTAATAATAATAGTAATACTAATACTACTACTACTACTAATAATAATAATAATAATAATAATAATAAAAACAAAATACTTCGTGTCAAAGATCTATGTTGCTTGTTACAGTTGAAATGGTTTTAACAATCTGTAATGTCACAGCTAACATAACTAGAGAATTAATTTCTAAGTTTAAAATGAAAAGCATATACATGGTAAAACTAGTCTGATGTTTCACTTAAACGCACTAAGAATTATAACACATTCCAGGTTTGCGTTAACAACTACTGTTCATAAAGGCTTTGCAAGAAATTTCTGTCATCAAATTTGCAAGATACAATTGCATAACAAAGTGGCTGTATCGTCGTCATCTATGGTGTAGTGGTTACCACACTAGCCTATAGTTCCCGAAGTCGCGGGTTCAAACCCGGCGGAGGGCGATGGATTTTTTCGGGCGTAAAATCCTTAGCATGGCTTCCTTCGGAAGGGAAGTAAAGCCGGTGGTCCCGTGTCGTAGATTTACGGCACGTAACATAACCTGAAGCGTGATAGAGAGATCTCTTTCATGGTCTTTCACGCCCAATATAGAATGGGACGCTAAGGAATACAGCAGTTAAACAGCGGCCATAAATAAAACTCAATTCAATTTAAGATAGGTAATACATAGGGATAAAGCATTTCTGGCAAGTTTGCGAGTTTAAATGTGTTGCTTTTACATAAACAGAACTTAGGGTAGATGCATTTCTCTAGCTAAGATCACTCCGTTTATATTAGCATTATCCTTCTTTAAAATTAGTACTGTGATTGCGAACGCGGCGCCGCCTGCGGCCGACTGTCGGAACAATGGAGCGTGGAATAAAAGCCTTTTGTTTGCCGCTTATCTGTTACGGAGTGTTCGTTTCGGTGTGTTCTCACGGGTTCCTTTTCGAGAAGTTCCACTCTGTATAAGGGAGGCTGCTGACGCCGAGTTCAATCAGGGAGTGGACAATGTCATTCTACAGACCAAGTGCGTGCAAAAGTGGCTCAAGTGTAACGTTGAGTGCCTTGCTATAAATAGTGTTCTTATTAGTTACATTGTGTACAATTCAACGCACTTTTGTATTATCTTCATTTGTCTCCATTACTTGTGTTTATTCACCCAGGAACAACATTATAACAAAAGAGATAAGTATATGTAAAATTAAGACACAAATCTTGCAAGGACCAAATTTAGCTTAAAAGGTTGCTTAATTGCGAATGCTGCAACAATAATGTTTAGACTGCTGTTAATGCGCACTTTTTGTACGAAACGTGTGTCCTCTACATGTTCCAATTAGTTTGCGCCAAGTCCAGCAACAATTTTATACTGTTTCGTGTTAAAATTGAGTTTCAGTGGCCTCTTTGAAGCTTGAGGTTCTTTTATATGCCGTAAATCTACAACACGGGACCACTTTCCTTCCGAAGGGAGTAATTCTAACGATTTTTACGCCTAAAAAGTCCATTGCCCTCCGCAGGATTGAATCTGAGAACTAGAAGCTAACATGGTGCCCCTAGACCACGACTGTTGCGTGTTCTGAATTAACAAAGTTCCGCAAATTACACCTGCACACTTCATTGCTTACAGCTGTTTCAAGACGGCGTGGTCTGCGTCGTTAACGAGAATGTTCATGAGACTTGGGGCAGAAACCACGCTTGTGGGATGCCAGCAGAGTGGAATACAGGGACATCAATACAAAAACGGGACATGACAGTGATATTTTGGCAGCTTTAGGGACAGATATGCATTAAGTTAAAGAAAAAACCACGTAACTTCAAATCTCACTTCAATTGGGAAATGCTTAAGACATGAAACTGTACTGGGGATAGGAACTGGAGCCATATATGTGCCAAAATGACAGTTCTTCGGCAGCCTTAAGTTTTAAGAGGAAGCTGCAGCTGACAACAGCAAGCAACATTATGTATGCAAGCTGCAATAGAGAGTGGTTTATTTTGAGTGCAGGCAGACTGCTCAATAACTCTGAAAATGTATAGTGAATGTAAGACTGTGTATTTGGAAATCCATTTCAGTTTATACATTACCGATACAGTAGGCTCCTGTACCCTTTACAAGACAGTATCATAAGAGTTCCGATTAATTGTTCTGGTACAGATATTGGAATTCTAAAGCTGTCCTGTAGCTGTATATGTAACAAAACTGCTTTAAATCACTTAAAGATTACGGTAAAAGCTTCCACAGGCAATTTATTAAAAAAGTAACAACCACTGCTTAAAAACTATACTTAGCTTTAGTCAGCTTACAGCAAGCGAATCAAGATTATTTCATTTATTCATCAGTTATAAAAATTACGGTGTAGTTCATAGCAACATCACCATTAGATATACCAGGTGAGTTAGTTGTCCCTAAGTATCCTATCTATGCAACCCGCAGTTTATAGTATGTGAAAACATTAACCCTTTTAGCAAACAAACTGTTATTGTAGCTCTGCCGTTCTATTTGCTACTATACGCAACCGCCATTAATGATTAAAGGCCTGAATGAGAACCAAGGGGCTGCGAAAGGCTTAAAAAAGAAAACTCTTCATTGATATAATGCTTGCAAAGGGATACAGAAATTTTCTCCCGAAGAGGGAACATAATACTTGGGTTCTGGCCGAGTGGGTTAGATGATGGAATGTGGTGAAGCAAAAGGTTGGCTCCGGAGGTTCCAAACTAATACATCAAATTGTTTTGGTTCTTTTTCTTTCCTTTCTACTTGTGCTTGTTTTCTGTATTTTAGTATACTAATTTATTTATTCATTTTTGTCATTGCTTCTCCTGGGAGCCAAAGACACAAGAATTACAATCAGATAATAATTGTGGATCATGTTTACCCTAATAATCGGTATCGTATCTGCTGTTGCAAATCGTGTTACGTAGTTAGCCTTCATTCTTTTGGGCGCATGTCGGTGCTATTAAATCTAACAGTTTTGTTTCATGTCTAAACCTTATGTTTTACTTCTGCTGACAAATGGGTTGTAAATGTGCTAAGTTCACGGGTAAACAAAAAATAAATTGTTAAAGAGCGTGGATTTCGCCAACGTAGTAAATGTTCAAAAAGACAACTCCCTTGCACATTTGCGTACGTTGCCGGAGAAACCTAGCGCGGTGTAATCGGCCTGTATTCTTCACGTATGAGTGCCCGTAGATGATCTGGTCTTTACGGTTTTTGAGCGTAGATCCGTTCCTTTAAATGACCCAAAGAAAGAAGGAGCAGGTGATCAGCGGGGCCATGCGACTGGGCCCCCTCGGCCACTTCATTTTTGCGGATATGTTCTACGTAAGTGCTTCCTTAAAATCAGTGACCAGTGTGGTGGAGCTCCATCCTGCTAGATCCACATTCCTGTTATTTTCGCTAGTGGCACATCTTCTTGTAGAAATGCAAGGTACCGTGGTCCTGTGAGGTTGCCTTAAAAAGTGCGGTCCAATATTCCGCACCAGACATTGACGCTCCACTCTGGATTGCCTGTACTCCAGTATGATGGTTAACATTTCCGTTATTGTGGAATGTGGGTTCGCGTCCGTGGAGAGCCCGGCATATTTATTACGGTTCAATACGCGCATCACTGAGGACCGACCTAGACTTGTGCTATGGCCCTTGAACTGGTCGCTTCTCCATTGCCTGTAGAATCGCGAGCAGGTGCGTCGTTCAAATCTTCGAAAAGTGTCTGCAGTAGGTTCTTCATACAGGCGCTTTGTTTCTCCATGTCAACATACTCGTCGTTTCTATCATCAACCGTGTCTGGTAGAAAGGTTTCAAATACTCAGGAGTTTATTCACACAGGCGCTTTGTTTCTCCATGTCAACATACTCGTCGTTTCTATCATCAACCGTGTCTGGTAGAAAGGTTTCAAATACTCAGGAGTTTATTCACACAGGCGCTTTATTTCTCCATGTCAACATACTCGTCGTTTCTATCATTATAACAGCAACCGTGTCTGGTAGAAAGGTTTCAAATACTCAGGAGTTTATTCACACAGGCGCTTTGTTTCTCCATGTCAACATACTCGTCGTTTCTATCATCAACCGTGTCTGGTAGAAAGGTTTCAAATACTCAGGAGTTTATTCACACAGGCGCTTTGTTTCTCCATGTCAACATACTCGTCGTTTCTATCATCAACCGTGTCTGGTAGAAAGGTTTCAAATACTCAGGAGTTTATTCACACAGGCGCTTTGTTTCTCCATGTCAACATACTCGTCGTTTCTATCATTATAACAGCAACCGTGTCTGGTAGAAAGGTTTCAAATACTCAGGAGTTTATTCACACAGGCGCTTTGTTTCTCCATGTCAACATACTCGTCGTTTCTATCATCAACCGTGTCTGGTAGAAAGGTTTCAAATACTCAGTAGTTTATTCACACAGGCGCAAATAGCTAAAGTCACTTTGCATGTGTGAAGTGTTTTAAACTTGGTTGAATGGGTCAAGCACAATACCGAGTACAATAAAATACCTACTACGAAGTATAAATTATTCACCTGTGATATGATAACCTAATTCACATTAACTCTGATCAAACACTAATAAATAAAGATATTAATAATTATAGTTGCAATTGTTTTCTGAAATAAATGAAGATTTACAATGAGTGACGAACACGTTAGAACACTTATAGCACATTTCTGTAATTAAGAACTTTGCTGCCATTAAAATTCCATATATGTAGTGATACACTATTGAAAAAAGAAAAGTATGCTTTGCTGACTGAGCGGATGGCTCAGGCGGTTAAGACTGCGGTCCGCAATCGGGAGGTGTGGGTTCAATTCCTGTGCCCGATCTTCACCCATGGTTCTTTTTCGGGGTTTCTCCGGTCGCTAGGCGAATGCTGAGAACGATAATTACATCTTCCAAATTTCTGTCCCTCCATTTCATTCCATTCACCCTTCACCCCGTTTGTTTGTTTGTTTGTTTCAGGGTTGGGAAAAGGATGCTCTCTGTGAACCCTCTCGGTCCCTTGGCCTTCGGCTGGTTGCCGGGGTATAAGGACCGCCCCCGGCGGACGCGTTGGACCCATCTGGGACATGGTACCCGGTCTGCTGGGGCGTTTACATCTAGAAACTTTGTTGTGATTCCGGCGGCCCGGTGTTTCCCTTCCTTCCGAGAGCGCAGGTTCATGCCGAATCCCCTCCGCTGACAATATGAACACTGTCGTTAAGCAAGCGCATACTAAAATTAGTGTCATGTTAAACTGGTAAAAGTTTGATGAATCACCATAGTTACATTCTTAAGAGTAGACTGAGTTTGTTAATAAGCCACGATTTACCTTCATAAAACGCATTTCTTATATGAATTTAAATCATCCGCAAACAAAACAGACCCCTGCCCCTATCATTTCACAAAAATTACCATAAATGTAAACAGACTCAAAGTGGTCGGATAAATAAATTTTAATCCAATATTTCTGCCACGTTCTATAAGTTGCTACGCCATCCTCTAATTCAAAGTGGTCGGATAAATAAATTTTAATCCAATATTTCTGCCACGTTCTATAAGTTGCTACGCCATCCTCTAACTCAAAGTGGTCGGATAAATAAATTTTATTCCAATATTTCTGCCACGTTCTATAAGTTGCTACGCCATCCTCTAACTCAAAGTGGTCGTATAAATAAATATTTCTGTTTATTTTTGTCACGTTCTATAAGTTGCTACGCCATCCTCTAACTCAAAGTGGTCGTATAAATAAATTTTAATCCAATATTTCTGTCACGTTCTATAAGTTGCTACGCCATCCTCTAACTCAAAGTGGTCGTATAAATAAATTTTAATCCAATATTTCTGTTTATTTTTGCCACGTTCTATAAGTTGCTACGCCATCCTCTAACTCAAAGTGGTCGTATAAATAAATATTTATGTTTATTTTTGTCACGTTCTATAAGTTGCTACGCCATCCTCTAACTCAAAGTGGTCGTATAAATAAATTTTAATCCAATATTTCTGTCACGTTCTATAAGTTGCTACGCCATCCTCTAACTCAAAGTGGTCGTATAAATAAATTTTAATCCAATATTTCTGTTTATTTTTGCCACGTTCTATAAGTTGCTACGCCATCCTCTAACTCAAAGTGGTCGTATAAATAAATATTTCTGTTTATTTTTGCCACGTTCCATAAGTTGCTACGCCATCCTCTAACTCAAAGTGGTCGTATAAATAAATTTTAATCCAATATTTCTGTCACGTTCTATAATTTGCTACGCCATCCTCTAACTCAAAGTGGTCGTATAAATAAATTTTAATCCAATATTTCTGTTTATTTTTGCCACGTTCTATAAGTTGCTACGCCATCCTCTAACTCAAAGTGGTCGTATAAATAAATATTTCTGTTTATTTTTGTCACGTTCTATAAGTTGCTACGCCATCCTCTAACTCAAAGTGGTCGTATAAATAAATATTTCTGTTTATTTTTGCCACGTTCTATAAGTTGCTACGCCATCCTCTAACTCAAAGTGGTCGTATAAATAAATATTTCTGTTTATTTTTGCCACGTTCTATAAGTTGCTACGCCATCCTCTAACTCAAAGTGGTCGTATAAATAAATATTTCTGTTTATTTTTGTCACGTTCTATAAGTTGCTACGCCATCCTCTAACTCAAAGTGGTCGTATAAATAAATTTTAATCCAATATTTCTGTTTATTTCTGTCACGTTGCTACGCCATCCTCTAACTCAAAGTGGTCCTTAGCTCTTCCCATGAAAACAGTTTTAGCATTTTTACTTTCTCTATATAGCAGCAGCTAGAGCATTCCAACCAAAGATGTAATCGCAAATACGTGTTTTGAGGCCCCTCTGCATCCAAGAAAAGCATTTTTAGGAAAAGGTCTGTGGGTGTGCGTGTGTGTTCAAAAAGATAAGTCGGATAAACCCCAAACTTAGTATTTAGGTTCATAACTTCCAAAGATGCGGTACAAGGATTTTCAAGATATTCCCCACCTCCAACTACCCTTTATATGGAATGTTCGATTTTAGCAAAAATGACTAACGATTTTGATAAAATACTGTATATTAAATATATTTAAAGGATAAACAAAATACACATGTTGGATTTTTTGGAAATAGCCTATGAAGTCTTGCTCATTCAGAAGGAATTGTGTAAACACAATTTATTTCAAATAACCTTCGAAACTTGTTTCCATTTCTGAGACATCCATTGTTAATGTTTCGAATTATTCAATACTTAGCCGTTCTTTTAAGTTCTGTCGATTTTCAATTGTTCCTTGAAGGCAAGATGGCAACATGAATGGGAAGAAATAGAGGAGTGAAGAAGAGTCTTTCAGATGTTTACGACTAACACGCATACAACCAGCACTTTGTTATGGGACATTGCCCACCCAAGACATATTGGAAGAAATGATGACATATGAGATGGTTGTGGAATTAGGGGCACACTGGAACATAATACAGCTTTTTAATGTAATAGATACAATCAACATGTACTAGAAGAAAGGGAACAATTAGGAGGATATACCCTGTATACAATTTCATCACATCCTGATTTAATTAAACATTTACCACAATTAACAAATTATTTAAGTAAAACAGCATGGGAAAAAGATACATTATCAAAAGAAAGGAGAGAACAATTACCGATAGGGATAGAGGAAATTATAATATCTGAGAGGATTAGAATAATAAATCAAATTTTAGATATGGGAGAAGATACAAGTATAAGTGAAGAGATGCTTAACTTACAAATGCTAATGTTGACGGAATATGAAGAGGAGGAAATGAAGTAGTAATGATAAATATCAAATTTGACAATAGAAGACAGGAATGGGCAGAGAAGATTTCAATTAAGACGACGGGAAGGAGAGAAATGTGGTGATTATAAGAGGATGGAGGAAAAAGGAGAAAGAAGAGAAGACGACGCTGGTGTTGGGGAGCAGGGTCGCCATTGTTGGAGAAGCAATTAATGTGGATTGCGGATAGTGAGTGGAGTTATGGTGATACTAGATGCATGGAAGCATGAATTTTCTTATTATGTTATTAATAGGAGGGGCACGTGAGTGGATATGTAGCGATAGAAGAAATGAGATTTAGTGTTTGGTTAAAAGAGATAAACGGTTTAGTATATAGTCGTGAAATTTAAAATTGATATACAAAATAAATAAAGAAGATAATAGAAAAATTAACGCGGAGATTAAATAAAATAAGGTAAACAAGTAAACAGACATGAAACATAAACGTTATAATTTTTAATTACGGAAAATGTTTAAATAAAATAGAAATACATTTATTAAAATGAATAATAGCTTAGTAGAGAGTTTTGTGTTGGCTACCAGTACATTTTCGCTGGTTTTCACTGAATATAATTAAATAGGAGTAGACAGTAGCTGGCTGCTAAGTTTGCTGCTTTTCAGAAAGTGTAGATAAATATAGAATTTAGAAATATAATTAACTTTTATTTACACTTTACTGCAAGCTAATAATTTCTATTCTTTTATTTTCAGTTTTATTTATTACTTTGTGTAGTTGTTTTATCTGAAGAAGGCTGATGTCATATAAAATGTAAATGTGTTGTGAGAATAAATGTAAAGTTTGAATGAATGTCCCGGTGCCGCGATAACATATTTAGATTTTATTTTTTATGTTTACTTTGCGATGTCATGGAAACTATGAATTTTAAGGCCAGCATATAGCGTCCAGTTGTTAAACATCTGACTATCGCCATTCTCCTTGTATCTATAATGAAATGTGCAATATAGCTGTTTCCAGAAACGTTTATGTCGACTAAAATGAAGTCGATATAAAAATGAACTTTCGTAAAAATAATTTGTATACCCACTAATAATAGAGGGCGGAGAAAGTCATCTGAATGTAACAGATTAAATTGCTTCCTTCATATCGTCATTTCATCACATTCTACTATATAATGCAAATCATTATCTCCTGCAGCCCCCACGTCTACGCCCAAGGACGTGGTTCACAGACGGTTTCCACCTTGCGGACAGGACGGGGCCCTAGAACCAGATTTGTCATTCCCCTTGGTCGAGTCAACAGTTTTCCAGGTTGAGGTCTGTGCGCTGTGCACTGTCATCAGACGAGGGGCAGCGGTAAAAACCACTCCAGACTGGTGTGACACAGCTGCCCGGTTATCTTCTTTGGGTTCCTGGGTACGCTGCTATTAGAGGTATCGGAACGTGCTCACGGTGAAGGCTGGAGTAAACACACCACAGCCAGTGAGTTTCTCCCGAATGTGACCGGACCGGAGTTGCGGGCAGACATCTGTACATAACGGGTCTTACACATGACCCTTTATGTTTGAGACCTCACAGCATATACATGCGAAGGTTTCGCTGTGCATAGGTATGTATCCTTAGGGTCCTTTTTGGAACCCAAGGAAATATCAAACACCAGCGACACAAAGGGCTTTTGAGCCTACGTGCACGTCCTCTTTAAGAGGCCACTCAGTTATCATCTTGTTTTTCTAATCTTTCCCTCACCTATTTCCAGAAACCTCTCTCTTCCCATGTGTTACCTATTCCAATTTGTGGAAAACTTTCTTTCAAACCCTGTGATGAATTCAATCCAGCACAGGATTTTCCCTGCATGATTAGACATTGCCTCAGGATATTTTGCGTCGTCCTTCGTGGTCTAACGGTAGCATGCTAGCCAATAGTTTCAAAGGTCGTGGATTCAAACTGGGCATAGGGTCATGGATTTTTTTTTCGTTGTAAAAATCCTTAGCATGGCTTCCTTTAGAAGGGAAATAAAGCTGGTGGTCCCGTGTCGTAGATTTACAGCACGTAAAAGAACCTCAAGCCTGATAAAGGGGCATCGGAGCAAACTTTATGGTCTTTCACGCTCAATTTATAATGGTGCGCTAAGTTTAGGATATTTTGATTATCCAAAGACCTTATTCTATGCCGGTACCCTTTCCCCTATCATAATCTTGCAACCCACTCTTCCCATTTCTAACACTGCTGCTCCGTTTAGTAAGCCCAATACACGTCTGCAGAATGATCTATATACCATCCCACATCACTTCCCCAAATCTGCGATCCATTGAAGACCAACTATGCTTCTACTACTGTTCTGTATAACTTTTCTAACGCTTAACCTGCATTTCTGCAGACATGAGCTTACGACATTCATTGTTAGTTTTCCCTTAGGTAATACACTGGTCTTCTGGTCATTCCATCTCCCAGTCCCTCCCCCTAATAATCAAATTTCCATACTATTTGTAACTCTTCCCCTGCCACTTCTTTTAAACACGATTATCTATCTTTGAACTGTTTAACTTTATTCTTAGGCAATATGCTTAATCCTGCAGGTCAGCTGTCAGACCAGTAGCTCTACATAGGTTGCAGAGCGTGTAACGAGGCGGCCTATACCGCAAGCCAAAGGAACATATACACCGGTATTTCTCAATTTAATCCACGGTGTTCCTCTATGCATAATGTCAAATGCTTTCTCTAAATCAATAGTATACCCTGACTCTTTTAGTGCTAAAATATTTATCAAAAACTGAATAATTGTAATATAAAATTGTAAAACAAATACACAATAGAAGGTCATATAGTAAAACTTCATTATCTGTTATAATAGAAGGGGTGGGGTTGACAGTTAACTGAAAATGACGGATAATCCATCTTGCTTAATATAAACAGTGACTTTAATAGCCAATTACACAAAATATTCACTAAACACACGAGTCCTATGTAAAATTTCTTGTGTACTTAAAAATAGCAATAAAGGTGATTCTTGTCCACGTGGTAAGAAGTAACAGACTTTTGTTCCCTAAAACCAATACAAGTGTGCGCTTACATCTAAGTACATGACTAGGTGTCTGACATTGAAACTTACGTGCTCGGAACAACTTGTTGCTCATTCAATTTACCACGTTTCCATAGGGAATTCAAATAGATCTGAGTACACGTTCTGTATTGAATACTGCATGGAGATCAAACTGGATCTTAGAAAGCACTGTACTTATTGTAATATGTTGATTGTTGCTGTGTTCTAGTCAATCTTTCTCTTTAAAATGAGAACAAACTACAGTCTTTGCTTCTTTCTTTAATACAACATACAGGCCTGCATTTCTTCTGAAGCAGTGTTGTGAAATATAGGTTTTGGGTTTGTAATTTTTGCAAGAAAATTACTGGTTTCTTTCATGTGCCCATGGTTTATGCTAGACATTTTCATGACGGAATAATAAACGTGTCAGGCACCGGTGCAATAATAATAATAATAATTATTCGTTATTTAGTAATCACATAAACCACAACACACTTTTAGAAATATACAAGTACAAGCTTACAGTTTCTTCTTATCTTGTGGATAAAACTCTTGTAAACAATAAAAACGTTTTTCTACTAACCACTTATATGTGTTCTTAAATATTTGTATTTTCATCGTTTCTTCAGGAAGTGCATTAAAAAAGCCTTTTCCAGTTACTTCATAATATTTTTTTTTTGCAATCTGTGGTATGGTATACCAATTCTATTCACATTCCTTGTATTATAATTATTTATCTCTTTCATGTTGATTAGAACATCATAAATACACAAATTTACTACCGTAGGAATTCCCAAAGTAACAAATAATGGTTTACAGTGTTCAGTTTTGTGTGAGCTTGTCAATATTCTAACGATCGTTTTCTGAATTTTCAATATTTCTGCTATCCTTGCATTACTAGTATTAACGTATTAAACCATATCTAAAAATCTGATGTGTTACACTCACATGACTTTCTCTACTCTTGTTCAAACTATTTTTACAAACTCCTTATTCTCCATCTATTTCATATTAATCAAGATAAACATTTGCAGAAACGATCTTTTGACATGCACAGAGAATTACATTTTACATATAACGATCAGTTCTAAAAATATTTGACTATCGCTTAAGGCCTACTATGTTTCCCTTGTTTTGTAATTGCAAGGACAATATAGAAATACAGTAGCCTTTAAGCATAGACATACATATCTTTTAATATCTGGTTGCTATGCGCAGCACCATTCTCTTTGCCACACAGATTAATACTCTTTGCATATCCAAGACAAAAAAAATTAATAACGAATTCCCATTTGAGAAAATAAGTATTGAACAATTTAAGGGAATAACAAGCAATATCTCGAAAACGGTTCACTAAAAAAATGTATATGTCATAAACTGTGTATTTTAACGCGATCTACATTTGTTGTGTAGTAAAATTTTGCCTATCTCTTATGGTTTACCAGTTATGCAAAAGTCGTTCAGAATGAAGAATACTTTTGGAGACATTCCCAGAAAATTCAAGATATACATTTTATTTGTCATGAAAATATCTTAAACATATGATATTTTAATCAAAATCGTTAGAACCATTTTTGATTAAATTAAAATTTTCGAAAAATGTTCAATGCAAAGGGTAATCTGGGGTGGGGGGATTTTCTTGAAAACCTTCGTGTCGCATCTCTGGAAGATACTGAACCTAAATACCAAGTTTGTGTTTATCCGACTGTTCGTTTCTGAGTTATGCTGTTCACAGACAGACAGACACGTACATGTTTCCAAAAATGCTTTTTTTGGATTCAGGGGGTCTCAAAACATGTATTTCCGGTGAAATCTCGGTATCGAATACATCAACTGCTTCACTTGTATTATAGGGAGATTCATTGTTTTTTAAGGGTAAAATCAATATTCTGTGTTTTACTTTCATTCATGTAAAAAACGTTACTTTTAAACCACAGTTGAGATTTTTCAGCATTTGTTTTTGCTAGCTGTGACAACATTTCAAGAGCATTGTGCATATTATGAAAAGTTATGTCATCTGCATAGACAACTGTATAAAATGAAAACAAATTTACACGTCATTAATCATTATTAAAACAGCAGGGGTCCGATAAGTGATCCCTGCGGAACTCCTATTGTTACTTCTAATATTTGCGATTCTTTTCCACCGACCGCCATCGTTTGCTGGCGATTTTCAAGATAGGATTAAAAAATATGCGCGCTGTCATTTCTTCTTCCATATGTTTCTAATATGTTTAATAACATATCATGTTTCGCGCAATCAAAAACTTTACTTGAGTTGCAAAGTATAGCATGTGCAACATAACCATCCTCAAAAGCTTGAATTTTCTTCTACCAATGAGTCCACTGCAAGTATCCTTGACTTTCTCTGGCAATATCCAAACTATTAGATATCAAATTTTCTGCCTCAAAATAATTCTGCTTGGTTTTTTAGAAGATGCTCAAATATTTGTGCTGAGGGAATTACTCATATAGGTCTATAACTATGGCGTCTTTCAACAAGAGTGTCCTATCTTTGAACTTAAATAAAACGCGTTCTATAAATGATAGAGGTTTATTTCTTTTTTATTTTTGGAACATAATTACTGTCATTACGTGTGGAAGAGAACTTCAGTTATGTGACCGCCGCGACTTCGTTGGGTTACGCTTATACGGTTGACGCAATTTTTAATGACAGAAGAACGTAAATTAGGTCCAACTTCACGAATAACAAGCGTGATGTTATTCATAAAATATTTTACTGTTTCTGGCTTGACATAAACTCGAAATTTAACATAACCCCACAAGAAGTAATCCAACGGCGTTAAATCACACGACCTCGGGAGGCAGTTAACATCACCACCACGGTAAATGATGAAACCTCTGAAGTTCTCCTTCAAAAGATCGATTGTTTCGAGAGCATTATGACATGTGGCACCATCTTGCCGGAACCAGATGTTCCTGAGATCCATACCATCCAATTGAGGCCAAAAATAGTCCCTTATAAGAGCCCGGTATCTTTCTCCATTGACAGCTAGAGCTTCTCCATCTTCATCTTGGAAAACATATGGACCAATGATTACACCATACCAAAATCCACACCACAGAGTAACCTTTTGGAGATGAAGTGGTCGTTCTTGAATCTGCATTCGATTGTGATTGCTCCAATAGCCGCAATTTTGTTTGCTAACACAATCATCCATCTTCGTTGCTGAAGATGATTTTTCGACAAAAATCCGGGTCAGCTTCCAGTTGCTCCATAGCCCAGTCCGCGAATACACGGCACAACCTATGGCCATTGGGCTTTAGTTCTTGAGTTAACACCATTTTGTAAGCGTGAAACTTCAAGTCCAGATGCAGAATTCAACCAAGTTGTGGTCGGCGAAAGCCCCAATTCTTGCGCTTGACGAGCAATTGATTTGCTTCCGTTCTCGCGTACACTCTCACGAACGGCGCATATGTTTTCGTTGGAGCGATTACTTACAGGCGTTCTTTGATCGCTGACAGAACCACTTCTTTCAAATTTATCGATCAAACGCGGAATCGTTCTCTCGCAGGGACGATTATGCACACCGTAAACTTCACATAATACACGGAAGGTTTGGCGAATAGATGATCCATTTTGATAATAAATTTTCACAGTTTCTACGCGTTGCTGAATGCTATAACGTTCCATGGCTATTTGTCAATAACCACTTTAACCACATGACTGCTGTAACTCAATAACAACGGAAGCTATTACATGTTAAAGATAGGACACACTTGTTGAAAGACCCTATACTAGGTTTCCTCTTATCTTCCTTTTTATATATTGGGGTAACTTTGAATAGTTTAAATGTTTTGGAAAAATGCCATCTGCAAGGTACTTATTGATACAGAAAGTCAAAAGAGTTAAAATACTTCCTTAATAAAATTGTTCAAAAAGCCATTATTATCCTTGTTATTTGAACTTTTAAGTTTAAAGGTTACTTTTTCAACACCATTACGTTACCTCACTAAGTATAATCCTTCCTTATTATTCCCTGTATGTACATCCCTCAGACTGTTATTTCCTTAACAGGTCTATGAAAAAATTGTTAACCTCATCAGGCGATTTCCTCCCATTCTGATCTACTTGAACTTTTAACCGAATTTATCACTGACCATGCTGCTTTGCATTTATTTCACTTCTTTTTGTGACTCCGTACTATTGTGACAAGTGAACTGTTTGGTGTTCTCTGATACTTATCCAGTAAAACCATAAGTTTAGTTTTCATTCTTTGTAGACCTCATTATGCCTATTTATCATTTTACAATTTTGTTTAATGTTTACAATTATCTTTTTCTTTTTACAACTGTTATTAAATAGGTCCATCAAACATCCTCTGTGCTGGGTCTCATTTATTCTGCAATTCTCTCTCCCAGTCAACCAATGCTAAACTATATTTAAATTTATTTACTCTCTGTTCACTAACATCTCTTATTTTTCTAATGGTTGTATTTGGAGGTATTTTTGAAAAGCCTTTTCTTGTGAAAACCTCAGAGAATATTGGTTGATGGTCGGATTATTTATGTTGTAATACTGTTTTTAACATATATAACATGGTCGCTTTTACCGTTTTCATGGTAAATTTACATATTCTTTACAAAGCTATAGTACATAAAACTCAAAACCTTCGCCTAACACACATAACCAAAAAGTAACTTTCATGTTTAACAGGTTCGTCTTCACCAATCTTAATACATGAAGAATTTAACATGGAAACGTGGATCGCCTTCAGTATGGAGTGTTTACACAAATCGATTCATTTCACCTTGAAATGTAGCAACTGTTGCGTGCTCGCACGGGATGCGAAGTAACATACACTTTTGTTCCAAAACAAGTTAATATCACCATGTAGTCGTATGTACAGAGAATTTTCATAGCAGAACATTTAAGAAGCTTAATGCACCGAACCAAGTGATGGATAATGGTAGTTCTACAATAATGTTACAAATGTACTATACTTGCTGCGAAAAAAGAAAGGGATTGACATTTCTCGGGGAAAGAGAGAGAGAGAGGCGACGTTTCCGCTTATCGCGACCACGAAGTCGATTGGGTTGCGCCTGCATTGTTGGGCGGGCATTATTTGTATCCATATACGAAGACAATTATAAAATAATGAATCTACATGCAGGCATATATCATTGTAAAGATCTGCGTTAAAAAGAGAGACATACCTGCGAAATATTGATACTTATTTTAATGGGAAAATGATGCTTATTCTGTCACAGGCTATTTCCCGCGCTGGTCTTTTAATGGGATACCTTTAACAAATAGTTTTATTCCGTTCCTGAGTATGCTCAGTTTTTCGTTTAGCTGGCTGTCTTTGTCGCTATTTTTGGATATTGTTAATTATTCATTAAAACGGTAACACACATGTAAAACCAAAGGAAATAGGATGATGCACAACTCGTCAATACACACGCAAGTTGTGGCTAAAGGAAGGCATTGTTTATAGTTGCAGTGACACCAGTCCATGTTACTGCAACGGTCACTCGCCAGGCACATATGATAATCACGTGTTACAATATCGGCAACAAGGTTTTTGCGTCTATCGTTGCTATGGAAACGTCGTTCTAATCCAATGTAGCTAGATAACTAAGGTGAGCCACTCCGGGGTGGGAGCTGTCATTGGCTGCCCGCCTGTGACGTAAGTGAGAGTGAAGACGAGCGCGCGGAATACATACACAGCGCAGTGAACACACTAAATTTCTCCCAATTAGTAGGAAAAGAAGGGGAACTTGAGAACAAAGGGATTTCGCTGCCTCCGCCCCCCTGCTTTGTGGCCTGACCCTTAAAAGCCGCCGACTCCTCCCCCTTTCTTTGTGCGCTAACCCTTAAAGCCGCCGAACACGACCCCTCCTTTGTGGTCTCCTAGTATGCCACCCAGCTCTGTGCCTGTCGCCACGCCCCCTCCTTTGTGCTCTACTAGCATGCCCCCAGGCTCTGTGCCTGTGGTCACGCCCCTTCCTTTGTGCTCTACTAGTATGCCGCCAGGCTGTGCCGCTGGCCACCCCTCCCCTCCCCTTTGTGGTCTAACCCCGTACGCTATCTACGCCCTCCCTTCTTTGAGTGTGCTGGTCTGAATGGCTCCCTGTAGAGTAGTGGAGGTACGCTGACCACACCCTCTCTTTGTGGCCTCCCCTCTCCTTTGTGGTGTAACCCCGTACGCTCGCCACGCCTCCCTGTTTACAGTCTGTTCTGATTGGATCCCTGTAGAGGGGTGGAGGTAATAGGGTATTGTGCTAGTCGCTAATGGAGGTGGATCTTTGTGCGCTACTGATGCCGATAGCCGGGGATCGTCGAACAATGTGTTATTGTTTTCGTCGCGTGTCGCCGCCCACGCAAATGGATGTAGGTGATAAAAAAATCAATGGTTTATACTGCTAACGTCCTGGCATCGCGCCTCTGAAGGGCTGAACGCAAACCATCGATCGAAGTATCACTGTCGCATGTAATTAAACGATGCTCCTCGATCGATGAATACAATTAAGTATTTTTGATTGATTAATGTAATTAAGTGTATATGAATTGACTCGCGCGCACCTGGTCGCCATCGTATGTGTGTGTGTGCTAGCATATGTATAACTATCACGCTCACTGGTCTTAACCTAACCGACAAACCACCTTGTAATGAAAAAACCCAGCAGTCGGCTTGTCTGGTAATAACAAGTTTCAACCCCCTCCATGACGGCGTGCGTGACGTCACTAACAAGTCTCGACGTGTAGACTAGCCCGGCTCCACTCTGTCGGCGTCGATAAAACATGTTAAAACACGCTCGCCAATGGCTTTCCTTTGTATTCGAAAACAGCCAACCGGCTTTTGTCTGGAGGGATGAATAACAGGTCTCAACATGCGTTCCACCCCTCCACGCCCGCCGCGTGACGTCACCGAGCAAGTATCTACAGTATATAAGGAGCGACCGCTGCCAGGGTTGCTTCGGGGGTACCAGCCACATGATCACCACTATGCCCCAATTAAATTGCGCCATCACAGAATCAAATCCTTCTTTTCCTTCTCCTTCTTCCTTTCTACACCTATATACATACTCTTGTTTTTCCTTCAAACCTTTACTCCTGTTTCCCCCCCCCCAAAAAAAAGAGCGATCATTTATTGTTTTTTCGGTGTTCGTTCAGCGATACTCGTGCATCTGATGTGAATGATTACTGGAGCGAGTGCGGAGAAGATTATTTTCACTACGTATACTTCCATACCGAAACCTGCAATGGTTTAATGCATTCAATATTGTGTACTCAACCATCGCATCATGATCAGATGACTACATTGGAAGTGTGCACAGAGAGCTGTCCTGTTTATCGAGGAGCGAACATGTAATACATTTTATTTTCTATAATTCAGTAATATTCTGCATGCATGTTAAATGAAATCGCATGGGTGATGATGTGGAGGATCTTAGCGATGTCGATGAAGTTGATGTCTTCGTCTCGAAACACCTAGCTGAATGCGATACAGAGACGTGCACCGGATACATGCATTCTATACTTTGTACTAACCCGGCCCAGCATGAACGCATGTCATCCTTCTTCCTACGTAACGACAATTGCGAGGTCTACCAGCGCAGAAAGAGAAAACTCGAGTAAGTAGAAGAAATGTTAAATTACATATTCATTTACTGCTTCTAATGCTATTCTGTGTCTAACCTAAAATTAAATTATTACAGACTGCGCCTAAGGTACCCGTTCCAATAGAGGACTGGATCCTGGGAGACGCGATGTCGATATAGTGGAATATCCAATCGCAGAGTGCCATACCCAGCCTATGGATGAGGATGTCGCTCCACTCCCCGCCATTACTACTCCTGATGATAAAACTACGAGGGTTGAGCAGTGGATAAATCAGACGAGCCCAGATTGCTCGCCTGAGATACACCCAGAATCTTGCAAACCCTTGAAGTGAGTACGACACTCTTTAATCATACTTTTGTGACAAGGGAAGAGGATTTTTCTAATATATGTATTTTCTCTTTCAGGAGAATGAAATCATTTACTAAACCTATTTCTAACATTGTTTTGAATATATGTTGCAGGAGTGTGATGAGGGAGCGGAGGAAGAGGCAGAACGAGTCTGGTGAGAAAAAGCAGAAGAGGTGTAAGAGGATCCTCAACGAGGGTCCTGTAGTATTTTTATTCATTGAAGATACCCTGCATTCGCCTGAGGAGCATGGAGAATCGATTACTCGCGCTTGATGACGTCAGCATACCCCCCTCCCATACCGTGAACATTGGACTGTACTATAACATCCCATCCCTCTACATAAATTGTGAAAGTGATAAATCATTTGTTTATATCACAAAATCAGACTGGGATATAATATCAAAAACATTCCAATGATTGAAGATTACCTACACCAAGAAAAAAGTTTGCGTGTGATGAATATTGTGAAAATGTAATTTATGCATACAATATTATTGTATTTCTTGACCATTCAATTCATTTCATAAATACTTGTTTAAATAATAATGTAATATCTTTAGACATTGGTGATGTAAGGAACCTAAAACGGCTATTGCCCTATATTGAAAGACATTTGAATATTTTAAATGATTTCTACAAGTCAGGAGCATCTAGTTTTTCAGGGAGTAGGAGGGGGAGAAGGAAAATGCTTGAAATGTATGCTAAAGTCAATAAAAGAGTGTTTTAGTACATGAATTCAATTTATTATTCATAAACTTATCCTAGTACAATCCTTCACAAAAACCATTCACCCAAATATATACATAACTATATAAGTGCTTGCATCACGTGAGAAAGAGGTTTGTAGGTAAATACTTTGTTATGTAGAACCAGGCAGTAGAGTGACGTCTGGGCGGGCATATTTGCAGATGCTTGAATCTCGATTCTGATGTTCACAGCTCCATTTATAACCTCCTCGGGTTGGTGAGAACAATCTATTACGAATGGTGCACGGTGAAGAAAATCCTTTCTCTTCAAGAGGGGATAATTATCTTTCATAATAGGAACTTTGAAATTTACAGTACATTTCATATAATGAAGCAAACTTTGAATTTTTAAAGTCCAAGTTCAAATCATGGTAGGGGTAGCATTCACTGTTGAGGAATAGTCTCAAATTAGTAATGTTGCAGTGATCAAACTCGGGACTGTTCTTGCTATAATCACCCAACCTTGCAGTCTGCGCACACACTATGATGAAGCGAAGTTTCTCGAGCTTAGATGTTGTTGCTACATTCCACGTGAAAGATCTTGTCTGGGGTACAGCAGGCCGGGTATGAAGATCCATAGATCGAAAGGCAAGGTGTAGAGGTTTATCAGACTTGACAATTTTTAGAATGTGAACCCTTTCAGCATCGGAAAGACGAATTACATGCATCCTCCATTCCATTCTAGTTACCTTTACATTAGCTTCCTCTTCATTCGAAGTCTGAACACAATTTCTAGAATCTTTGGATCTTATGAGAATCAATTCAAACTTGCTGTTGAGTATAAGCTCCTTGTGATCATCAGCAAATCCAAGGAGCATCAAGAGAGGGACTACAGCATTGAAAGTTCCATTCGCCGAATGTATTATATCAACTTCTTCACCAGGATAGGCCCATCCAGCATTCAGCAGCCGATTCGAGTCCATAGGGTTGAGAGTTACATAATTTCGTATAGTTGTAGTAATTCCAGGATTCCTTGTTCTGTCTATAGTTGTAGCATTCATATCTAGACGTATCTCATCAAACATGAAGGCTATAACATTATTAGTGAGCTTCGCTGTAGTAGGAGATCCATCTACCTTGGTGAGAGCACCCTCGATGTAGAGATAACTCTTTTTAGGTAGCAGTGGATAAATCAGCAAATCTTCAGCTTGGCAGGGTATTCTAATTTCATCGTTTACATCCAGAGCGGAGGTGTTGTGTAGTAGAAAAACATGCTTCTCCTTGGTGATCTTGTCATCAAAGGCTGGAACTTCTGTCACGTTTAAGATGTCCATTATAGAGGTTTGTAACCTAACCCCTCGAGGAACTTGCGGTTAGCACGTGTTAACTCCTCGGAAGCTGGAGAGATAGTATGCTTCAAACGTGGTGTACGTCGTCTATTATAGTATTTGCGAGGTCCTTTAAAATGTATTGCCATTGCGCCTTACGTGGAGTCTTGTAGTGATAACCTCGTTCCTGAAGTTGATTGCCTTTCCGCGTTGATCTACAACTCGAATAGTGATCTGGTCTATATAGTTTGTATCTATGACTGGTAAATATATAGGGTTCGAGGGTTCTTGAGAGATGTGATAGCCTGGTGGAACAGAAGGGAAAAACTCGTAGAGCGAATGTCCACTTTTACCGTCAATGAAAGAGCCTGTTGCAATACTGCACTCCACACGTATGATACTCACTTTAAATATATTCACAAGATCGTCAGATTCAAACGCTTCTCCAGCAGGAATTATTTTAGTGTCGGCGAATCCTAGAAGCGAGCCAATAGATCCAGCCTTAGAAAAGTCTATTGCATAAGGACATTTAATTTCAGCCTTCATTGTATTATTATTAGACCTTATGAAGAAGACTTCATCATTCAATCCTAGTTTATCCTTCAGAAATGCATTGATATCGGCAATCTCGTAGGCTCCATGAGGGATGATAATGGTTTCAGGTTTACCATTATGAATATATCGAAATCGATTATTACTTTCATCGACGTTTGGTATTGAATAGAATGTTTCAAAATTCAAAAGAGCAATCTCATAATGACCTGGAGGATCTAGTTGTAGAGGCAGGTTTAGATACGTTGAAATAATAGAGTCTGACCCACTCACTGTAACTGTATAACTCATTTTGACAATGTAGCAACTCCTAGGATAAAAGAAATTGCAAGCACAAGTGCCCGCAGATGACTGATTCGAAATTCTGGTATCTTTGTATATTATAGAACATTTTAACACCTTGTAGATATTTCCCAATCTCAAGAGGCGGCTTCAAATTACCGAAACCATCAAAGTAGTATGCGACATCACCTTCTTTCCTTACAGCAACCCAGTGTGTTCCTTCATTATCGGAGGTATCGAGATTGGTAATAAGTCTCTCTTTGAAGTGAGATTTTAAAGGTAGTTTGTCAATCATATATACTCCTCTAAAATAAGGAATTTTTAAGCGTTTAGCATAACATTCGATGGCTACGTTACTTAGGGCTTCCTCCGGTATATGTACAATCCTCTTCCACCATTTTTTGACTTCTTCTTTAAACCCCTGCCTTTAGATCCTCTTTTTTTCAAGGACCTTGCTATTTTAGATGCAGTGGCTGAAGATGGCATCAGCGGCATTACAGGTAAGAATCCTCCTTTATTCCTCTTCTTACACCTTTTACGGAGTCCCTTTCGTCTGGTCTCCATCGCCTTGTTATGCCTCGCAACTTCTGCCAAGTGCCTATCAGCAGCCTTTTTAATTGACTGCAGAAGCTATCTGAGCAACGCCGCCTGCTGCAGCGCCTAAAGCAGCAATGATGGGTATCAATGGTAAAAACCCTCCTCTCTTCTTCTTTCTCTTGTTATGCTGATTAGGCTTGTCTAATAGTTTTAAGCAGCATGGAAGGTTCGAAGTGGCGTCTGGGCGGGTTTTCTCCAGTTTCCCCTGCCATTCATTCCACCAACTTCTCCATCATCACCTTTCCTTTCATCCATTTCACCATCATCACCTTTCCTTTCATCCATTTCACCATCATTTCGTTTCATCTACTTCCTTCCTCCCATACCAAGCATCGGGTTGATTACCCATCCTGGATATTCTCTCTGATCCATGAGTATCTGCTCCTCGACGGGCCTCTGACCCCAGGCACCCGCCTGTAAGTCCTACATAAGAGGTTAAACAGATAAAGAAGAAGAAGCATGGAAGGTTATTATAAATTGTTATTGCAGAATAGTAACATCCTTTTTGGAACAGTTTTAAGCTTTTTGCTGGTCTATGTAAATCGCCTGCATGCCTCGTATTATGGTCATGCACAGCAAGGTTCATTGTGAAGTTATCATAATTATCTGTAAGGTAGCTCAAGAGAGAATGTACGTATTCACCAGTGAGATTAAGAGTTTTTTGGGGTCTTGAACAAGGGTCTACAGGAATGACGGGACCCAACACCACAGATAATATACATGGCCTTTTTTTGTAATATAAATACTTGCTTGCTATGTGCCGAATTACCCCAGAACATTATTCCATATCACAACAGGGAGTGAAAGTAGGCAACATATGCTGTTCTTAAGGCATTTTGGTGGAGCAAATTTTCTTAAGGCAAAGCAAGCTGAACTGAGTTTTGGCAGCATGATTTTTATTTGTTTTCTCCAGTTGAGCTCTCCATCTATTTGAAACCCAATAAATTTTGTATCAGATACCTTATTTATGGTGTAATTGTTGTACCTGATTGTTAATTCACTCACTTGTTTATGCTTTGTTTGAAATTGAATAAAATTGGTTTTATCATAGTTTAATGAAAGTTCATTAGCTTCACACCAAAAGTTGAGCTGCTCTAACACTTTGACAGAATTTCTTAATTGCTGATGTGACTTTTCAGATATAAGTACACTGTGATCATCTGCAAAAAGCACAGCTATTGAATCTTTGCTAAGATAGTATGGCAGATCGTTTATAAATATTAAATATAACCCAGGACTAAGTATAGAACCTTGTGGGACACCTCTAGTAATAATACCTGGTTCTGAATCACAACCATTGATTCTGGATCCTGTTTGTTAAAAAAGATCTGAACCATTTTATAGTGATATCACTGAAGCCATAAACTTTTAACTTTTGCAGCAAGAGGTTGTGATCTATGCTATCAAATGCCTTAGCTAAGTCACAAAATATTCCTAATGGTAATTCCTTTTTATGCAAGGCTGTTAACACTTCAGAAGTGAGCATGTATGTTGCATTTTCTGTTGACATTTTTTTTCTAAATGCGAACTGGAATACTGAGAGAATGTTATTGAACTCCAAGTATTTTATAACCTGATTATATATAGCTTTTTCCATTACTTTAGAAAAGGCTGTCAAAAGAGAGATGAGCCTATAATTGGAAGCCAAGTTTTTGTCTCCTTTCTTGTGTAGAGGCTTTACAATTGTGTGTTTCATTTTTTCCAGAAATATCTCTGACATAAGGGAATGACTGCATATATGACTTGCTCAACTCTTCTGTGCAATGTTTTAACAATTTGGTACTTACCTCATTGCATCCATTAGAGGTTTTGCTTTTCAATCAGCTAATAATGTTTTCTATTTCTTTTGTGGAGTAAGATAAAATAACTTATTGTGTCGTGCATTATTGATCAGCAAGTTAACTTTCTTTCACTTCTTAGTGCACACATGTGTTACCAACATTTTTGAGGTAAAATGAGTTAAGTGTAACCATTTTAACGTGTTTCTTGTGCTGCACAGATGTGACAAGTGAAAACCATGCGTTTTCCTATACTTTCTATGATAACAGATGTTGTAATTACTGTCACCGGACCAAATGTGCTCACTTACAACATACTCTTTGTTGATTTGCTAGCTAGATAGCTGTGTGTTGCGATCACCACTTTGATTTGCAGAGGATAAAATGAGCTAATAATGAAGCATCTACTACTGCACAAGGTAAGTTTTTAAACTGCTATTGAGGTATTGTTTGACAACACAAATACTGTTAACAATGCCATCAACTGTGAGGATATAATCTCAATATCGCTAGTTTGTGAGAATTTAATACCAGTAAATAGATTAATATGATACCTGCTCATTTAAGCATACTGAAATGCTAAATCAACCTTGAATATACAAAGCCATTGCTCAACAAATTTCGTCAGGTAGACATTTTATTCCATGCAAATATCTAATTTCTCTGAGTGTACTATCAACTAGATTAGCCTTTAAAGTGTGAAAGCTAATTAATTGTTTAAAATAACTATCAATTTTAATTTATTAATGAATATTAATAATTAAAGAAGCAACAAAACCAACAGAGCTAGCACCTCAGGAACATACTTCAGGTTTCAGTGACGTGTACATTCTGAACATGTAGAGTTCTAAATCACTGACTTGAATGATCATAATGCTCAACTTCAACGTAACTATCCATTAATTCAAAGTTTTGTTTCTTGAATGACTAAAAAATGAAGTAGGCCTATACACTGATTTTCTTGTTTTTGTTTTTACAGAATCACACGAACAAAATGACAATGACCAAAAAATTTGAAAAATCACCAAGGAAAAGGAGCAGAAAAGAAATAGATGTGCTTGGAAATGCTCTATCGTGAAAATCTTGAGGGTCAGTTGGCCTATACCAAGGAGTGATCTTGGTTGACTGCTCAAAGTACAGGTATGTGTTTGTGGTGTAACAACTATAGGTTATAATAGTTGCTTTCTAGGTATAAGTGCAGTGAAGCACTACGTTTTGATTTGTGTGCAGATGAGCTCCTCCTTTAGATCGTGAAAGGCGTGTATTTGAAATTTGCATATTCTACTTCATCTATACTGTAATTGAATGTTGTATGATAGAAGAGTGGGCTATTGAGCACTAAGTTATTACATGTCTAGACTGCCTTCTCTATTTGGCCCTGGCCACTCATTGTGAATTACAGTTACATGTTAATCATTTAGTACTTCTTATATTTATTTATATTTACATTATTTTTCCTCTTGTATCCGTCCATATCCATTTATTTTTTACTTTTGCTAAGTATTTACGCATATTTTTACAGTTTTTATCTAAAATTGTATGTATATCATTATTCCTATTCATTCCATACCATAAACTTTATTTTCTCCAAATCTCTGTTTCTTTGCATTCAAATATAATATGTTGTATATCTTCCCTTCCCCCGCATAATGGACATTCACCTTGTGCATAGCCATTTTGCTTCCCTTTTAGCCTCCATATTCCTGCCCTTAACCATGCTATACCTCCTCTTTCTTCTTTATTTGTGTTCTCTACATATTTCTCCTTTTCCCAATGTTTTTTTTATGTTAACATAAAAATAAAAGATCTCTTCTCAGTTATTTGACTAAATAATTGTTGTATCTCGATGTCATCAAATCTTCTTCCAAAAACCTTTGTGGTTTGCATCTCTTTTTCTCCAAACATCTCCCATGCCATTATTCTCAAGGTTATAGCATTTTTGACCTTCCTAGTCTTTTGTATATTAGTATATTATGTTGGATGTTGCAAATTGCACTATTATTGGTCTTTTTCTGCCTTGTCTACCCACTCTATATGCTTTTACAATCTCTCATCCTATTAGATCCATTTCTAATTTATGTGTTAAAATTTTCCTTATTTCTTCATATGGCCAGATACCTCTTCTCTCTTTAATTCCTGTGAACACCAAATTGAATGTCCTCCTCCTTTCATCTATTCTTTCCATCCCCTCTTTGATTCTGTCTACTTCTGTGCTTATTCCTTGCACGTCTTTACGAACATTTTTTTTTATTTCTTCAGCCACTTTATTTAAGTTATGTGTTGTTCCATTCCATTCATGGTGTTGATTTTTTTTTATGAAATCCTCCATATCCTTTGGACCTGGGTTTAGTTTGATCCCTCCAATCACTAAGTATCACACTTCCTGTTGTCAACCAATTCATCAACATGTTTTGATCAGTTTTACATTTGATAAACTTTTTTGCCATAAACAGACCAATTCTCATTCTGTATACTGTAATTTCAACTCCCATTGTCCCTTGTTTCACTTTTACTCTTCAGCGACAGAGCTCCTTGCCGACACAACCTTCCTCTTCCCCTGCTCATCTAGCTGAGTGGTATAAGTCCATCACATGCAGCAGACTCATATTTATTACAATTTCACTATAATGATGAGAGCAAAAATAATAGTTTCTGCTACATATGAACAAGTAGCATATGTCTCAGTTTACTTCACTCCCCCAGAATCAATTCATCACTACTGGAATGCTGTAAATAAAAAGAAAAAATTGGAGACAAATGACATAACATTTATGGAACCAGGATGCCACGATCATGAAAGTGCTCCCAAATGGGCACTTCTGATCTCAAGGAAATTAATGCTGAAATGGTTAACTGGCTGAAGATTAAATGGATCAGGTTACAGAAGCGTAAACCTCTCAGAAGATTTATTTTATGACAGGATGCAGGATTGGGCAGATGTTTCTTTGATATATAACTGAAAAGAAGCATCCTTGTTATAAGCCCTGAACAATAAGGAAATTCCACCTGGCAGACAATTTTCAGAAGAGGAAGATGGAGAAATGTGTACGTGCAATAATTACAGGCTCCAGCTTTTCCTAATGCAGAAATGTGACAAATGAGTTAGTTCCCAAAGCACACCCAACTACAGACATTACTGTATCCTATAATGTTTTATTGTTGTGTAACACGTTTTTGAAAGTTAAAATGAGATTTTCTGAAAACTAAGTTAACAGGCATGTGCAGTAAGCCATCAACAGCACTGCTCTAGTCGTCGGGTGCTGTAACTGTCCTTGTGATAATTGTCACACAGCACAATGTCACATTTAACTTTGTAAACAAATTACAAAGGGCTTGTATTACAATCTCTGGTTAAAAAGCTCAGGCTATGGTTACTGTTAACTGTTGGTAAAGTGTGATGCCCCCATACCGAATGTTAGGTAACTGTACGTTTGTTAACAATATGATATGGTTGGCAACATTCTATTTCTAGAGCCTGGCATCTGATTCATGTGTATAATAAGATTTTATTAAATTAATATGCATGAGTTTTAAATAAGCTCAGGGGGTGATTATTCTCAACTGGAAATGGAGCACAAAAGTTTAATCACCCTGTGTCTGGAAATGATAGCTTAGCACCGACGACATTCCCTCATAACTTGCAGTGTGTCATTTAAGCACAATGGTCCGAGGTGTATGGCCAAGCAGGTAGAAACAGCACTGCCATGTACCGTCACAAACAGCACATCGCTCAACATTTGGAGCATGGGTCCTTTGAGACAGACGGCCTTGGAAGAACATCTTCTCCATGATATTGAGAACAACCCTGGTACAACATATCATTTCCAACGTGTGCAGATTTGTGCAACAGGCCATCACCATCCTCTCCACCTTTGGTAGAGATGGCATCATTAACCTCATCAGCAGCAGTTCACCATTAGGGATTATTGGCAACCACCTACTTGGGCTAGTTCTTCTTCCACAATGCCTGAATGGACTCTGTCTCCATTGCTGCAGAACATCCCTTTGGTAATGTGGTTGCAACACCAGCAACATCTTCCCCAGAGTTTGATAGGACGTGAGGCATGGACTGCTTGATACCCGGAGGACATTGTGTTCAGACCCTTCAATATTTAGACACTGGTCAGAACATTCGAATGAGTGAGTCAATCCATGATGCAACATGTGAATGCACGCATTGCATCCCATGGAGGCCACTTTGAACATTGTTGTGACATGGATGGGATTCAGCGCATGTACTGTGTGCTAGAACTGTTTGTTTGATGTCATTCTTCAGTGCCATCTACCTTGGAAACTTTGCATTTCTGGACACAAGGTGATATGAACCCCATGAAGTGCGTCGGCTGACTTCAAACTCATGCCCTATAGATTGTTTCTGGTAGTTTAATAACAGCCTGGATGCATTCCGCAACATAATAAAGCATACTCACTGTTAATACTATAATTTTCATACATAAAGTAGTACTACCTTTCTACACACTAAGTCACATGCCGTTAGTTTAGTTCACATGAGCGAGTTTGGAACAGGTTAAGTACAGTTTAGTGCATTTAAAAAAATGATTTGCCGTTAATATACTTATTGGAAATAGTGTAAAATTGGACAGCTTTAAGTGTGGCTTACTTTGAAGATAGGTTAGGGCATTTCAGAGTATTAAGTTATACAGGGTTTCACTTAATGTGGTTTATTTAGGTTAATGGCAAAATTGATTTGGTATAAACATAGGAACATGTTGGTAGTAGAGAAGAGTGCTGTCTGTCTTGATTCTAACATTCCCTACATGTATTTTATTAATGTTAATATTAAAACATTTGAAACTGAGTAGGGTAAGAATGAAATGTTATATGTGATCTACAAGTATCGCACTTATTTGATTTTTTCTGCCAGTTGTTTTATGGAACAGAGGTATTAGCTGTAAGCTTTACTCCCTACACTGAGATTCCTACAGAGTGTATTTAATAAACAGTATTGGCAAGTGTGTGCAGTTAAAGAAACAACATAAATTCAGGAACAGGTTCTGATGCTGCTAGAAATTATTACAGAGAATAAGTGTGCAAGAAAATAAAGCTATAATGCACTTTTCATTAACCTGACTCATTTTCCAATTTCCTCAAGTTTTTCCTTGAATTCATTTTTTCCAAGATCTTATTGGTATTATATAATATCTCATCACTACAAAAGGAATAATGTAGGGCCTTCACTAGATTAAAACTAGTTGATTAGTCTATGAGTCATGGAGTTTCTCTGTGTACTTTGGGGTAGTAATCTGTTGAGAGGGATGTTGATTAGTCTAAAAGTCATGGAGTTTCTTTGTGTACTTTGGGGTTCTAATCTGTTGAGGGGGGTGCTGATTAGTCTATAAGTCATGCTATTTCTTTGTTCACTTTGGGGTTGTATTCTGTTGAGGGGGATGTTGATTAGTCTATAAGTCATGCTGTTTCTTTGTTTACTTTGGGGTTGTAATCTGTTGAGGAAGATGTTGATTAGCTGTGAGTCATGGAGTTTCTTTGTGTACTTTGGGGTTGTAATCTGTTGAGGGGGATGTTGATTAGTCTATAAGTCATGCTGTTTCTTTGTTTACTTCGGGGTTGTAATCTGTTGAGGGGGATGTTGATTAGTCTATAAGTCATGCTGTTTCTTTGTGTACTTTGGGGTTGTAATCTGTTGAGGGGGATGTTGATTAGTCTATAAGTCATGCTGTTTCTTTGTTTACTTTGAGGTTGTAATCTGTTGAGGGGGATGTTGATTAGTCTATGAGTCATGGAGTTTCTTTGTTTACTTTGGGGTTGTAATTTGTTGAGGGGGATGTTGATTAGTCTATAAGTCATGCTGTTTCTTTGTTTACTTCGGGGTTGTAATCTGTTGAGGGGGATGTTGATTAGTCTATAAGTCATGCTGTTTCTTTGTGTACTTTGGGGTTGTAATCTGTTGAGGGGGATGTTGATTAGTCTATAAGTCATGCTGTTTCTTTGTTTACTTTGAGGTTGTAATCTGTTGAGGGGGATGTTGATTAGTCTATGAGTCATGGAGTTTCTTTGTTTACTTTGGGGTTGTAATTTGTTGAGGGGGATGTTGATTAGTCTATAAGTCATGCTGTTTCTTTGTGTACTTTGGGGTTGTAATCTGTTGAGGGGGATGTTGATTAGTCTATAACTCATGCTGTTTCTTTGTGTACTTTGGGGTTGATATCTTTTGAGGGGGATGTTGATTAGTCTATGAGACATGCTGTTTCTTTGTTTACTTTGGGGTAGTAATCTGTTGAGGGGGATGTTGATTAGTCTATGAGTCATGCTGTTTCTTTGTTTACTTTGGGGTTGTAATCTGTTGAGGGGGATGTTGATTAGTCTATGAGTCATGCTGTTTCTTTGTTGTACTTTGAGGTTGTAATCTGTTGAGGGGGATGTTGTTTAGTCTATCAGTCATGCTGTTTCTTTGTTTACTTTGGGATTGTAATCTGTTGAGGGGGTTGTTGATTAGTCTGTGAGTCATGCTATTTCTTTGTGTACTTTGGGGTTGAAATCTGTTGAGGGGGATGTTCATTAGTCTAATGCTGTTTCTTTGTGTAGGTACTTTGTGGGGGTTAATCTGTTGAGGGGGATGTTGATTAGTCTATCAGTCATGCTGTTTCTTTGTTGTACTTCAGGTTGTATTCTGTTGAGGGGGATGTTGATTAGTCTATGAGTCATGCTGTTTCTTTGTGTACTTTGGGGTTGTAATCTGTTGAGGGGGATGTTGATTAGTCTATGAGTCATGCTGATTCTTTGCTTACTTTGGGGTAGTAATCTGTTGAGGGGGATGTTGATTAGTCTATGAGTCATGGAGTTTCTTTGTTTACTTTGGGGTTGTAATCTGTTGAGGGGAATGTTGATTAGTCTATAACTCATGCTGTTTCTTTGTTTACTTTGAGGTTGTAAACTGTTGAGGGGAATGTTGATTAGTCTATGAGTCATGGAGTTTCTTTGTTTACTTTGGGGTTGTAATCTGTTGAGGGGGATGTTGATTAGCTGTGAGTCATGGAGTTCCTTTGTGTACTTTGGTATTGTAATCTGTTGAGGGGGATGTTGATTAGTCTATGAGTCATGCTGTTTCTTTGTTGTACTTTGAGGTTGTAATCTGTTGAGGGGGATGTTGATTAGTCTGTGAGTCATGCTGTTTCTTTGTTTACTTTGGGGTAGTAATCTATTGAGGGGGTTGTTGATTAGTCTATCAGTAATGGAGTTTCTTTGTGTACTATGGGGTAGTAATCTGTTGAGGGGGATGTTGATTAGTCTGTGAGTCATGCTGTTTCTTTGTGTACTTTGGGGTTGTAATCTGTTGAGGGGGATGTTGATTAGTCTATCAGTAATGGAGTTTCTTTGTGTACTTTGGGGTAGTAATCTGTTGAGGGGGATGTTGATTAGTCTATCAGTAATGGAGTTTCTTTGTGTACTTTGCGGTAGTAATCTGTTGAGGGGGATGTTGATTAGTCTATCAGTAATGGAGTTTCTTTGTGTACTTTGGGGTAGTAATCTGTTGAGGGGGATGTTGATTAGTCTGTGAGTCATGCTGTTTCTTTGTGTACTTTGGGGTTGTAATCTGTTGAGGGGGATGTTGATTAGTCTATCAGTAATGGAGTTTCTTTGTGTACTTTGGGGTAGTAATCTGTTGAGGGGGATGTTGATTAGTCTATCAGTAATGGAGTTTCTTTGTGTACTTTGGGGTAGTAATCTGTTGAGGGGGATGTTGATTAGTCTGTGAGTCATGCTGTTTCTTTGTGTACTTTGGGGTTGTCATCTGTTGAGGGGGATGTTGATTAGTCTAAGACTCATAGAGTATCTATGTGTACTTTGGGGTAGTAATCTGTTGAGGGGGATGTTGATAAGTCTATGAGTCATGGACTTTCTTTGTGTACTTTGGGGTAGTAATCTGTTGAGGGGGATGTTGATTAGTCTATCAGTACTGGTGTTTCTTTGTTTACTTTGGGTTTGTAATCTGTTGAGGGGGATGTCGATAAGTCCATAAGTCATGCTGTTTCTTTGTTTACTTTGGGGTTGTAATCTGCTGAAGGGGATGTTGATTAGTATATAAGTCATGTTATTTCTTTGTGTACTTTGGGGTTGTAATCTGTTGAGGGGGATGTTGATTAGTCTATAAGTATTGCTGTTTCTTTGTTTACTTTGGGGTTGTAATCTATTGAGGGGGATGTTGATTAGTCTATGAGTCATGCTGTTTCTTTGTTTACTTTGGGGTTGTAATCTGTTGAGGGGGATGTTGATTAGTCTATGAGTCATGCTGTTTCTTTGTTTACTTTGAGTTTGTAATCTGTTGAGGGGGATGTTGATTAGTCTATAAGTCATGCTGTTTCTTTGTGTACTTTGGGGTAGTAATCTGTTGAGGGGGATGTTGATTAGTCTATCAGTAATGGAGTTTCTTTGTGTACTTTGAGGTAGTAATCTGTTGAGGGGGATGTTGATTAGTCTGTGAGTCATGCTGCTTCTTTGTGTACTTTGGGGTTGTAATATGTTGAGGGGGATGTTGATTACTCTAAGAGTCATAGAGTTTCTTTGTGTACTTTGGGGTAGTAATCTGTTGAGGAGGATGTGGATTAGTCTATCAGTAATGGTGTTTCTTTGTTTACTTTGGGGTTGTAATATGTTGAGGGGGATGTTGATTAGTCTATGAGTCATGGAGTTTCTTTGTGTAATTTGGGGTAGTAATTGTTGAGGGGGATGTGGATTAGTCTATCAGTAATGGTGTTTCTTTGTTTACTTTGGGGTTGTAATCTGTTGAGGGGGATGTTGATTAGTCTATGAGTCATGCTGTTTCTTTGTGTACTTTGGGATTGATATCTTTTGAGGGGGATGTTGATTAGTCTATGAGACATGCTGTTTCTTTGTTTACTTTGGGGTTGTAATCTGTTGAGGGGGATGTTGATTAGTCTATGAGTCATGCTGTTTCTTTGTTTACTTTGGGGTTGTAATCTGTTGAGGGGGATGTTGATTAGTCTATGAGTCATGCTGTTTCTTTGTTGTACTTTGAGGTTGTAATCTGTTGAGGGGGATGTTGTTTAGTCTATCAGTCATGCTGTTTCTTTGTTTACTTTGGGATTGTAATCTGTTGAGGGGGTTGTTGATTAGTCTGTGAGTCATGCTATTTCTTTGTGTACTTTGCGGTTGAAATCTGTTGAGGGGGATGTTCATTAGTCTAATGCTGTTTCTTTGTGTAGGTACTTTGTGGGGGTTAATCTGTTGAGGGGGATGTTGATTAGTCTATCAGTCATGCTGTTTCTTTGTTGTACTTCAGGTTGTATTCTGTTGAGGGGGATGTTGATTAGTCTATGAGTCATGCTGTTTCTTTGTGTACTTTGGGGTTGTAATCTGTTGAGGGGGATGTTGATTAGTCTATGAGTCATGCTGTTTCTTTGTGTACTTTGGGTTTGTATTCTGTTGAGGGGGATGTTGATTAGTCTATGAGTCATGCTGTTTCTTTGTGTACCTTGGGGTTGTAATCTGTTGAGGGGGATGTTGATTAGTCTATGAGTCATGCTGTTTCTTTGTTGTATTTCAAGTTGTATTCTGTTGAGGGGGATGTTGATTAGTCTGTGAGTCATGGTGTTTCTTTGTGTAATTTGGGGTTGTAATCTGTTGAGGGGGATGTTGATTAGTCTATGAGTCATGGTGTTTCTTTGTTTACTTTGGGGTTGTAATCTGTTGAGGGGGATGTTAATTAGTCTATAAGTCATGCTGTTTCTTTTTTTACTTTGGTGTTGTAATCTGCTGAGGGGGATGTTGATTAGTCTGTAAGTCATGCTGTTTCTTTCTGTACTTTGGGGTTGTAATCTGTTGAGGGGGATGTTGGTTAGTCTATGAGTCATGATGTTTCTTTGTTTACTTTGGAGTTGTAATCTGTTGAGGGGGATGTTGATTAGTCTATGAATCATGCTGTTTCTTTGGGGTTGTAATCTGTTGAGGGGGATGTTGATTAGTCTATGAGTCATGCTGTTTCTTTGTTTACTTTGGGGTTGTAATCTGTTGAGGGGATGTTGATTAGTCTATGAGTCAAGCTGTTTCTTTGTTTACTTTGGGGTTGTAATCTGTTGAGGGGGATTTGATTAGTCTATGAGTCATGCTGTTTCTTTGTTTACTTTGGCGTTGTAAGCTGTTGAGGGGGATATAACACTAGTAACAGTTACATATAAGACAGTACTAGGTGAGCCTTACATACAGTGTTGTCTAGTTATATAACACTAGTAACAGTTACATATAAGACAGTACTAGGTGAGCTTCACATACAGTGTTGTCTAGTTATATAACACTAGTAACAGTTACATATAACACAGTACTAGGTGAGGTTCACATACAGTGTTGTCTAGTTATATATCACTAGTAACAGTTTCATATAAGACAGTACTAGGTGACACTCACATACAGTTTTGTCTAGTTATATAACACTAGCAACAGTTACATATCAGACAGTACTAGGTGAGGTTCACATACAGTGTTGACTAGTTAAAAAAGCACTAGCAACAGTTACATATAAGACAGTACTAGGTGAGGTTCACATACAGTGTTGTCTAGTTATATAACACTAGTAAGAGTTACATATAAGACAGTACTAGGTGAGACTCACATGCAGTGTTGTCTAGTTATATAACACTAGTAACAGTTATATATAAGACAGTACTAGGTGAGGTTCACATACAGTGTTGACTAGTTATATAACACTAGCAACAGTTACATATAAGATAGTACTAGGTGAGGTTCACATACAGTGTTGTCTAGTTATATAACACTAGTAACAGTTACATATAAGACAGTAGTAGGTGAGACTCACATGCAGTGTTGTCTAGTTATATAACACTAGTAACAGTTATATATAAGACAGTACTAGATGAGGTTCACATACAGTGTTGTCTAGTTATATAACACTAGTAACAGTTACATATAATACTGTACTAGGTGAGACTCACATACAGTGTTGTCTAGTTATATAACACTAGTAACGGTTATATATAAGACAGGACTAGGTGAGACTCACATACAGTGTTGTCTAGTTATATAACACTAGCAACAGTTACATATAAGACAGTACTAGGTGAGACTCACATACAGTGTTGTCTAGTTATATAACACTAGTAACAGTTACATATAAGAAAGTACTAGGTGAGACTCACATACAGCGTTGTCTAGTTATATAACACAAGTAACAGTTACATATAAGACAGTACTAGGTGAGACTCACATACAGTGTTGTCTAGTTATATAACACTAGTAACAGTTACATATAAGACTGTACAAGGTGAGGTTCACATAGTGTTGTCTAGTTATATAACACTAGTAACAGTTATATATAAGACTGTACTAGGTGAGCCTCACATACAGTGTTGTCTAGTTATATAACACTAGTAACAGTTACATATAAGACATTACTGGGTGAGCCTCACATAGTGTTGTCTAGTGTAATAACACAAGTAATAGTTATATATGAGACACTACTAGGAGAGCCTCACATACAGTGTTGTCTAGCTATATAACACTAGTAACAGTTACATATGAGGCAGTACTAGGTGAGGCTCACATACAGTGTTGTCTAGCTATATAACACTAGTAACAGTTACATATGAGGCAGTACTAGGTGAGCCTCACATAGTGTTGTCTAGCTATGTAACACTAGTAACAGTTGCATATGAGGCAGTACTAGGTGAGCCTCACATACAGTGTTGTCTAGCTATATAACACTAGTAACAGTTACATATGAGGCAGTACTAGGTGAGCTTCACATACAGTGTTGTCTAGCTATATAACACTAGTAAAAGTTACATATGAGGCAGTACTAGGAGAGCCTCACATACAGTGTTGTCTAGCTATATAACACTAGTAACAGTTACATATGAGGCAGTACTAGGTGAGCTTCACATACAGTGTTGTCTAGCTATATAACACTAGTAACAGTTACATATGAGGCAGTACTAGGTGAGCCTCACATACAGTGTTGTCTAGCTATATAACACTAGTAACAGTTACATATGAGGCAGTACTAGGTGAGCTTCACATACAGTGTTGTCTAGCTATATAACAATAGTAACAGTTACATATGAGGCAGTACTAGGTGAGCTTCACATACAGTGTTGTGTAGCTATATAACACTAGTAACAGTTACATATGAGGCAGTACTAGGTGAGCCTCACATACAGTGTTGTCTAGCTATATAACACTAGTAACAGTTACATATGAGGCAGTACTAGGTGAGCTTCACATACAGTGTTGTCTAGCTATATAACACTAGTAACAGTTACATATGAGGCAGTACTAGGTGAGCCTCACATACAGTGTTGTCTAGCTATATAACACTAGTAACAGTTACATATGAGGCAGTACTAGGTGAGCCTCACATACAGTGTTGTCTAGCTATATAACACTAGTAACAGTTACATATAAGACAGTACTAGGTGAGCCTCACATACAGTGTTGTCTAGCTATATAACACTAGTAACAGTTACATATGAGGCAGTACTAGGTGAGCTTCACATACAGTGTTGTCTAGCTATATAACACTAGTAACAGTTACATATGAGGCAGTACTAGGTGAGCCTCACATACAGTGTTGTCTAGCTATATAACACTAGCAACAGTTACATATGAGGCAGTACTAGGTGAGCTTCACATACAGTGTTGTCTAGCTATATAACAATAGTAACAGTTACATATGAGGCAGTACTAGGTGAGCTTCACATACAGTGTTGTGTAGCTATATAACACTAGTAACAGTTACATATGAGGCAGTACTAGGTGAGCCTCACATACAGTGTTGTCTAGCTATATAACACTAGTAACAGTTACATATGAGGCAGTACTAGGTGAGCTTCACATACAGTGTTGTCTAGCTATATAACACTAGTAACAGTTACATATGAGGCAGTACTAGGTGAGCCTCACATACAGTGTTGTCTAGCTATATAACACTAGTAACAGTTACATATGAGGCAGTACTAGGTGAGCCTCACATACAGTGTTGTCTAGCTATATAACACTAGTAACAGTTACATATAAGACAGTACTAGGTGAGCCTCACATACAGTGTTGTCTAGCTATATAACACTAGTAACAGTTACATATGAGGCAGTACTAGGTGAGCCTCACATACAGTGTTGTCTAGCTATATAACACTAGTAACAGTTACATATGAGGCAGTACTAGGTGAGCCTCACATACAGTGTTGTCTAGCTATATAACACTAGTAACAGTTACATATGAGGCAGTACTAGAAGAGCCTCACATACAGTGTTGTCTAGCTATATAACACTAGTAACAGTTACATATGAGGCAGTACTAGGTGAGCCTCACATACAGTGTTGTCTAGCTATATAACACTAGTAACAGCTACATGAGGCAGTACTAGGTGAGCCTCACATACAGTGTTGTCTAGCTATATAACACTAGTAACAGTTACATATGAGGCAGTACTAAGTGAGCCTCACATACAGTGTTGTCTAGCTATATAACACTAGTAACAGTTACATATGAGGCAGTACTAGGTGAGCCTCACATACAGTGTTGTCTAGCTATATAACACTAGTAACAGTTACATATGAGGCAGTACTAGGTGAGCCTCACATACAGTGTTGTCTAGCTATATAACACTAGTAACAGTTACATATAAGACAGTACTAGGTGAGCCTCACATACAGTGTTGTCTAGCTATATAACACTAGCAACAGTTACATATGAGGCAGTACTAGGTGAGGTTCACATAGAGTGTTGTCTAGCTATATAACACTAGTAACAGTTACATATAAGACAGTACTAGGTGAGGTTCACATAGAGTGTTGTCTAGCTATATAACACTAGCAACAGTTACATATGAGGCAGTACTAGGTGAGGTTCACATAAAGTGTTGTCTAGCTATATAACACTAGTAACAGTTACATATAAGACAGTACTAGGTGAGCCTCACATACAGTGTTGTCTAGCTATATAACACTAGCAACAGTTACATATGAGGCAGTACTAGGTGCGGCTCACATACAGTGTTGTCTAGTTATATAACACTAGCAACAGTTACATATAAGACAGTACTAGGTGAGGTTCACATAGAGTGTTGTCTAGTTATATAACACTAGTAACAGTTACATTTAAGACAGTACTAGGTGAGGTTCACATACAGTGTTGTCTAATTATATAAAACTAGTAACAGTTACATATAAGACAGTACTAGGTGAGCCTCACATAGTGTTGTCTTGTTATATAACACAAGTAACAGGTATATATGAGACAGTACTAGGTGAGGTTCACATACAGTGTACTCTAGCTATATAACAGTGGTAACAGTTACATATAAGACAGTACTAGGTGAGCCTCACATACAGTGTTGTCTAGTTATATAACACACGTAACAGTTACATATAAGGCAGTACTAGGTGAGCCTCACATACATTGTTGTCCGTTATATAACGCTAGTAACAGAGACATATAAGACAGTACTAGGTGAGCCCCACATACTGTGTTGTCCAGTTATAGAACGCTAGTAACAGTTACATATAAGACAGTACTAGGTGAGCCTCACATACAGTGTTGTCTAGTTATATAACACTAGTAACAGTTCCTATAAGACAGTACTAGGTGAGCTTCACATACAGTGTTGTCTAGTTATATAACACTAGTAACAGTTACATATAAGACAGTAGTAGGTGTGGTTCACATTCAGTGTTATCTGGTTATATAACACTAGTAACAGTTACATATGAGACAGTACTAGGTGAGGTTCACATACAGTGTTGTCTAGTTATATAACACTAGTAACAGTTACATATAAGACAGTACTAGGTGAGCCTCACATACAGTGTTGTCTAGTTATATAACACTAGTAACAGTTACATATAAGACAGTACTAGGTGAGCTTCACATACAGTGTTGTCTAGTTATACAACACTAGTAACAGTTACATATAAGACAGTACCAGGTGAGGTTCACATACAGTGTTGTCTAGTTATATAACAGAAGTAACAGTTATATATGAGACTGTACTAGGTGAGCCTCACATACAGTGTTGTCTAGTTATATAAAACTAGTAACAGTTACATATAAGACAGTACTAGGTGAGCCTCACATAGTGTTGTCTTGTTATATAACACTAGTAACAGTTACATATAAGACAGTACTAGGTGAGGTTCACATACAGTGTTGTCTAGTTATATAACACTAGTAACAGTTACATATAAGACAGTACCAGGTGAGCCTCACATACAGTGTTGTCTAGTTATATAACACTAGTAACAGTTACATATAAGACAGTACTAGGCGAGGTTCACATACAGTGTTGTCTAGCTATATAACACTAGTAACAGTTACATATGAGGCAGTACTAGGTGAGCCTCACATACAGTGTTGTCTAGTTATATCACACTAGTTACAGTTACATATAAGGCAGTACTAGGTGAGCCTCACATACAGTGTTGTCTAGTTATATCACACTAGTTACAGTTACATATAAGGCAGTGGTCGCGGGTTCAAACCCGGCGGAGGGCGATGGATTTTTTCGGGCGTAAAAATCGTTAGCACGGCTTCCTTCGGAAGGGATGTAAAGCCGGTGGTCCCGTGTTGTAGATTTACGGCACGTAAAAGAACCTCAAGCCTGATAAAGAGGCCTCTGAGCAAAATTACAGGTGTTTCACGCCCAATATAGAATGGGACGCTAAGAACCAGAGTAGTTAAAGAGCGTCCATAAATAAAACTCAATTTCAATTTTTTCAGTACTAGGTGAGGTTCACATACAGTGTTGTCTAGTTATATAACACTAGTAACAGTTACATATAAGACAGTACAAGGTGAGCACCACATACAGTGTTGTCTAGTTATATAACACTAGTAATAGTTACATATCAGACAGTACTAGGTGAGCCTCACATAGTGTTGTGTAGTTATATAACACTAGCAACAGTTGCATATAAGACAACACTAGGTGAGACTCACATAGAGTGTTGTCTAGTTATATAACACTAGTAACAGTTACATTTAAGACAGTACTAGGTGAGCGTCACATACAGTGTTGTCTAGTTATATAACACTAGTAACAGTTACATATAAGACAGTACTAGGTGAGCCTCACATACAGTGTTGTCTAGTTATATAACACTAGTAACAGTTACATATAAGACAGTACTAGGTGAGCCTCACATACAGTGTTGTCTAGTTATATAACACTAGTATGAGTTACATATAAGACAGTGTTAGGTGAGCCTCACATAGTGTTGTCTAAGTATATAACACAAGTAACAGTTACATATAAGACAGTACTAGGTGAGGTTCACATACAGTGTTGTCTAGTTATATATCACTAGTAACAGTTACATATAAGACAGTACTGGGTGAGGTTCACATACAGTGTTTTCTAGTTATATAACACTAGTAACAGTTACATATAAGACAGTACTAGGTGAGCCTCACATACAGTGTTGTCTACTTATATAACACTAGTAACAGTTAGATATAAGACATAACTAGGTGAGCCTCACATAGTGTTGTCTAGTTATATAACACTAGTAACAGTTACATATGAGACAGTACTAGGTGAGGCTCACATACAGTGTTGTCTAGTTATATAACACAAGTAACAGTTACATATAAGACAGTACTAGGTGAGCCTCACATAGTGTTGTCTAGTTATATAAGACAAGTAACAGTTATATATGAGACAGTACTAGGTGAGGCTCACATACAGTGTTGTCTAGTTATATAACACTAGTAACAGTTACATATAAGACACTACTAGGTGAGCTTCACATACAGTGTTGTCTAGTTATATAACACAAGTAACAGTTATATATGAGACAGTACTGGGTGAGGTTCACATACAGTGTACTCTAGCTATATAACAGTAGTAACAGTTACATATAAGACAGTACTAGGTGAGCCTCACATAGTGTTGTCTAGTTATATAACACAAGTAACAGTTATATATAAGACAGTACTAGGTGAGGATCACATACAGTGTTGTCTAGTTATATAACACGAGTAACAGTTATATATGAGACAGTACTAGGTGAGGTTCACATACAGTGTTGCCTAGTAGTATAACACTAGTAACAGCTACATATAAGACAGTACTAGGTGAGCCTCACATACAGTATTGTCTAGTTATATAACACTAGTAACAGTTACATATAAGACAGTACAAGGTGAGCCTCACATACAGTGTTGTCTAGTTATATAACACAAGTAACAGGTATATATGAGACAGTACTAGGTGAGGTTCACAAACAGTGTTGTCTAGTTATATAACACTAGTAACAGTTACATATAAGACTGTACTAAGTGAGCCTCACATACAGTGGTGTCTAGTTGTATAACACTAATAACAGTTACATATAAGACTGTACTAAGTGAGACTCACATACAGTGTTGTCTAGCTATATAATACTAGTAACAGTTATATATAAGACAGTACTAGGTGAGCCTCACATACAGTGTTGTCCAGTTATCTAACACTAGTAACAGTTATATATAAGACAGTACTAGGTGAGCCTCACATAGTGTTGTCTAGTTATATAACACTAGTAACAGTTACATATCAGACAGTACTAGGTGAGCCTCACATACAGTGTTGTCTAGTTATATAACACAAGTAACAGTTACATATAAGACAGTACTAGGTGAGCCTCACATACAGTGTTGTCCAGTGATATAACGCTGGTAACAGTTACATATAAGACACTACTAGGTGAGTCTCACATACAGTGTTGTCTAGTTATATAACACTAGTAACAGTTACATATAAGACAGTACAAGGTGAGCCTCACATACAGTGTTGTCTAGTTATATAAAACTAGTAATAGTTACATATAAGACAGTACTAGGTGAGCTTCACATTCAGAGTTGTCTAGTTATACAACACTAGTAACAGTTACATATAAGACAGTACTAAGTGAGGTTCACATACAGTGTTGTCTAGTTATATAACACTAGTAACAGTTACATATAAGACAGTACTAGGTGAGCCTCACATAGTGTTGTCTAGTTATATAAAACTAGTAAGTGTTACATATAGGACAGTACTAGGTGAAGCTCACTTACAGTGTTGTCTAGTTATATAACACTAGTAACAGTTACATATAACACAGTACTAGGTGAGGTTCACATACCGTGTTGACTAGTTATATAACACTAGTAACAGTTACATATAAGACAGTACTAGGTGAGTCTCACATACAGTGTTGTCTAGTTATATAACACCAGTAACAGTTACATATGACACAGCACTAAGTGAGGTTCACATACAGTGTTGTCTAGTTATATAACACAAGTAACAGTTACATATAAGACAGTACTAAGTGAGCCTCACATACAGTGTTGTCTAGTTATATAACACTAGTAACAGTTACATATAAGACAGTACTAGGTGAGACTCACATACAGCGTTGTCTAGTTATATAACACAAGTAACAGTTACATATAAGACAGTACTAGGTGAGACTCACATACAGTGTTGTCTAGTTATATAACACTAGTAACAGTTACATATAACACAGTACTAGGTGAGGTTCACATACAGTGTTGTCTAGTTATATAACACTAGTAACAGTTACATATAAGACTGTACTAGGTGAGGTTCACATAGTGTTGTCTAGTTATATAACACTAGTAACAGTTATATATAAGACTGTACTAGGTGAGCCTCACATACAGTGTTTAGTTATATAACACTAGTAACAGTTACATATAAGACATTACTGGGTGAGCCTCACATAGTGTTGTCTAGTGTAATAACACAAGTAATAGTTATATATAAGACAGTACTAGGTGAGCCTCACATAGTGTTGTCTAGTTATATAACACAAGTAACAGTTATATATGAGACAGTACTAGGAGAGCCTCACATACAGTGTTGTCTAGCTATATAACACTAGTAACAGTTACATATGAGGCAGTACTAGGTGAGCTTCACATACAGTGTTGTGTAGCTATATAACACTAGTAACAGTTACATATGAGGCAGTACTAGGTGAGCCTCACATACAGTGTTGTCTAGCTATATAACACTAGTAACAGTTACATATGAGGCAGTACTAGGTGAGCTTCACATACAGTGTTGTCTAGCTATATAACACTAGTAACAGTTACATATGAGGCAGTACTAGGTGAGCCTCACATACAGTGTTGTGTAGCTATATAACACTAGTAACAGTTACATATGAGGCAGTACTAGGTGAGCTTCACATACAGTGTTGTCTAGCTATATAACACTAGTAACAGTTACATATGAGGCAGTACTAGGTGAGCTTCACATACAGTGTTGTCTAGCTTTATAACACTAGTAACAGTTACATATGAGGCAGTACTAGGTGAGCTTCACATACAGTGTTGTCTAGCTATATAACACTAGTAACAGTTACATATGAGGCAGTACTAGGTGAGCCTCACATACAGTGTTGTCTAGTTATATAACACTAGTAACAGTTACATATGAGGCAGTACTAGGTGAGCCTCACATAGTGTTGTCTAGCTATATAACACTAGTAACAGTTACATATGAGGCAGTACTAGGTGAGCCTCACATAGTGTTGTCTAGCTATATAACACTAGTAACAGTTACATATGAGGCAGTACTAGGTGAGCCTCACATATAGTGTTGTCTAGCTATATAACACTAGTAACAGTTACATATGAGGCAGTACTAGGTGAGCTTCACATAGTGTTGTCTAGCTATATAACACTAGTAACAGTTACATATAAGACAGTACTAGGTGAGCCTCACATACAGTGTTGTCTAGCTATATAACACTAGTAACAGTTACATATGAGGCAGTACTAGGTGAGCTTCACATACAGTGTTGTCTAGCTATATAACACTAGTAACAGTTACATTTAAGACAGTACTAGGTGAGCCTCACATACAGTGTTGTCTAGCTATATAACACTAGTAACAGTTACATATGAGGCAGTACTAGGTGAGCTTCACATAGTGTTGTCTAGCTATATAACACTAGTAACAGTTACATATAAGACAGTACTAGGTGAGCCTCACATACAGTGTTGTCTAGCTATATAACACAAGTAACAGTTACATATGAGGCAGTACTAGGTGAGCCTCACATACAGTGTTGTCTAGCTATATAACACTAGTAACAGTTACATATGAGGCAGTACTAGGTGAGCCTCACATACAGTGTTGTCTAGCTATATAACACTAGTAACAGTTACATATGAGGCAGTACTAGGTGAGCCTCACATACAGTGTTGTCTAGCTATATAACACTAGTAACAGTTACATATGAGGCAGTACTAGGTGAGCCTCACATACAGTGTTGTCTAGCTATATAACACTAGTAACAGTTACATATGAGGCAGTACTAGGTGAGCCTCACATACAGTGTTGTCTAGCTATATAACACTAGTAACAGTTACATATAAGACAGTACTAGGTGAGCTTCACATACAGTGTTGTCTAGCTATGTAACACTAGTAACAGTTACATATGAGGCAGTACTAGGTGAGCCTCACATACAGTGTTGTCTAGCTATATAACACTAGTAACAGTTACATATGAGGCAGTACTAGGTGAGCCTCACATACAGTGTTGTCTAGCTATATAACACTAGTAACAGTTACATATAAGACAGTACTAGGTGAGCTTCACATACAGTGTTGTCTAGCTATATAACACTAGTAACAGTTACATATGAGGCAGTACTAGGTGAGCTTCACATACAGTGTTGTCTAGCTATATAACACTATTAACAGTTACATATAAGACAGTACTAGGTGAGCCTCACATAGTGTTGTCTCGTTATATAACACATATAAGACAGTACTAGGTTAGGGTCACATGTAGATATCTATCATAGATTTAGAGTTTACTGCCTATTATGTAGTTTATGGCTATTTCTGAAGTATTACACAAATGTATGAGAACCTACATCAGCGTGTACCGCATAATGCAAATTACAAAAACTGTGTGTCATTTAGGAATGCTCAGACTGACAACATCAAAATTTACAGCATGTATTGTAATGCTGCTGTTTAGGTCTCCGTCAGGATTGATAACCATCAACAAAGTTGAAAAAAAAAATGTGCAATGTAAAATAGCAAGACATTGAACAAAAAAGGGCGTGTTGGAAGTAACACATATGAGTTGACTTTAAATGAGATTGCGCTTTGTAGTATTGATTATGAAGCTTTAATGTGTTTCTTGGTGAAAATGAATAGGTATCCTTTTCCTTATTACAACGTCATGATAAAGAAAAATATATTTCCAAATCCATATTTATCCATAAGCTGTACTGCTCACAAAAAGGTCTCATTTGTTAATTTGAAGACTAAAAGATGCAGTCATCATAAGGTGATGTTACTTAAATTACTCTTTTTATAATTTTTTATTTCATTTATATCATCCCACAGAAACGTCATTAAAAATCTATGAGGGTCAGGTTGAAAAGGATGCCCATGAATGTTATTGTGCAGTTGTGTGCTTTAAGCTTACTTATAAAAGCATCCCTCGGCTATGTTTTGCGGCCTATGTGCTTAAATCAGTCATCATTCGCATAAGCCTCATTTTTTTTTTTTTTTGGCAAATCTGCTTTTAGTGTATCCTTGTTGAAAAATGTTTTTAAAAGCAAAAGGAAAGCAAATAAATTACCTTAGGAGTGAGTTTAGAAGTGGATGTGATGACTTCACTAAGAGCAGAATGTCGAAACGTGAATCATTCGAGTTTTAGATGTGCAGATCCCTCAGCTACGCCCTGGTGTTCTTCGCAGTTGTGCCCTATTGGCCACAACTTGCTACACTCTTCTCCTTCTAAAAACATCCCTCGGCTACGCTTTGAGGCTGAGGACCCTCAATCTCTCAGCTACGCCTTGAGTCTGAGTATCTTACCGGTTTTGGCGGCATTAGTTATTCAACACATCATTTTCATCGCTGTGGAGGATACACTAAGAGCAGAATGTCATTTTTTTTTCATTCAAATGTTGGTGGCTCTTCCATACAAACACCAGGAAAATTGTGAACTACTACTAGTAGGTAGGCTTGCAACAAAGCCCGGAATATGAAATTACCACCATACTTCAAGGTTTACACAGAGGCAAAACAACATGTCACAATATAATTTATATAAAAGATAAGTTAACAAATATTGTGAAATGACACGCACTCAGTTTTGTCCAAGGATGGACAATGGGGTTTGCAATAGTGTTCATTTGTATTGTAAATGTTAACAGTACTGTGTGGGTTGGTATAAATTTAACTCTACCCTCCTCATCCACCATTCTTTTTAGTAAATTTATGAACTTTCTAAGTTTCATAGTTACCATTATTTTCAGCAATAGGTTTAATTTCATCTTCTGTTAAATCAATGTCTACACTTTTTATGATACCTTAGTACTGCAATTATAGAATGTGATACAGTCGTAGTATTGTATTTCTCATCGAAGTCTGAATTAAAAAATCATTAGCTTCACCTAATTCAGTAAAATGATTTCAATCTTGTTTTTTTTCTAAAAGGAATTATTTTCTTTACTTTAAATCCATCTCCATGTATCGTTTTCGAATTTCATGGATAAATCTTGCTGATGTTACCTTGATTATTATTGACAATGACGAACAGTCCTGCATTTTTAGTTATATTTTATGCCTTTACTCATTTCTGAATCCGTATTTACTACAGCATTACTATTTTTAACATTTTCCACATTTATTTTTTACCTTTATTTTATTCCTTACAATAGGCGGCGCCGTGGCCGAATGGTTAGACCGCTCGACTCCCACCGAGGCGCCCCAGGTTCAATCCCAGGGACCTGCATGTGGGATTTGTGGTGGACAAAGCTCCGGGTTCTCCGTTTTCCCCCTGCCATTCATTCTACCAACTGCTCCATCATCACCTTCTCCTTTCACCCATTTCATTTACTTCCTTCATCCCATACCAGGCATCGGGCTGATCACCCATCCTGGATGCTCTGTCTGATCCATGAGTGTGTGCTCCTCGACGGGCCTCTGATCCCAGGCACCCGCTTGTAAGTCCTACATAAGAGGAGGGTAAACAGATAATGAATGAATAAATTCCTTACAAGGCACTACATTTTGAAACATCACACACTCCGAAAGTTGGAATCTAATTTAACAAAAACCTTAAAAGAAGTTAGATCCAAGTAAGAAGTAAGTAAATATCAGTTATCGGAATTACTAATAAAATACAGGTGTAACAATCTTTCACTTGTACCAACGTGTAGATACACGGATATGCACATTTGCTGGCGTCATCAAGTTGGTAAATCACGGCTTATGTTGGTTTGGGGCTATTTATTCGTGCTCGGTACTGTTTCTAGGATAGCCACTTGTAACAATTATACACTGATGCGCACGAATTAATGAGCTATATTTTATTTAGTTGTTTGCAGTAATAGAAGTTTGTGCTTGTCCATTTGGCAACAGTCAGGGACTCGTCATTCCAGTCTCTCCCTGTAGGTAATCCATGCCGCTGTGGCGGCGGGAAAAGCTATTATTGCTCAAAATGGCCAACTGGTGTTAGTTTACATTGTACAGTTTCTTTATCCATACCGATGCAAAAAGATCCTTTTTTATGGCTAACATTTGCATCATAAAAGAGCAAGTAGACCTGGTTGGACTGACAATTATTCTTAAAGTTACGATTTTTATTTGTTTACTATTATTATTAATAATAGGTATTATTTGCTTTCGTTTATCTCTGCATTTTAATTGGCTGCTTAATCACGTGAAGATCTGGTTGGATTATTCTTAAAGTTATGATTATTATTTACTCTAATTACTAGAGCAATACAATTGCGGAATAAATGAGGGCCTCTTCATATTATGATGAAATAACTTTTGGCTGACTTATCTACCAAATAACCTTAAAAATAACTATGAAAGCTTAAACTCGCGCAAATCCTCAATGAGTAAATAAACACATTTCGTAACGGGATATTTCTAATGAAATAAACTTAAGGTAATTCACATACCATGCAAATACACGATGTATGCCCCCTTTTATCTGCACATTCTTATTTGCATTTTCTACGATCCGTTTCAGTTCCACTTCTGGTTCTTTCCGCAAACACTACTTCCCTTCATACGTAACTTCCGTTCCCCCCATGGAACTCCGACAGACTAACCTTCCTGCCAACCAATACACATCCCTCTCGTATTTTTCAACGTTCCAAGATTGGTATGGTTTGGCGATGTGACGTGGGACATGGAGACGCTGGCAGCAACATTACCCAATTATGAAATATGCAGCTTAACTAATAACATTCTCCTATGAAGAATGTATTGTTCAACTTGCAGTTAATAGGTTACGTAATTATTTGAAGGAGTTTGCCCTACAGTTGTATGCCAATTTGAAGAAGGCAATTTAGCGGTTTTTGATTACGTAAATATTATTAAGGTCACGTAATGAATATACACTTTTATGTTGTTTGAATTTTAGGACGCCAAACTTTATAGTGAAGATGATGCTTGTTTTTACGTAATATTATTAAAGTTATTTGCATCGGCTGCTTTCAGTCGCACTATAGAAGCACGATTTCTTGCAGGGTTGTGATAAGACTCAAATTATAAGACGCCATACAATTTACTTTTTAATTTTTTACTTCTTTTTATTTCACTTTATATTTGCACATTCTATAAACACAACACTTTATAAAAATAAAACTGTGAGCACTTAATACATTTTTGGCGGAGAACACAAATTTTATTATTTATACTTTACAACATTTTTACCCATGACTTTCACGTCTACTCTCTACAATTTAATGTCCGCGACTCTTACGTCTGCTGTTCACTACATCTTGCCCGCGACTTTCACGTCTGCTCTGTCTAATATCTTGCCCGAGATTGACTAGATTCAACGGCAAAAACCTTTAGCTTTGGTAATGCCATTCTCTTATTGGCTAAATTCTAGTCCAATAGAATTTAAGTATTCAAACTAAAAATCTTTCTTTACTTTTGATTGGTTAATTGCAAACTGTAATCGAAATTACGTTTATTACCGATCTTTTTATAACCACTATTTTTAAATTCCAGACGTATTATTGTCACAAAAATTACATTATTACCTCATTATTAACATTCTAAAACATAGTATTCTCACAGGTTTTGCACTATTAGAGTACATAAACATTTACATATCACTAATAAATACGTTTACAATAAAAATAAGTATTTACAATGACTTTACATACAATTTATATAATAATTATGTATATTGTTTTCTAGGTGCGGTGTTATTGAATTTAATTAATAAAAATACAATTAATATCATTTAGGCATTAAAATACTGCCTCACCTATTACCAAGAATAACTCTCAGCGTTCTGGTAACAATGCAAGCCGTTTCGGTAATGTTGCTACCAAAGGGTGTAGTAGTAGCACAGTTTAGTGTTGGCAATCCGAATGGAAACTATCGAATTATTCGGTATTTTCCGTCAGCATTCGATGTTTCATTCGGTTTAACCAACCAATAAGATTGGAGGAATATAATATCCTGCCATCTACATTACTAAATCTAAAACAATGAATGACGTATTTTCCCATGCCATTAATCTTAGTATTCTTCTCAAATATACCGATAGTGCTGAAATCTGCTGGGAGGTTTACAAATCATTAATCTGTCCTCATTGAATCTCACTATCATAATCATTTATTCGATATACACTTTCCACTGTCGTTTGGGATAAGTTAAGGCGTGTGGCCTGAAAATTGTTCCACATGTCAATTACCGGTCCTAAAACAGCTGTTGTTGACACACTTGACGTGGCTAATACATTTGGCCGTGCTTTCGCTTAAGTGTCTAACTCAGATAATTATTCACCTTCCTAGTAAGACTCGGGTGGAATCTAAATATTTCTGGTTTCGTTCAGGAAATCTTACATTTGCGTTTTCACCATGGCGGAGTTAGAAGACGTTCTTTCATCTTCGCGACTGTCAGCACCAGGTCATGTCCGCGTACAAATGTTGCAGCAGCTCTCTCCTGAGTGTAAGGCTTTCGTACTCGAAGTCTATAATCGTATTTGGGTTTTCCAGAAACATCGTGCGAGGCCACTGTCACCCATTTTGAAAGCTGGAAAAGACCATCATCTTCCGCCCAGCTACCGTCCTATTTCCCTCACCAATTGCTTTTCTAAGGTAATGGAATGCAACAGTTAGTATGGTGATTGGAAACACAACCTGCTGACCAACACCCATTGCGGTTTCCGAAGACGCTGTTCAACAATGGACCCAACGCATATAATGAACAGATTCACGTTGAACTGTCAAACCATTGCAATATTTTTTGAAAGGCTTATGATACGTGTTGGCGAGCAGGGGTATTACATTCCATGCACACCTAGAACATACATGGAGGTTTACCACTGTTCATTCATGAGTTTATGAAGGACCACGTTTTCCGAGTAAGGGTCGGCTTGGTGTTTTTGAGCATTTTACCAGAAGGGAGTTCCTTAGGGATCGGTACTAAGCGTTACACTATTTGCTATAGCAATTAATTCTATCTTAAAATGTCCTCCTCCAGGGGTATCGTCAGCTTATTTGTAGACGACTTTGCCATCTATTGTACTTCTCAGCGTACGTAGTTTTTGGAACCCATAATTTTCAGCAATGGAGTTCTAAAAACAGCTTTCGTTTCTGAACTGAGATCAATCTGTATTAACTTCTGGTGCCATAGGAGTCCATTACCAGCTTCGCTCCGATTCCTTGGGTTGACCTCTAGTAGGAAACTTAGCTGATCATGCAAATAGCACATTTGAAAGCGATGTGACCGTTCTCTGAATATCTAAATGGCAAATCTTGGGGAGCGGATCGCACACTGGATTCGCCGAACAATGGGGTGGTAGTTGTACAGCTCACGAAGGCCTTAAGGCGCACATAGGGAATTACTCAAAATGAGACAGTCTCAATTTTCGACGGCGCACATGCAAAATGGCTCGGTATATAGCATACAGCTCTGCATTATAAATGGATGTGCTATTAAGAAAACCGAATGCATAGGGTTCGGTTCCATGAACATAAGCACATCGAACACCGTTGGTGCTCTTAGATCCATCGGTGTAGATCAAAATTCGGTCACTGTAACCGGACAGAAATTATAAAAAAACAGGTGCGGATACTAAAAGCAGGCATCGTAGAATTCCGGTATACCGTCATCCCAAGATATACGTGAGATGTAGCACATAACCAAGGGGGGCAACACTCTCTCCCCCTTAGCAAACATGCTAGGCATTTCAATGTCGTGCTTTCTTAGAAGCTCCCGGAAATTAACACCTGTAGGACTTGGATTAATGGAGCTATTTCTATAACGTTCGTCTAGCGCAATGTGAGAAAACGAAGCGAACGTTGTATGTTGAGGCATACATTAAAGCGCACAGCCATAATTTCCCAAGAGGAATTCACGCTGATAACGCAGAGGAGGTTCTGCAGATTCGGCGTAAAGACTCATAACTGGGATAGTGGGAAAAGCACCAATAGCCACTCGAATGCCCCGGTTATGGATTGCGTCTAATCTCCTCAGCACAGATGACGTGCTGAGTAATAAATTATACACCCATAGACGATTTTTGATCGGACCAGTGCGCGATACAGTCCGATCCGCTCCCCAAGATTTGCCATTTAATACCCGCAAGATATTCAGACAACGCTCACATCACGCTTCAACTGTGCTATATGCGATAACCAGCTAAGTTTCCTATCAAACGGCAACCCCAGGAACCTCTGCGAATGGTAGTAAATCTGGACCGAATCGGAGCGAAGGTGGTAATCGTCTCCCAAGACGGCAGAAGTTCGCGCAGATTGGCTTCTCAGTTGAGAAACGAAAGCCAATCTTGGAGATTATCCAAGCATTTTTGCATACGGCGTTCCAAAAACGGCGTGCGCAGAGTATAATAAACGGCAAAGTCGTCTACAAATAAGCATGACGATACCCCTGGAGGAACACATTTAGAGATAGAATTAATTGTTATAGCAAACAGTGTAACGCTTAGTATTACTCGCGCAAAACTTCTGGAATCGTGACCTTGATTGCCAACCCAGCTGCCGAGCCTAGGAATGGTTTGTTTAGCTTAATCAACGAAAGCGATATAACACCTTTGCTTACTCACAGTGCGTAACACATACAGTCTGCATAGAAAGTGTCTGCATTTGGTTGTAATTTTAAAGAGAGCAGCAGTATCTAAATAGTACTTATTTTATATTTGTTATATTTATAACCATGGCTCCTACGTTTTCAAAGTTAAGCGGTAAGGTGTTACATAGTCAAAGTAGGGAAATAATTGCAAATGCCATCGACTTCATGAAGCAAGAAGCAGAGATGAAGGAAGAAATTTTATGTTCATCCGAGTTCCACAAAAGCCTTAAGAGGGTGAAAGAAAGAGTAGTCAAAGCAACTGGTGTTTCACCGAGTTCCGTTTCCAGAGTTCTCAAAGATAAGAGAAAAAAACATATGGATGAAAGAATGCCATTTGACACACCTGGGAAGAAACATAAGATTCCTAAACGTATTACAGAAATAGACGATTTCGAATGCGTCATTCGGCGCACGATTCACAATTCCTATGTGGAAGAAAAAACTGTGCTAACAATAAGCAGATTGCTCATCAAGCTGAAAGACAGCAGAAACTTTCAAGGTGGTGCTACAAATCTCAGAAAAATTATTAAAGATTTAGGGTTCAAGTGGAAGAAACCGAAATCAAATAGAAGAGTTCTAACAGAAAAGCAAAATAAATAAATAAAATAAAAAAATAATAAAACAAAAAATAAAAATAAAAAGTAAATGTTGCCATGATAGCTTAGTCGGTTAGAGCAACGGCACGGAAAGCCTAAGATCCGTGGTTCAAATCCCGGCTATGGCATTGAATTTTTCAGTTTGATTCTACCTTTCCAAATGACTATAATTTTATATGTACTTATATCAGTGTGTACTTATATCAGCATCAATTTTCAAGCTGGTGCTACAAATTTCAGAAAAATACTATAGTGTATGAAGATGAGTCATACACACACAGCAGTCATACAGCATCTAAAACTTGGAATGACGATAGCGAATTAGGTTTGCAGGCACCTATTGCCAAAGGGCAAATACTTGTTATCGTTCATGCTGTTGGAAAGATCGGCTTCGTTCCAAATGCCCTTCTTTTACAAGTCGCAGCAAACCACAGGAGATTTTCATCAAGAAATGAATACAGAAAATTACATGAAGTGAATCAACGCCATGATGATACCTAATATGCCTGCTGGGTCTGTTCTGGTTATCGACAATGCTTCACAATGCGTCAACACTCAAATTGACAAACCACCTACCTAAAATTCCTTGAAAGAAGAAATGAGAGCTTGATTACTTAGACATAATATAGCTTTAAATGAAAGCATGAGTAAAACAAAGCTATATAACTTAATTAAAGCCAACAAACAGCTTCAGAAGTCATACATACTTGACCACATAGTAATACAACATCGCCATAATGTACTTAGACTGCCATCGTATCGCCCAGAACTAAACCCAATCGAATTAATCTGGGCTGATATAAAAAATGGGTGGCATGCAGAAATATCACTTTTAAATTAAAATATGTGGAGCAGTTATAACGCCAGCAATTTGCTGAAATTGGAAGGCCAGAATGGGAAAATGTATGTCGACATGTTGAATAAATTAAGAATCATTATTTCGAAGAATGCGGAATTGCAGAAAATCAAATAGAAAGAATTCTCATTCAGGATAATGGTGCAGAAAGTAGTGGCAGCAGTGATGACGGCAATAATGTGAGTGATTCCGCAGAAGAGGAAGGGTTGTTAGGTGTGGAAGAATTGGAGGCAATGATTGACAGTGTTTTTTATACTAAGCGTAGATTTTAATATACGGTATATAACTAAGTTTATCAGCGCAATGCAGTGCATAACGTTGTGCGGATATTTGACAATGACTGTCCCACGCACTCCTGCAACATGCAGACGACCGGTCACCTCCTGATCTGGTAGGTAACTCGCTTCCTAGCTGTCATTAAGATTTTCACGTGTCTAGAACTGTTGCGCCAGTAATACCTATCCCTGAGGTACTCCGTTTATCTGAACGAAAAGGTTCGAAAAAACCGAGCCGACCCTTACTCGGAAACGCGGTTCTTCGTAAACTCCTGAAGGAACAGTGGTAAGCGTTCACGTATATTCCAAGCGTGTAGGGAACGTAGTATCCCTGCTCGCCAACACGTATCATAAGCCTTCTCGAGATAAAAAAATATCGCAACGGTTTGACAACTTTTCATTAATCCGTTCATGATTTGTGTCGACAATGACACAAGGTGGTCCATTGCTGAACAGCGCCTCCGAAAACCTCACTGGGTGTTGGTCAGCAGGTTGTGAGTTTCCAACCACCATACCAACCGCCCATTGATCATGCGTTCCGTCACCTTGCAAACGCAAGGAAATAGGACGGTAACTGGACGGGATATGACGGCCCTTTCCAGCTTTCAAAATGGGTATGACAGTGGCCTCTCGCCACTTTTCTGCAAAAGTGGCATCAACCCAAACACGATTATAGACCTCAAGTAGGAAAGCCTTACCTTCAGGAGAGAGCTGTTGGAGCATTTGTACGTGGATACGATCAGGTCCTGGTGCTGATAGTCGCGAAGATGAAATAGCGTGTTTTAACTCCGCCATGGTGAAGAGGCGATTGTAATCTTCAAGATTTCCTGAACGAAAAAGGAAACCTTGAGATTCAACCCGAGTCTTAACAGGAAGGAACTCGGGCGAATAGTTATCTGAGCTAGACACTTGAGCGAAAGCACAGCCAAATGTGTTAGCCACGTCAAATGCATCAACACTCCTGCAGCTGTTTTAAGACCGTCAATTGGAATGTAGGTCGAGTTTCCGGCCAAACCCTTAACTTATCCCAAACGAAAGAGGAGGGTGTGTGTCGTTAAATGAAGCTACAAACGTGCTCCATGATGTCTTTTTACTATCCTTTATAATATATCTAGACTCGTCACGCATTTTCTTGTATTGAATTAGGTTATCGAGTGTGGGGCGATGCTGGAAAACCCTAAGAGCACGCCTGCGAGCACGAATAGCATTTCGATACTCTTCCGTCCACCAAGGGACTGGAAATCGACGAGGGTTTGCAGTCGACCGTGGAATGGTTTGCTCAACAGCCGAAAGAATCTTCTCTGCGAGATGTTGGACCAAAAAATCCACAGTCTGCTCATTATAATTAAACATAGCCAACTGGGAGTAAAGATTCCAATTGGCTTGGTCTAAGCGCCATCTAGGTAGCCCTGCAGAACATATATCTTGTGTTAGGAGACTAATAAGACATGGAAATTGGTCACTAGAGTGTAAATCAGAGATGATATTCCATTGCAAGAAAACTGCTGTGGTGAACAAAATGCAACATCAAGGTATGAAAAGGTGTTGTAGGAGTGTGAGAGAAATGTAGGCTCTCCGGTGTTCACAAGATCTAGGTTATTATTGTCCAAAAATCAGCAATTAATTTACCTCTCGCACAAGCCCGACGTCAGCCTCAAAGAGGGTGATGGGCATTATCGTCTACCACCAACAAAATGGGCGTTGGTAACTGAGACACTAGATCTTCTAAATCCATGACGAGAGGTCATCGGATGGATGGCAGTTTAATCCTTACAGCCACTGACTGGATGTCAGACTATGGATACAGATTCCACAAATATATCATCTCTGATGAGCATCATAGTGCCGCCGTGCGCAGGAATACCCTCTTCCGGTGTGAGATCACATCGTGCTAGGGCATATGGTCTAAGTTGAAAGTTGTCTTACGGACGGAGTTTAGTCTCCTGTAAACATACGACCAAAGGCTCATACTTGTTGAGCAGAAGTTCAAGCTCTGGTCAATGAGTTCTAATTCTACGGATGTTCCATTGTATGATAGCCATTAGAATTATAACGGGATAAATTCTTAATCGTAGAAGCTGAGGCAGTATTTGTAATACCTGAATAATTTCAATTGTATTTTATAATAAGTAAATTCAATAACGGCGCGCCTTGAAACAATATGTATGTAATAATAATTTTTAAAATTGTATGTAACAGTCATTGCATATGCTTATTTTTATTGTAAAACATGTTTAATAATGTTATGTGAATACATTACATACTTTAATAATGCAAGAGCTGTGAGAATAATACGTTTTAAGTTGCTAACAATGAGGTAACCTTGTGACAATAATGAGTTAGAGTTTGAATGTTATTAGTAATGATTATAGCAAAGATAAGGTAAATTCAGTAACAGTTTAAAATTAGCCAATCAATAGCAAGGAAAAAGTTTTAAGTAAAATGCAGATATTCTATTGGACTAGAATTAGCCAATCAGAGATTTGAAATACCGAAGCTTACAGGTTTAACGGTGGAAAAATGTTCAGTCGCTGGCAAATCTTGGTAGTGACCAGATGAAAGATGTGTTCTCTACAGAAATATTACCTGTGAACCGTAAAATATGTATACGCGCTAAGTGAAAGTATTAAAGCAATGTGGCTAGATAACTAAGGTGAGCCACTCCGGGGTGGGAGCTGCCATTGGCTGCCCGCCTGTGACGTAAGTGAGAGTGAAGACGAGCGCGCGGAATACAAACACAGCGCAGTGAACACACTAAATTCCTCCCGATTAACTCCCAATTGTTTATTATTAGCACTTCTTCCAGTTTTTTTAAAAGGTATACTATTTCAGGGCATTCTACAAACATTGTGGGCTAGACATAAAGCAAAACGAATGGAAACTGCATTACATTAGTAATATATTTACGTATAAACAAAACTACTGGAACACATCCAGGACTTCAACGTAAACTGTAGGCGCTACAAGAGATTCAAACATACATTACTTTAGTACTAAAGGAAAATTTACAACTACTCTAAAGGAATCGCTAAATGGATATGCTGGTGTATTTTTTTTTACCGTAAGAAATGAAAACAATAATTCCAGAATGCATTATTCTGTAACAGGATGTAAAAATGAAAAAGACATACCTGCAACATTCCATTTGTACTTGGACCTTCACTAAGTGCATATCCATGCTAATCGGGAATGAACTGCTACGGAACTGCATCTGGGAGCAGAATTTTCTTAACCGGCAAACCTAAAAGTTCACTCTTCAAATCCCGTTCATAGTTACTAGGAAGAAAGTGCACTGAACATACACGTGAATTATCAGCGTTAAATTTATCAGTACGCTTACAGCGAGACACCCACACGCGCTTTAATTGCTCATTTTTTTTTGGAAATGTGTGATAATTCACACCGACCGTTTTAAAACCGTAATTAAGGTATTGTGCTACAGCACAATACATTCTACTCTTAACGCTCTTACTCATTGCACACCGAATTAAACACTTCGCCAAAGCAGAGAAAACTGAATCTATACTCAAGATTCTAGTTTAAATATGTGTGTGCAACTTATTTGTTGAAGTGGGGGGGGGGTATATGACTGAGTGATAAGGAACAATGTACTTTCGTACATCTGTTGTTAAGTTGTGAAGTTTCCGCCAACATAGCGAGATAAAGTAGGATAATTGTACGTGACTTTTAAAGCGAAGAGAAGCTCAGATTAATATCTGTTGCCTTTTACGCAGTTGAGCGGCATAATTATTTCAACGGAAATGCTGTTTGCTCTTACAGCCAAAGTTTAACAACCTTTTTCCGTTCACTGTGGTTCTGTAAAGGATTATATACCTGGAAAAGCTTGCCATTTTCAGGGAACAATACCTTTGGCCCGCATTACATCTGTTTTCATGTTATGAGTCGGCCTACCTGCCAAAAAGTAAGTTCTTTATATTCCTCAGGAATGCGTATTAAACAGTATATTATTGTGAGCAGAAGCTATTTGAAGACCAAGTATCATATAAGCATGATCCGGATTCAGATGACATGCCATCTTTTAATTCTTGCAATAAAGGTATTGCTTAAGTGTACATAAATCCTTATCACGGGTCCCATATTAAGAAATATATAACTACCAAAATGACAAGTTTCAAGTTTTCTATTTTGGATAATGTTTTTTTCGATATTACATCATTAATTTGTAATTTCTTTGTCCTTTGCCGCTTTATTTGGTAACTTCCTTGCATAAGTATAGAGCATATAAAGATTATTGGTTGGTCTGGAAAGAGTTGCTTGTGGGTGGAGAGATGGTTATTGTCAGGGAATCAGGTATAACTACTGTTATGAATTCATGTTCAAAATTAGGGATGAGGAGGTCAGTTTTTCCCTTTTTGCTTAATAAGTGGGTATTGCTCTTATTTATGTATGACATGGACTGTGAAATCCTCTTCATTTGCAATAAACATTGCATATTCTGAGTTCTCAAAAGAGTTAATGCTACACTTTTGTAAGACCTGTTTAAAAACACAATAAGTTAGAAAAGTAATTGAAAATATATTAGTTCTATGTTCTTGTTTGGAGAATCTGAAAAGCAAAGAAAATAATGTTCTTACTTGTTTGAAGAATCTGAAAAGGAAAGTAAGAAAATTTTCTTTTCTTTTCAGATTCTTTGAACAAGAACATTTTCACTGCTCTTTTACTTATTTTTTCTTCTTGTATAGGAGTTATATCAATATATAAATTAATTTATAACTTTCTGTACACTAATTTTAGTAAATCAAATAAATTTCATTTTAGATAATTTTTTGTAATTACAAAGTCAGTTTGAAACAAATGTAGTCATTTTAAAAAAAAATTAGTCATCAAAATCCGCGCCCTGCTTATAAAACACCGCTCTTACATTCTCTCTCATTTTCTCTCACCTTCATCTCCTCTGTATTTGCTCACATAATATTCATTTGTTTCGTAAAGCCTCTCCTGCCAGTTTGGCGTGAAATGTGTCCATGTTTTATACAAAATAACGAAAACTAATATACGAGTAAGTTATTGCACTTTCCTTGCATAAACACTAAATAATATAGGCACCTAATTACAATTGGCAAGTTCCTTAGATCTACCTCCTTTTAAAAAAGATCAGTGTAATATGTTTCAATGATCGCCAGTGCAATACACTAATACACCTCCTTTTAACAACACCCACTTTCCCGTGGGTGAAAGCATTACATTTGTGTGCTTTTAAGGGTATTGGTTGCGAGCGTATACTAAAGCATACAGGAAAGGTTCTAAAATTAATATCTCCAAAATATTAAGGCTAGACGGATCCTTGTTCTTACTCTTTCAAGTAGGAAGGATCAAATGGGAACTATGTACAATTAATTATTCATTAATTAAAAAATTAAAACAACTTTATACTAGAAATAATTAAGAAACTAGGTTTATATAAGCACATTTTCAGCCTAAATAATGAAGCCAAAATATCCAAATTCTGAACACATCATTCGAATGTACACTACTCTGTAAATTCGGTTTATTTGAAAATTGGAGGATATTTGCAAGACTTGCTGTGCAGATAACTGTTTTTCAGCACGTGTCCATTACCTACTTCAAGTAGTCGAATGTTATGTGAATTTAATTCATTTTGTGGAGTTACTCTCTTCTGCCAAAATAGTTATATTAATAAAATTCTTTTTAAAAAAATTATTTTAAATACGCATGTCGATTATTCATGCTTTTACCTAGACGCGAAAAAAAAGTCTCGGAAAACATGCACATATATCAAGTTTTCAGCTATCATGACTTTTAAAACTGCTATGTTTAAGTCATATTACATAATAGCATGATCAACATACAGTTTCTCTCATTAAGCTGCGTTTTTCACAATCCATAAACAAACAATACAATTTAATTTCGAATCAAAGTTTAAGACCCGATAGCGTATAACGTTGACTTTTATATAGCGTATAACGCATTTTATTTTCGTTGCTAAAATTGGCCGAATAATGTGTTATCGGTTTTCTTTAACATAATATAATTAAAGTCAAGCAATAGCATAAACTAAGAAAATGGTTTTAAAGCTTGCAACTTAAAGCTTCTGAACAACTTTAATATAACAAATATCTGCTTTATATCTACATATCTCTCTTTCTTTGAATAAAATGTATGCTGTAAGTCATCCCTCAAGACCAAATTTCATATATCGACAGCGTTTTAGTGAATATTTCAAGGAGAAATGAAATTGGCGCCAGTTGGGTATTTAGCTGTAAAAAGACAGGTTTGTGTTTATTATTTCCAAGACTAAGTCTAGTTATAGATGCGATTTTGTTTCAAGTAGTATAGGGTCGAAACAGATCGTATAACGAGAATATTATATGAACTTTCATGCCGAAAAGTACGGTGCAGAATACTGGCTAGCTAAAACTTCACTCTCGATGACGTCATGCAGCAGGCGGACCGAAAGCAGTACAAGCGAAAACGATGCGGGAAGAGACCCCCCTGGTATTAAAGAATCTCACAGCTCTTAAAAAGTGTAGTGCTGTATTAAAATGTGCAAGGATTAATAACAGAAGTCGAGTTTTTAAAAAAGAACTTAAAAATCTGTGTACGTCTACAATTCTTGTTGCACCGCACCCTGACTAAGATATACATGACTCTACAAACATTACTGACGCAGCCGAGGCAAAATTCAAACATAAATAACACATAGAAGCCGTTTTAATAACAAAGTTAAATATTATAGTGTAAAACGTGGAGTGTATCAACATAAAAATACATCTTAAAATCAGCTTCTCATACGTAGCAGCATATTGCGTAACAACAGTAACTAATACGTAATCAACAAATTCAAACCGACGCCCAAAGCGTGTTGCAAACGTCTTAAACAAAGTAAACTTCAAGTTAGGCTTCCAATGCATGAAATTTAATAAATTACGTAAACAGAACTATTTCAAGTTGGTTCCTATACGTGGGGTATATCAACATCTATCACAAGTATACTACTACGTTGTGGAAAGCGGCGGTCGCATCAATTTTCCCTTTTTCTTTGGTGCTGGGCTAGCACCTTTAACGGAGGATTTATCCTGCCTCCTTTACACTGTCGTTCTGGCAGAATCTTCCTGCTCCATCTCCTCCACCGGGGAGGACCCCTTTCCTATAGAAAACCTCGGTCCGATAATATCGAACCGATTGGAAGTGGAGATCGGCGAAGATGAAGATCGCCGATCTGAGTGCTTCCCAGAATATTCCACAGAAGAGGATCTCCGAGGAGAAGTTTGTGGACTTTTCCTTCCCTTGAATGTTCCGGATACAGACTTTGCAAATTTTCTTTCAGGTAGTCAGCTCGGTTATAGCTGGTCTTAAACTTTAACTGTGGGCATTATAGTTTACGGGCTTGCCAGTCTTATTGCTTGAAGTAGATGGTCGTGATGCTGAATTTACTGAAGGGATCTTCGCAGGTGTTGTAGCAAATGTAGATGTGGATTTCGTTGGTTTTGGAAGTGATTTGGCTACGAGAATCTTTTCTGATATTGTGGCCACGTTAGTATCGCTGTTTGAGTTGCAATTTCCCGACACGGTACCGGACCTCGGGACAGAGGGTTGGTAGACACGCAGGAGTTTCCGGGCTTCCGAGAAGGAAACCTTCTCCCTAACTCGGATTTCCTGGATCACCTTTTCCTCTGTAAAACGGGGACATTCTCGGAAACTAGATGGATGTTCACCACTGCAGTTAACGCGTGTTGGAGCTGATGTACATGCTCCCTCGTGTGAGAATTCTCCACCGTTAACGCAGGTAGCTTCACCAAAACGGAAATCATTTATGTGACCAAAGCTCTGGCACTTATAGCATCTCAGCGGGTTGGGGATATATGACCTAACTTCAATGGCTTTATACCCTGTCTTAATCCTTTGAGGTAGTTCTACCCGATCAAAGGTAAGAAACAGGGTACGAGTAGGCATAAATTCACCTTCTTGTCTCCGCTGAACCAGACTTACAGATGTCATACCTTGTTCTTCCAGATTCTCTTGAATCTCCTCATTGGACATACCGTCCAATGCACGGATGTTTACAAAACCGCGTGAGGAGTTCAAGGTCTTGTGCATCTCCACTGACTGGACAGCTTCCTAACAAGTTGGCTTTCAAGATATCCACTACCTGGCATGCTGAGTTTGCTTCAACCAGGAGCGTGCCATTGGGACTTCTGATGCACGACTTCACAGGACCAGCAATTTTATCGAGACCCTTCTGCACTATAAAAGGGTTCACCGATGTAAACTTCTTACCTTCATCTGTTCTATTGATTACTAAGTAGCGAGGACCACAACAATCGACTACTTCTTTTACACTGACTTTTGGATTTTTTAGGATCCATAGTGATAATTTCCTCCACCATTACAAATGTCTCCGATGGTATGCTCACATCCTGGGCGCCACCCTGGCCTGAACCTTGCTCACCTTAAGGTCTCACCTCCCAATTAACAGATAGAGGGACCCAAATGGCCTTCAGGAGTGCAACAGCTCATGTAATGGACCCTCCCCGGAACTGACATTTATTAGCGGATACGGACACAGCCCAGGGGCTGGGAGTTGCGCATTACCCAGTCACCCCCTGCGACTCGCCTCCTCCGTCCCGCGCAGCAGTATGTCAGACTGTTCAGGGAGGTAACTAAAAATTGGTCAAACAGTTGATTTGGGCACTTATCATAAGCCCTCTCACCTCTTAGAGGAAACCAATCGATAGTATGCCTCGCGACCCCAGGAGCGCCAATCCCGTACCTACCGTAGTAGGCCCATGGGGGAGAAGTCTATGATGCCTACGTTTGGTATCGTCAACTGTTTTTCATAATTTCTGTCTGGTTGCAGTGAGCGAATTTTGATCTCTATCAATGGATCTAAGTGCACCAATGACATTGGATGTGCTTATGTTCATGGAACCGAACTCCATGGTTTTGATGAACAGCACATCTATGTATGGTGCAAAGCTGTATGCCATATATCGAGTCATTTTATGTGCATCGTCAAAAATTGATAGATTGTTTCATTTTCAGTATTTCCTTAGTGCACTGCAGAGCCTTCGTGAACTGTACAATACCACCCCATTGTTCAGCGAATCCACGATGCCTTCCATGTTCTAAACGCTTCAGGCGTTAATGTTGAGGGTGTTTGGATACCTGGTCAAGTTGGGTTGCCAGAGAATGAACTTGCGGATTTGGCAGGTAAGGCAGCAACCACAGAGAATCTTGGGTAACGATGGAAGACGTTAGGCTTGCTGTCCAGAGAGTGGTGTTCTCGTGCTCGTGCGAGATGTGGTTAGCTCTCCACGGAGATAAGCTGAGTAATGAAGAACATTCCATTAAACTGGGTAATGTCCTCTCATGTATCTCATCGTGAGGAGGTGACTTTGGCTCGGTTGCATATTGGCAACTGCAGTTTTCCTTTAAAGGGTATCCCTGTTCCTATTTGTTCGCTTTGTAGCGAAGGTCTGTCGCTCTATCACGTGTTCCTAGAGTGTACTGCTCTAGCACATCTTGGGGATTCTTTGGAACTGCCGATCAGTTTTGCAAAGGTCTTGACGGATGATAAGCAAGTAGTTGATAAGCCTTATAATTTTATGTCAAAGGTAAATTTCCCAATCCAGATTTAGTCATGTTGATATCAAGTGTTTAATTGTTCTCGATTTGGTTTTATATATTCATATTTATTTCTGACTATTGGTGTTATTTTTATATTGGTCTTTATTTCAGGTTTTTGCTTTGATTTTTACATTCATCTTTATCTTTGCCTATGCCATGGCATTTTGTACCGATTTTCATCTCTGGCCTTTGCCATAATCTATTTTATATGGGCGCTAATGACCTAGCGTTGAGCGTCCTTAAACACAAATCATCATCAGGCTTAGTGATGAATCCATACTTCAACAGCGATGTAACATAGCAAGTGATGTATCCAAGCTCTCCTGTGAGATCTTCATTGTTTGAACCGCTGGTTTACCTCTGGATTGTGGTGATAAAACCACATTTGATCAACAATGATGTAATGTGGCAAGTGTTGTATCTGAATGTGTCCAAGCTCTCCGTGAGATGTTCATTGTTTGAACGCCTGGTTCATCTCTGGCTCGTGGTGATGAATTCACATTTGATCAACAATGATGTAATGTGGCAAGTTTTGTATCTGAATGCGTCCAAGCTCTCCGTGAGATGTTCATTGTTTGAACGCCTGGTTCATCTCTGGCTCGTGGTGATGAATTCACATTTGATCAACAATGATGTGACATTGCAAGTGTTGTATCTGAATGTGTCCAAGCTCTCCGTGAGATATTCATTGTTTGAACCGCTGGTTTACCTCTGGATTGTGGTGATAAACCCACATTTGATCAACAATGATGTAATGTGGCAAGTGTTGTATCTGAATGTGTCCAAGCTCTCCGTGAGATGTTCATTGTTTGAACGCCTGGTTCATCTCTGGCTCGTGGTGATGAATTCACATTTGATCAACAATGATGTAATGTGGCAAGTTTTGTATCTGAATGCGTCCAAGCTCTCCGTGAGATGTTCATTGTTTGAACGCCTGGTTCATCTCTGGCTCGTGGTGATGAATTCACATTTGATCAACAATGATGTGACATTGCAAGTGTTGTATCTGAATGTGTCCAAGCTCTCCGTGAGATATTCATTGTTTGAACCGCTGGTTTACCTCTGGATTGTGGTGATAAACCCACATTTGATCAACAATGATGTAATGTGGCAAGTGTTGTATCTGAATGTGTCCAAGCTCTCCGTGAGATGTTCATTGTTTGTACTGCTGGTTCATCTCTGGCTCGTGGTGATGAATCCACATTTAATCAACAATGATGTGACATTGCAAGCGTTGTATCTGAATGTGTCCAAGCTCTGATTGAGATGTTCATTGTTTGAACGTCTGGTTCATCTCTGGCTCATGGTGATGAATCCACATTTAATCAACAATGATGTGACATTGCAAGCGTTGTATCTGAATGTGTCCAAGCTCTGATTGAGATGTTCATTGTTTGAACGTCTGGTTCATCTCTGGCTCGTGGTGATGAATCCACATTTAATCAACAATGATGTGACATTGCAAGCGTTGTATCTGAATGTGTCCAAGCTCTGATTGAGATGTTCATTGTTTGAACGTCTGGTTCATCTCTGGCTCATGGTGATGAATCCACATTTAATCAACAATGATGTGACATTGCAAGCGTTGTATCCGAATGTGTCCAAGCTCTGCTTGAGATGTTCATTGTCTGAACGTCTGGTTCATCTCTGGCTCATGGTGATGAATCCACATTTAATCAACAATGATGTGACATTGCAAGCGTTGTATCTGAATGTGTCCAAGCTCTGCTTGAGATGTTCATTGTTTGAACGTCTGGTTCATCTCTGGCTCATGGTGATGAATCCACATTTAATCAACAATGATGTGACATTGCAAGCGTTGTATCTGAATGTGTCCAAGCTCTCCGTGAGATGTTCGTTGTTTGAACGTCTGGTTCATCTCTGGCTCATGGTGATGAATCCACATTTAATCAACAATGATGTGACATTGCAAGCGTTGTATCTGAATGTGTCGAAGCTCTCCGTGAGATGTTCATTGTTTGAACGTCTGGTTCATCTCTGGCTCATGGTGATGAATCCACATTTAATCAACAATGATGTGACATTGCAAGCGTTGTATCTGAATGTGTCCAAGCTCTGCTTGAGATATTCATTGTTTGAACGTCTGGTTCATCTCTGGCTTATGGTGATGAATGCACATTTAATCAACAATGATGTGACATTGCAAGCGTTGTATCTGAATGTGTCCAAGCTCTGCTTGAGATGTTCATTGTTTGAACGTCTGGTTCATCTCTGGCTCATGGTGATGAATCCACATTTAATCAACAATGATGTGACATTGCAAGCGTTGTATCTGAATGTGTCGAAGCTCTCCGTGAGATGTTCATTGTTTGAACGTCTGGTTCATCTCTGGCTCATGGTGATGAATCCACATTTAATCAACAATGATGTGACATTGCAAGCGTTGTATCTGAATGTGTCGAAGCTCTCCGTGAGATGTTCATTGTTTGAACGTCTGGTTCATCTCTGGCTCATGGTGATGAATCCACATTTAATCAACAATGATGTGACATTGCAAGCGTTGTATCTGAATGTGTCCAAGCTCTCCGTGAGATGTTCATTGTTTGAACGTCTGGTTCATCTCTGGCTCATGGTGATGAATCCACATTTAATCAACAATGATGTGACATTGCAAGTGTTGTATCTGAATGTGTCCAAGCTCTCCGTGAGATGTTCATTGTTTGAACGTCTGGTTCATCTCTGGCTCGTGGTGATGAATCCACATTTAATCAACAATGATGTGACATTGCAAGCGTTGTATCTGAATGTGTAGAAGCTCTGCTTGAGATGTTCATTGTTTGAACGTCTGGTTCATCTCTGGCTCATGGTGATGAATGCACATTTAATCAACAATGATGTGACATTGCAAGCGTTGTATCCGAATGTGTCCAAGCTCTGCTTGAGATATTCATTGTTTGAACGTCTGGTTCATCTCTGGCTCATGGTGATGAATCCACATTTAATCAACAATGATGTGACATTGCAAGCGTTGTATCTGAATGTGTCCAAGCTCTCCGTGAGATGTTCATTGTTTGAACGTCTGGTTCATCTCTGGCTCATGGTGATGAATCCACATTTAATCAACAATGATGTGACATTGCAAGTGTTGTATCTGAATGTGTCCAAGCTCTGCTTGAGATGTTCATTGTTTGAACGTCTGGTTCATCTCTGGCTCATGGTGATGAATCCACATTTAATCAACAATGATGTGACATTGCAAGTGTTGTATCTGAATGTGTCCAAGCTCTGCTTGAGATGTTCATTGTTTGAACGTCTGGTTCATCTCTGGCTCATGGTGATGAATCCACATTTAATCAACAATGATGTGACATTGCAAGCGTTGTATCTGAATGTGTCCAAGCTCTCCGTGAGATGTTCATTGTTTGAACGTCTGGTTCATCTCTGGCTCGTGGTGATGAATCCACATTTAATCAACAATGATGTGACATTGCAAGCGTTGTATCTGAATGTGTCCAAGCTCTGCTTGAGATGTTCATTGTTTGAACGTCTGGTTCATCTCTGGCTCGTGGTGATGAATCCACATTTAATCAACAATGATGTGACATTGCAAGTGTTGTATCTGAATGTGTCCAAGCTCTGTTTGAGATGTTCATTGTTTGAACGTCTGGTTCATCTCTGGCTCATGGTGATGAATCCACATTTAATCAACAATCATGTGACATTGCAAGCGTTGTATCTGAATGTGTCCAAGCTCTGCTTGAGATGTTCATTGTTTGAACGTCTGGTTCATCTCTGGCTCATGGTGATGAATGCACATTTAATCAACAATGATGTGACATTGCAAGCGTTGTATCTGAATGTGTCCAAGCTCTGCTTGAGATGTTCATTGTTTGAACGTCTGGTTCATCTCTGGCTCATGGTGATGAATCCACATTTAATCAACAATCATGGACATTGCAAGCGTTGTATCTGAATGTGTCCAAGCTCTCCGTGAGATGTTCATTGTTTGAACCACTGGTTCATCTCTGGCTCATGGTGATGAATCCACATTTAATCAACAATGATGTGACATTGCAAGCGTTGTATCTGAATGTGTCCAATCTCTGCTTGAGATGTTCAATGTTTGAACGTCTGGCTCATCTCTGGCTCATGGTGATGAATCCACATTTAATCAACAATGATGTGACATTGCAAGCGTTGTATCTGAATGTGTCCAAGCTCTGCTTGAGATGTTCATTGTTTGAACATCTGGTTCATCTCTGGCTCATGGTGATGAATCCACATTTAATCAACAATGATGTGACATTGCAAGCGTTGTATCTGAATGTGTCCAAGCTCTCCGTGAGATGTTCGTTGTTTGAACCACTGGTTCATCTCTGGCTCATGGTGATGAATCCACATTTAATCAACAATGATGTGACATTGCAAGCGTTGTATCTGAATGTGTCCAAGCTCTCCGTGAGATGTTCATTGTTTGAACGTCTGGTTCATCTCTGGCTCATGGTGATGAATCCACATTTAATCAACAATGATGTGACATTGCAAGTGTTGTATCTGAATGTGTCCAAGCTCTCCGTGAGATGTTCATTGTTTGAAGGTCTGGTTCATCTCTTGCTCATGGTGATGAATGCACATTTAATCAACAATGATGTGACATTGCAAGCGTTGTATCTGAATGTGTCCAAGCTCTGCTTGAGATGTTCATTGTTTGAACGTCTGGTTCATCTCTGGCTCATGGTGATGAATCCACATTTAATCAACAATCATGGACATTGCAAGCGTTGTATCTGAATGTGTCCAAGCTCTCCGTGAGATGTTCATTGTTTGAACCACTGGTTCATCTCTGGCTCATGGTGATGAATCCACATTTAATCAACAATGATGTGACATTGCAAGCGTTGTATCTGAATGTGTCCAATCTCTGCTTGAGATGTTCAATGTTTGAACGTCTGGCTCATCTCTGGCTCATGGTGATGAATCCACATTTAATCAACAATGATGTGACATTGCAAGCGTTGTATCTGAATGTGTCCAAGCTCTGCTTGAGATGTTCATTGTTTGAACATCTGGTTCATCTCTGGCTCATGGTGATGAATCCACATTTAATCAACAATGATGTGACATTGCAAGCGTTGTATCTGAATGTGTCCAAGCTCTCCGTGAGATGTTCGTTGTTTGAACCACTGGTTCATCTCTGGCTCATGGTGATGAATCCACATTTAATCAACAATGATGTGACATTGCAAGCGTTGTATCTGAATGTGTCCAAGCTCTCCGTGAGATGTTCATTGTTTGAACGTCTGGTTCATCTCTGGCTCATGGTGATGAATCCACATTTAATCAACAATGATGTGACATTGCAAGTGTTGTATCTGAATGTGTCCAAGCTCTCCGTGAGATGTTCATTGTTTGAAGGTCTGGTTCATCTCTTGCTCATGGTGATGAATGCACATTTAATCAACAATGATGTGACATTGCAAGCGTTGTATCTGAATGTGTCCAAGCTCTGCTTGAGATGTTCATTGTTTGAACGTCTGGTTCATCTCTTGCTCATGGTGATGAATCCACATTTAATCAACAATGATGTGACATTGCAAGCGTTGTATCTGAATGTGTCCAAGCTCTGCTTGAGATGTTCATTGTTTTAACGTCTGGTTCATCTCTGGCTCATGGTGATGAATGCACATTTAATCAACAATGATGTGACATTGCAGGTGTTGTATCTGAATGTGTCCAAGCTCTGCTTGAGATGTTCATTGTTTGAACGTCTGGTTCATCTCTGGCTCATGGTGATGAATCCACATTTAATCAACAATGATGTGACATTGCAAGTGTTGTATCTGAATGTGTCCAAGCTCTCCGTGAGATGTTCATTGTTTGAAGGTCTGGTTCATCTCTGGCTTATGGTGATGAATGCACATTTAATCAACAATGATGTGACATTGCAAGCGTTGTATCTGAATGTGTCCAAGCTCTGCTTGAGATGTTCATTGTTTGAACGTCTGGTTCATCTCTGGCTCATGGTGATGAATCCACATTTAATCAACAATGATGTGACATTGCAAGCGTTGTATCTGAATGTGTCCAAGCTCTGCTTGAGATGTTCATTGTTTTAACGTCTGGTTCATCTCTGGCTCATGGCGATGAATGCACATTTAATCAACAATGATGTGACATTGCAGGTGTTGTATCTAAATGTGTCCAAGCTCTGCTTGAGATGTTCATTGTTTGAACGTCTGGTTCATCTCCGGCTCATGGTGATGAATCTGCATTTAATCAACAATGATGTGACATTGCTAGCGTTGTATCTGAATGTGTCCAAGCTCTCCGTGAGATGTTCGTTGTTTGAACGTCTGGTTCATCTCTGGCTCATGGTGATGAATCCACATTTAATCAACAATGATATGACATTACAAGCGTTGTATCTGAATGTGTCCAAGCTCTCCGTGAGATGTTCGTTGTTTGAACGTCTGGTTCATCTCTGGCTCGTGGTGATGAATCCACATTTGATCAACAATGATGTGACATTGCAAGTGTTGTATCTGAATGTGTCCAAGCTCTCCGTGAGATGTTCATTGTTTGAACGTCTGGTTCATCTCTGGCTGATAGTGATGAATCCACATTTAATCAACAATGATGTGACATTGCAAGCGTTGTATCTGAATGTGTCCATGCTCTGCTTGAGATGTTCATTGTTTGAACCACTGGTTCCTCTCTGGCTCATGGTGATGAATGCACATTTAATCAACAATGATGTGACATTGCAGGTGTATCTGAATGTGTCCAAGCTCTGCTTGAGATGTTCAGTGTTTGAACCGCTGGTTCATCTCTGGCTCATGGTGATGAATCCACATTTAATCAACAATGATGTGACATTGCAAGCGTTGTATCTGAATGTGTCCATGCTCTGCTTGAGATGTTCATTGTTTGAACGTCTGGTTCATCTCTGGCTCATGGTGATGAATCCACATTTAATCAACAATGATGTGACATTGTAAGCGTTGTATCTGAATGTGTCCAAGCTCTCCGTGAGATGTTCATTGTTTGAACGTCTGGTTCATCTCTGGCTCATGGTGATGAATCCACATTTAATCAACAATGATGTGACACTGCAAGTGTTGTATCTGAATGTGTCCAAGCTCTCCGTGAGATGTTCATTGTTTGAACGTCTGGTTCATCTCTGGCTCGTGGTGATGAATCCACATTTAATCAACAATAATGTGACATTGCAAGCGTTGTATCTGAATGTGTCCATGCTCTGCTTGAGATGTTCATTGTTTGAACCACTGGTTCCTCTCTGGCTCATGGTGATGAATCCACATTTAATCAACAATGATGTGACATTGCAGGCGTTGTATCTGAATGTGTCCAAGCTCTGCTTGAGATGTTCATTGATTGAACGTCTGGTTCATCTCTGGCTCATGGTGATGAATCCACATTAAATCAACAATGATGTGACATTGCAAGCGTTGTATCTGAATGTGTCCAAGCTCTCCGTGAGATGTTCGTTGTTTGAAACACTGGTGCATCTCTGGCTCATGGTGATGAATCCACATTAAATCAACAATGATGTGACATTGCAAGCGTTGTATCTGAATGTGTCCAAGCTCTCCGTGAGATGTTCGTTGTTTGAACGTCTGGTTCATCTCTGGCTCATGGTGATGAATCCACATTTAATCAACAATGATGTGACATTGCAAGCGTTGTATCTGAATGTGTCCAAGCTCTCCGTGAGATGTTCATTGTTTGAACGTCTGGTTCATCTCTGGCTCATGGTGATGAATCCACATTTAATCAACAATGATGTGACACTGCAAGTGTTGTATCTGAATGTGTCCAAGCTCTCCGTGAGATGTTCATTGTTTGAACGTCTGGTTCATCTCTGGCTCGTGGTGATGAATCCACATTTAATCAACAATAATGTGACATTGCAAGCGTTGTATCTGAATGTGTCCATGCTCTGCTTGAGATGTTCATTGTTTGAACCACTGGTTCCTCTCTGGCTCATGGTGATGAATCCACATTTAATCAACAATGATGTGACATTGCAAGCGTTGTATCTGAATGTGTCCAAGCTCTGCTTGAGATGTTCGTTGATTGAACGTCTGGTTCATCTCTGGCTCATGGTGATGAATCCACATTAAATCAACAATGATGTGACATTGCAAGCGTTGTATCTGAATGTGTCCAAGCTCTCCGTGAGATGTTCGTTGTTTGAACCACTGGTGCATCTCTTGCTCATGGTGATGAATCCACATTAAATCAACAGTGATGTGACATTGCAAGCGTTGTATCTGAATGTGTCCAAGCTATCCGTGAGATGTTCGTTGTTTGAACGTCTGGTTCATCTCTGGCTCATGGTGATGAATCCACATTTAATCAACAATGATGTGACATTGCAAGCGTTGTATCTGAATGTGTCCAAGCTCTGCTTGAGATGTTCATTGTTTGAACGTCTGGTTCATCTCTGGCTCATGGTGATGAATCCACATTTAATCAACAATGATGTGACATTGCAAGCGTTGTATCTGAATGTGTCCAAGCTCTCCGTGAGATGTTCATTGTTTGAACGTCTGGTTCATCTCTGGCTCATGGTGATGAATCCACATTTAATCAACAATCATGTGACATTGCAAGTGTTGTAACTGAATGTGTCCAAGCTCTCCGTGAGATGTTCATTGTTTGAACGTCTGGTTCATCTCTGGCTCATGGTGATGAATCCACATTTAATCAACAATGATGTGACATTGCAAGCGTTGTATCTGAATGTGTCCAAGCTCTGCTTGAGATGTTCATTGTTTGAACGTCTGGTTCATCTCTGGCTCATGGTGATGAATCCACATTTAATCAACAATCATGTGACATTGCAAGCGTTGTATCTGAATGTGTCCATTCTCTGCTTGAGATGATCATTTGAATGTGCTTCTGATTGGCAGTTAAAAATCACAGCAGCCATAGCACCGCAGAATGTTCGAGACATGATCTAATGAGATGCTAGCAACATCAACAACTCGTGTATTTTAATTCTTCTGTCATTCAACATGGCATTATTGTTTTCACTGTATTTTCTTCAGTCGTCCAGTCACACAGGAACTCAATGTCAAAAAATGTGAGAATGGTCATATTTCATGTCCGCCTCAAATTGGTTCATTGCAGAAAATGATAGTTACGGATGTTCCAACTTATGATGCATTTTCTTAGTTACTTCGTTTGGTATTAAACCTTTATTTACTGAGTTACTAATACCCTTTATCATATCAGGACAATCTACGCTAGCGTTTATTTCCCGAGGTCACGGTTTCAAACCGGGCGGAGGGCGATGGATTTTTTCGGGCGTAAAAATGCTTAGCGAGGTTTCCTTCGGAAGGGGAGTAAAGCTGGAGGTCCCGTATCGTAGATTTACGGCACGTAAAAGAACCTCAAGCCTGACAAAGAGGCCTCTGAGCGAAATTTCCAGTCTTTCATGCCTAATATAGAATGGAACGCTAAGGACCACAGCAGTTAAAGAGAATCCATAAATAAAACTCAATTTGTTGTATAAGGTTGAAGTTTCCGACATGTTGCTCTGTAGAGGATACCAATCAAAGCACTTATCTCTACATTATTGGTCATAAACGTATCTCCATAATTAGTAACTCCTCTCGTATGAATTTCCTCATTAGTGTGCTTTACAATAGTGTCAATAATTTCTGGATTTACGAGAACTTTGAAGGCATCCATTTCTGAGCTAATGTTTTGTTGCCTGGCATTACGAATTTTGACAATTTTCCTGCACCGAGTTCTGTTAAAAAAATAGAGGTATAAGAGACCAAATAAAGGCATTCTTATATAATATTTTTATTTGAAGATGGATTTATTACTCATCTCCGGAAGAGCCACTCTGCTCTTCAGATGGTAAATTGACATCATCTTCTTTACCTTATGAGGCTTCATCACCAAAGTCAGATTCGGTGTTACATTCTTACAAGGTACGAAGCACAAAATCAGAAAAATCTGGATCGCTTACCTTCCTGTACATCTTTTTTTAAGAGACTGTGTAAACAGATTACAAATATGGAAGGTAACACGGGTTATGCGTAACCTGACAATGGCATATCTGATCACAACAATGATGCCTGAAGAAAGTAATTGTGTTGAATGAAGCATTTGGAGCATGTAGAAGAATACAAGGTGCAACATGTGCGAGTCATTCAAAATACCAACATTACCACCACAAATAATTTTGTCTATGCTTATGCGTAATCCCTGTTACCAACAGATGGTTAAATCCCATGAAATACAGCACACATGCTTTGCATTTCGTTGCTTGAAGGGCGACCATAATTGTGATCAAGGACAAATAGACACAGATAAGTTCTGTATACCAATTAGCATGGTGTATTCAGGCTGTAAACTTAAGTTACAACACAGGTGGAATAGAATTTAATTCCATTTAATTATATGTTCTAATGTTCAAGTCCTTCTTACATACATTTAAATGTCCTCTTGTTCTCATGAATTACACTGGTCAAGACTGATTGTGCAGTATAATGGAAAATATGTGACTATTGGAAATCAGTGCCCTGATTTAAAAAACTAAGTCCGTTTTTGGCTATCACGTATGCTTTTTATGATATATGCATATATGTCTATGATGCTAAATTTATTCAGCTTATATAGTTTACTGCTATGTTTCATTACATTATATGTAAATCTGTTATTGATTTTCTTCCTAATCGGCTCACTTCCATCCACCCTTATACCCAGATGTTTATATTTATATCCCCAACACTTATCAGCTTTATTCTATTGGTTAGGTGTGTCTTCTTGTGAGGTATTTAAGTTTACATTTACACCTATCATAGACCTCAACTTCAGTTGAGCTGAAAACTTGTGTTAATATGCATCTTCGTCTTCTATATGTGCAGTGCTAAAATAAAAGTTTGAGTATGACTTCTACATCAGGATTATGTAGGAGACAGTGTCTACAAAGCACTCAGAAGTTTTGTTACATTTGTGGGTGTTACATGTTTGATGTAAGGTACGTAAAATAGACGCACAAACAAAGAAACTATATTACTTATATTTCAGACAGAAAGTTGATCAGGATAAATTGTTCGTGCCACATATTACATGTAACAGTTGTTTTGAAGGATTATGTTATCGATACAAAGAAAACCAGGAGGCAATGCCATTTGCAAACCAATGATAAGGAGAGAGCAGCAGAATCACTATAACAATTGTTACTTTTACGTGTGCAAATTTGCTGGCTACAACATAAAAATTAAGGCAGGAATTAAATATGCAAATTTGAACTCAGCTACACGGCCTATTGCTCATGGACCCAAACTACCCATAGCTACGCCACCAGCACCTCTGTGACTGCCGACTATGAGTTGGTTTCTAATCCAGAAGAATTTGAATTCACCAGAACAGTTAAATCAATTTGACTTAAATGATTTAGTGAGAGATTTAGGCCTCACAAATTACAGGGCTCAAGACTACAGGAGAAGTATTTATCACCTGGGGATACATTTTTGTGATATAGGAATCATGAGATACAGTTCCACAAGTACTACACGGATCAAGTTGTGTTTTGTGTGGATGCATGTAATGTTATTCAACAGTTGGGCAGGGAAGGATATAAGCCAAGTAACTGGCGTCTTTTTATTGATTCTTCCAAATGAAGTCTTAAGGCAGTGTTACTTCATAATGGCAACAAGTTAGCTTCAATACTGCTTGCACATTCTACAAACCTAAGAGTATCTTATGAAACTCTGAAGCATGTTCTTGAAAAAATTAAGTACTGTGACCATGAGTGGCAAATATGTGGTGACTTGAAGGTCATTGGTCTGTTCTAAGACAACTGGGAGAATACACAAAATTCCCTTTTCTTTGAGAATGGGATAGCAGGGCAAGGGACAAACATTGGAAAATTGATCAATGGCCTAAGAGGCAGCAACTGAAACCTGGATCAAAAAATGTTACTACTGTGCCTCTTGTTCATCATCAAAAAATTCTACTCCCTCCATTAAACATAAAACTTGGCATGATGAAACAATTTATGAATTTACGAAAGTTGCTTCCAGTACTTACGCACATTTTCCATCACTGTCACAGGCTAAAATCAGAGAGAGAGTATTTGATGGACCACAGATAAGGAAATTGATGAAAGGTGTTAATTTTACCAGCTCTATGTATGCAATTGAAAAATGTGTGAAATGGATACAGAGAGGTTGTTAAGAAATTTCTGGGCAATGTAAAAGACACTCAATAGAAATAAATTGTCAGAAATATGCTGGAAAATTTCAGATTGCTCGATTGTAATATGAGTTTGAAGCTTCATTTCCTCAAGTCGCATCCTGACTACTTCCTGTCAAATTTAGGAGGTGACAGTGAAGAGCAAAGTGCAAGGTTTTACCAGGACTTGAAAGATGGGACACACACATGATGGCCTATTACTGTAGTGTCTTGCATGTGATCAACCTACCAGAGAACACTCAAGAAAATCACATATACTGAAGTTCCATGGTAAAAGCAACAGGGATATACAAGATAACTTACATTCTCAAATCCACATATGCTCTCATGTTATTATTAATCTTTATTTTCTTTAAAAGTTGTATATGAGTGTGTAATATTTTTGCAAATTTTACAATTATATTTTCATTGAACACTGTCATATCGCCAAAATGAGATGTGCTACGGAAAAATGATATACATTTATTAATGTACCACAGAAAAAAAACTTTCATTTCTAACTAAGTGTTATGATCTCTAAACTATGACAAATCACTTAAGTCTGCATAAATGTAAGACTTGAATGACCTTTAATGAATCAGTTTCTATGTGATAACAGGGTAAATATTTTCTCACAAATTACACACCTGTGCCTTTTTACGCTCGTGAACTAAATTATGCCTTTTCAAATCTGATAATCCAATAAATCTCTTCTCACAAACAACACATTTGTGTGGCTTTCTACCTTCATGAATTAAGTTATGATATTTCAAATGGGACAACCTAGTAAATTTCTTCTCACAAGTTCCACACTTGTGTGGCTTTATACCTTCATGCATTAAATTATGCCGTTTCAAATCTGACAACCCAGTAAATCTTCTCTCACAAATTTCACACTTGTGTGGCTTTGTACCTTCATGAATTAAATTATGCCTTTTCAAATCTGACAACCCACTAAATCTCTTTTTACAAATTTCACACTTGTGTGGCTTTTTACCCTCATGAATTAAATTATGCCTTTTCAAATGTGACAATTGAGTAAATTTCTTCTCACAAATCTCACATTTGTGTGGCTTTTTACCCTCATGTGTTAATTTATGATATTTTAAATATGACAATTCAGAATAACTCCTATCACAAATTTCACACTTGTATGGTTTATTAACCTCGTGAATTGAATTATGATATTTCAAATGTGAAGATCTAGTAAATCTCTTCTCACAAATTTCACACTTGTGTGGCTTTTTACCATCATGTATCAATGTATGCCGTTTCAAATCTGACAGCTGAGTAAATCTCTTCTCACAAATTTGGCACGTGTGAGGCTTTTTACCCTCATGTGTTAAATTGTGTAATTTCAAATGTGACAAATAAGTAAATTTCTTCTTACAAATTTCACACTCGTGTGACTTTTTACCCTCATGATTGAAATTCTTTTGTTTCGAGTTTGATGTTGTGCTGTAACTTTGACCACCATCATTACATATACCAGATTCTTTGGAGTGAATGTTTTTTTCTATGGTATGCACTGCTTTGGCATAAATTTCTTGACACTTGAAATTTCTGGAATATCCACATTTGTGATAATTCTTTCCAGTACAGAAACTTTCATTGTTTCTTAGGTCTTCAGCAGAAGGCATTGGTGATTTATCACTTCTATCACCAGAAACCGCTTCTGTGCATAATCTGAAATGTTGAAACATTTACCTTCATTAATTACAAGAATGAAAGGTAATTAAATTTGAAAAGGGCATGTTTGCCAACAACAGGTACAATGGACTGCCCTGGTGGTTTGGTGTCTAGGCATGCTAGCCTTGATGCAGAGATTCTGTTTTGATTTCCCGTTGAATGCAGGAAATTTTCCTTAGCCAGGATTATTCGTTGTCCTCCCCAGGGTTTGGAGTAAATGAGAGTGTGAATGTATGTGGAATTTAATTGGTAAGCTTAAACTATAAGAAATCAAACAATTAACACCGAAGTAAACATCACTGAGGCTGAGCAATTGTTCTGACATCAAAACCTAAATGTAATTGTGGCATACAAATGGAACAATAAAAACAAAGTAAATAATTCAGTGGTATCTGATCGATCATTATTACAAAATATATGTCATGTTATGGTAATGTTTAATGCTCACTCTTATTACACATGGCACTGGTGATACATGAAATGAAAATTGGGAAAGGAAACATACTAAGCCTAAGTTTAGGGTATCTTGCTGGCATTTGCCAATTATGAGGACTGAGGAAAACCCAGTAAAGGCCTGTCAGAGAAGAAAGTCCTAATGAGATTTGAACCTCATCACCTCCTGCTCACAAATCTATGCTTCAATGATCTTGGCTACTCTTGTCGGTCAAGCAATTATGTTGTTCGTTGCAGTTCAAATAACTTTATTAACCTACAATACCATAGCCAACATTAGATAATTTATTTATTTTCAATCATACATATACAGAGTAAAACTGTTATTGTAAATCTGTCAAAGTGTTAATTACAATAATACAGTAATAATAAAAATAATATATACAAGCTAATAGTAGCTATCACAACTGAGTATACTGCAAATGGTAAAAGTACATTATATATAAAAATACTTATTACTTACACAAGTTATAATTATTAACACACAAGAATAAGAAAAGTTATAGGATATAGATTCAACAAAGTTAGCATATTAAAGAAAATTAGTGCTACAATTTAAAAATTCTTGCAAGTTATAAAAGCAGCGTGTTAATAAATTTTTAAGTGCCTTTTTAAAATGATTTATATAATATATTCTCTTTAAATGCATTGGCAAAGAGTTAAAGAATTTAGAACCTGCATGAATGATATTTTTATTTCCAAAGTACCCCTGTATGAATTCATAAAAAAGTCATTTTGACTTCGAGTGAAATGTCTGTGCACATCTTTGTTTAGTTGAGGGGTTTCACTAGACTTTTTGGCATACATAATAATGTAATTTTTATATATATATATATACACGAGACCTGATCAATAAAGACAGACTGATGTTTTTTTTTCACAGATATTTATTACTCCTTTCAATGTTGACATGATCTTTTTCAAAGTAGTCCCCTCCTACTTGAATGCACTTTTTATAGCATCTCTGCCAGTCCTCGAACACATGGTGCAGGCCATTCTTTGTCAGATCTTTGAGAATTGCCTCACTTTTCTTCAGCACTGCTTCAGTGCTCTCATATCAAATTCCCCGGAGTTTTCCCTTTAGTGATGGAAATAAAAAGAAATTACAGAAGGCAAGATTGGGGCTATAAGGCGGATGCGGCACATAGGTAATGTTGAATTTAGCCAAAAATTCCTACACTTGATTTATGACGTGAGGTTGCACGTTGTCATGATGAAGTCGTTACCCATTCTGATGAAGTTCTGGATGTTCCCTTGCATGTGCTTCCTCAGTGTAGCCAATACTGACAAGTAGTATGCTGCTGTAACAGTAGTGTGAGGGGGAACTGCATGCTGTAAATCATTCCATTACAGTCGAAAAATGTGAAACACCAGGCCTACCTTGCTTAGCACAGAGGACTCGGCCTTCTTTGAAGTCCTTGAACCACCTAAACACTGTTGCACGAGGTAGTGCATCTTCACCGTATGCTTGCCTCAGCTTTTCAAAAGTTTCAGGGGCTGTATGATTTAAACAAAAACAAAATTTTATTGTGCTGTATTCTTCCTCTCATGTCACCTCCATTTTGTGGTATGCGAAATTCAAGTAGGGTCAACTATATACATCATTGCTACCAACCTACCGATATGAGAGTGCTGCCGCCTATAGGCATTATACATGAAACCCTGCTCTTTTCAAATATTCATGGTAGAGACAGGAAACTATCAAGGAAGCTACAGGAGAAAATCAATCTCAGTCTTTATTGATCAGCCCTTATATATATACAAAATTAGTGGTAGAATTTTAAGCTGTTTAAAGTACGGTCTACAAGATTCATAACTAATTATTCTGGCTAGAACTCTTACTGTTCTTTTCTGTAGTAGAAAGATCTGCATGAAGTATGTTTTTGATAAAGAGCCCCATATTCTAAATGTGAGTGAAATAATGCCAAGTACACTGTACGAACGACTTGTAGAGGTAACATGTTGATGTAGCAGAAATATGGTCTTATTAAGTTTAATAAAAATCTTTCAAATGAAAAACATGCAGATGGTAAAAGAGTCGGATGTTTGTGGCAATGTGTTGCATGCACTGAGAAATATATCACTTTCCACATTTGCTTTACAACTATTCAAAGTAGTTTTTCTGTAATGACTTTAATAAAAATACCACATATTTAAGACATCTGCATGAAGAATAAAGTGTGTATCTTGAATTTACTGCAAACAGACTGTGAAATTATATCCTTTTAACTGAATTCTGTACAGTAAAACCTGTCTTCGGCAGAATCGAAACGGACTCAAGAACACTACAGTTAAACATGTTTCCCTTTAACAAGGTAGGCCTATGCTAAAAAATTAAATCATGTTCTTGCATAAATGGCCATACTGAGAGGAAACAAAGATGCTATATATTACCTTATTCAATTATGTGCTCTGACATATTTCTGCTCTGAACTGATACACATTAAAAAACTATAATGAAGAAAAGAAACCCTCTTCTTCCAACTCAGAGCCATATCCTTTCTGCTTTTGTGTAAAATTCTCAATTAAGGTATCTACATCCATTGCATCTGTTTCAGTTTGAACATCATTGCTACTGACATAGTTTTATAATCCCTGTTGCTGTTCCTAAAGTCCTCACTAACAATAATGAGCCATTGGAAATCCTGCTTTTGCAGAACACTCTTGGTCAAATTCACAGTCATCGCTTATACAAAAAGGAAATGCTTATTACCATTTGGTATACACACATGGTACTTGCACCCTAAATAGTTTCTTATTTCTAAAGCACATGTGGCAACTTGGTTCAGCTGTTTCACAGCCACTTGGATGATTTAAGGAATGTGTAAATGAATTGAGGCAGTATTTTAATACCTGAATAATTTCAATTATAATAGGTAAATTCAATAACAGCCCGCCTTGAAACAATGTGTATGTAATAATTATTTTAATTGTATGTAACAGTCATTGAAAATGCTTATTTTTATTGTAAACATATTTTATTAATGTTATATGAATACTTTACATACTTTAATAATGCAAGAGCTGTGAGAATAAAAAGTTTTAAGTTGCTAACAATGAGTAATAATGAGGTAACCTTGTAGCAATAATGTGTTTAAAGTTTGAAATGTACTGGTCATGATTAGATCGACGATGACGTAAATTCTATAACAGTTTTAAATTAGCCAATCAACAGCAAAGAAAAGTTTTAAGTTAAATACAGCAATTCTATTGGACTAGAATTGGCCAATCACAGACTTCCAATACTGAAGCTTATGAGTATTGACCATTGAGGGTTACTCAGTTGCTGGTGAGACTTGATAGAGTACAGATGGGAAAATGTGTTCTCTACGGGTGATTAGTAAAAACAGATATATATGCTAAGTGAATGTATAAAAGTTTCTCACAGTTCTTTAAAAGTGTAGTGCTGTATAAATATGTGCAAGAATTTAAATAAAAGAAGTTAATTTAAAAATTTAATTCTGTGATGTCTACAATAATTGTCATACCGCACCCTGCCTAAAATACATGACTAAAGTAAGACTGACGCAGCCAAGGCAAATTCAAACATAAGAAATATTACGTAAGCATCAAATTCAAACCAACACCCAAAGCATGTTGTATACTACATAAAGCAAAAATATTATTACATAAAACAATTCTTCAAGTTTATGTAATATGTTATGTAATGAACATTCCAACTTCAAATTGGCGCCCAACATGGGGCTAATTTAAAAACAGCAGCAAAAAAGCAACTTCAAATTGGCGACCAACTGCGGGGCTTCGAAAACAACAAGAATTTGTGACATCAGAGAAGAAAAGATCGACGAAAACAACACGACCAGAATCAACGAAACCACGAGACTACATCTCAGAATTTCAAGATCGTCAACAAAATCCAAGGATAGCAACAATTCTTCAGGAGTAAGGGGCACATGGTTAACATCTTAACAAACTACGCGCGAATACTTAGTATAAAAATTTAATAACAGCCAGAACAAAAGGTCAGAAAATTCCATTGCATATAATAATAGTTGTAAAGTTTAGAAAATATATTGTTATTTTTGAGCAAAATTCATGCTATTAAGAAGTGGAAAAGTAAAATTAAGCAATTCAAAGGTAAATATACAAAGTAAAATGGAAACTGTAAACAATGAAAGTATGGAGGTAGTTGAGGTTAGGTCAGCCATTACAGATTGCAATATAGATTTACAATCAGAGCTAGAGAAAACAGATAAATTAGATATAGAAGAGAAATTATCTGAAAATTCAGAGGTAGATGTAGAAAGAGATAGCAGTAGTATGCAAGGTCAATCAGATAGCAGTAGTATACAAGGTCAATCACCTTTACACATGTTAGTGCAAGGAACAACACAAAGAGATACTATCCCTTATACACCTAGCCAACAAGAGCATCTAAACTTCTCAAAACAACAATGTATGTGGTTTCTAAAAGCAACAACTGAAAATACTAATAAATTAACTGAAATGATAACTGGTAAGATAAATAATAAGTTAGATGAAGTGAAAGTGGAGGTCATAAAAGATTTTAAAGATCGGCTAAATGAAATGAAAGTAGGGTTAAGTAATAAGGTAACTGAAACTAGTACAGACACATGTAATAAATCAAATGAAATTAGTACAGAACTGAGAAAGGAAACTAATAATAAGCTAAACGAAACTACTACCGAGTTGAAAACAGAGTTAAATAAAGTACAAGAAACTAGTCAGGAAACTGAAGAAGTAGAAAACACAAATGTAAACATTGTGCAAATTCAAAATAGATGTAACAGTACCAAAGGTAAATACAGATGTAACTAGTTCTGTAAATGCTAACCAAATGTATGTCAGTAATGGAACTACAGAAAAAGATGTATCACCATTGTTAACCAACATAACAAGAGATATAATTGCTTTTTCTATAGCATCAGCTTCTCAAACACACAACAAGAATGATGATGTACATGTACCAAATTTGATGTCAAACACAACTATGCAGCATAAAACTAGGGCAAAGCTAAAAAGTCTGTGGCATAAGAACAAAAAGAAAGAGTAAAATATGTAGATTATATGTTGAACAAAAAGAAAAAGAAAATAAATGTAAAAAGTCTATGGCATAAGATGAAAAAGAAAGTAAAGTATGTAGGGTATGTGTGGCACAAAAAGAAACAGAAAATAAATGTAAACAGTCTCAGAAACAAAAAGAAAAAGAAAATAAAGTATTGAAATTATGTGTGGCATAGGAATAAAAAGAAAGAGAAAATAAATGTAAACAATCTGAGGACCAAAAAGAAAGGGAAAGTAAAGTATGCAGGTTATATATGGCACAAGAGAAAAACAAAATAATGTATCTGGAACATAAAAGGAAAAATCAATGTAATTTAAAAATGTAAAATACCATTTGAAATAATATTTTTACTAAATGTAGAAAATTGTCAATAACAAAGGTAAGTTTATAGAAAGAGAGGTAATACAAATCTATTGTTAGTAAGAAAAACTAAGTAGCAACTACATTTATATTGTATAAGTTAGAAATTGTAAGAAATATTAAAAATGTTTAGGAAACAAATTGTAAAGAAAGGGTAACAAGTGTAAATATGTCTAATTTATGTAAAATGTATAGCATATAAACTGCTTAATAGTGAATGTGATGGTGAATGAGCAAACTTCACTCAGATCATTAATCTTATATTGGGTCATTAACCTTAGAAAGCATATATGAAGTGTTCAGCTGTACACGAGTGTAGTGAAAAACCGGTGTTGCAGAAAAAGTGAGAAAGTGACAGTGAAAGATAGGAAGTGCAATAATAAAAGTTATGTTTCTTTCTTTCAGGAAACTTTTAGATAATATTTAAAAAATTTTAAAGAACAAAACAAAAAGAGTAAATTCTAAATATTTTAAAAGGGGGCAATTTGAGGCAGTATTTTAATACCTGAATAATTTTAATTGTATTATATAATAGGTAAATTCAATAACAGCCCGCCTTGAAACAATGTGTATGTAATAATTATTTTAATTGTATGTAACAGTCATTGAAAATGCTTATTTTTATTGTAAACATATTTTATTAATGTTATATGAATACTTTACATACTTTAATAATGCAAGAGCTGTGAGAATAATAAGTTTTAAGTTGCTAACAATGAGTAATAATGAGGTAACCTTGTAGCAATAATGTGTTTAAAGTTTGAAATGTACTGGTCATGATTAGATCGATGATGACGTAAATTCTATAACAGTTTTAAATTAGCCAATCAACAGCAAAGAAAAGTTTTAAGTTACATACAGCAATTCTATTGGACTAGAATTGGCCAATCACAGACTTCCAATACTGAAGCTTATGAGTATTGACCATTGAGGGTTACTCAGTTGCTGGTGAGACTTGATAGAGTACAGATGGGAAAATGTGTTCTCTACGGGTGATTAGTAAAAACAGATATACGTGCTAAGTGAATGTATAAAAGTTTCTCACAGTTCTTTAAAAGTGTAGTGCTGTATAAATATGTGCAAGAATTTAAATAAAAGAAGTTAATTTAAAAATTTAATTCTGTGATGTCTACAATAATTGTCATACCGCGCCCTGCCTAAAATACATGACTAAAGTAAGACTGACGCAGCCAAGGCAAATTCAAACATAAGAAATATTACGTAAGCATCAAATTCAAACCAACACCCAAAGCATGTTGTATACTACATAAAGCAAAAATATTATTACATAAAACAATTCTTCAAGTTTACGTAATATATTACGTAACGAACATTCCAACTTCAGAATATGAAGCCAGCCAGCCAGCATTTCCATATTCGCTGTTTTGTTCAGAACAATTTCTGAGCACGTGGTAAAATTTTGCAAGTTTTTATAGTACATTTATTAGTTCGTATATTTAGTATGATTTTGTAATATTAGCTACATAGTTATAATAGATTGAAAACATTTCAGCAAACAGGAAAGACATGAACTGGTGAGAAATACAAGGAAATCTAGAATGCAGATAATTATAAGCAGAAGATTGCTGAGGAATACTCTCATAAGTATTGATTTGCTGCAGAATGTTAATGTTAGGTTATGTCTTTTAGCATTTCTGTACATCATCACAATGTGTGCAAACTAATTCTTCTTCTTCTTCTTATACATTTTGTGCAACTTATGGCTTATTTGTTTTTTACAGGGGAAGGCAGTTTGCTCATGGACAAAAGTAATCAACAGTACGAGTTTTTTAATTTGTTCTGGTTAGGAACTATGCAGAAGACAGTACTTTTGCACTATTTTATGATAAATTAAGTGTTCAAAACTATAAGTTGTTGCTTGCAGTTCTCAAAGAGAAGTTGGATGAATGGTTAGGTTCACTTTTATCTAAAACATATGCAACTGTATAGTAAGGCTGCTGGAAAAGCAATTAAATTGAGAGGATACATAAAAGCAAACAGTAATACTAAAGTACACACTCAACAGCAAAATGAAATTAGGGCTGTATTATATTTAGTGTTGATGCAGTCTACATGACAACATTGTTGCTTATATGTTAGTTCACACTTGAACTGATTTTTTTTTCTTTCTTGCCAGCTATACTGCTCTTTTTGCCTGGCACCCTGGCCTTCTGGCTCATCTAATCATCCCTTGCTATCTTTAATCCCTATTGCCCATCTTCTCCTTCTTCCTCCGTTTGCCTTTCTACTTTTCTTATCTCTCTTACTTTTCTAATCCATTTCTCTTTTACTTTCTTTAGGAACTCCCCCATATCGAAGAACTGATAGTACCGCCATTGCACAGCTCTAAGGTGAAATGGGGCTTCATTACTGTAGACTGAAATATTATGTTAACAAGAACTTCAAAACTGGTCAAAGTATCACCAATTTATGGTACCCGGAGAATGTTTGGAGCGGAAAATTCCACATATTCTATAAAACTGTCTACCAAGTTGTTATGGTAACCTGTTTATGGTAAAAGCCATTCCTTAAGGCTGCGGCTACACAATCTTAAGTAAAGACATTTAAAATCCAAAGAGTTGACTATGAAATGAACATCCATAAAAGAAAATGCTTAAGAATAAGCTTATAACAAGCAGTGACTATGAATTTGGCCCTTTGTCACTGCTACTGGTAAAAACTCCTTTATAGCTTGGCTTATCCAAATTATTGATCTATAACTCAGATGGTTTTTGGCAGATAATGTGGAATCCATATTGCCAAGCAAACACAGTTTATGAAAATATAGTTTAACATTCTTGAGGTCATCCATTAGATGCCTTGAGTTAGTTCAGTATTTAGAGTATTTCTGAACCTAGGTCTTGATATGTGGTGACTTTTTGCTCTGAACTAATAAACTACTCCCACACTATTTCATTAATGTCCTGCTTTTCTGTTTTCCCATTAGCACAGCTTCTAGATTTCCATTTTCTTGTTTACAATTTCATACACTATATGAACATGTTCATGATCTGCTTTATCTCGTTCACCAGCATGAGTCACGCTCGTGTTAAGATATAGCGCATCCCATGATGAACCAAATCAAATCACCAAGATATGTTTATAGGTGCGCCATTAAAAGTTGAGTTCTATGTTAATTAGCATTCGGTAGGGCAGAGACAACAATAAAAAGCCAGTCGTACTTATCTATATGCTTAGATGTGTAAGTAGGAGAACAAAGACCTGTTGGCCCATCCCTTGTTAAAGTGCAAGGGATTTCATGTAACTCTGCAAAGATTTCTAACACAGAAAGGTAGATTCTTTCACTTAGGGATTTGATGCCAACCCTGCGCAATGATTTTCCTGTGTAACTGATCACAGACATTCCCCAGCAAGAGTCTGCAGTACTGACAGCTAACAAAAGGAAATAGCTTGGCATTAAGTGTCTTGTTGAGAGAGAATATCCTTCCCATCCACAAACAGCAGGCCAGAACTTACATATTTTAACTACGGAATCAATTTTTAACTTTGAGCAGACAACACAGGGTAGTAACTCTACATTCCGAAAGTTGGAAATTTTCCATTAAAAAATATACTTTTATTTTTGTTGTCCATATAAAATCATTTCCATTTAATAAAACAAATTTAACTTTTTTAACCCTAAATTCCTGGAACCATGAAATAATTATATTTATAACACATTTTTACTTAACAAGGGATACATTAAAAGCAGGTTTTACTGCATAAGCGTCCAGCTGAAGTTTCATGTATTGTATCTTATGTAAAAGTGTGCCCCTTAATATCAGAATAAAATTGTGATATAAACAACTGAGTGTTGTATGTAGCCAAGCACACAATTTTTAATAAAAACATTCATATGACTCAGCCTTACCTTGTTGATTTCACTGAACAGAAGTCTTCATCCTGTAACAGAAACATAAAGGTGACACAATCACATATACAGGTATTAGTTAAATAATACAAATTAAAAGGCAGCACTGTCTGTTCTATACAATTTCCTATCTTACAGCAACCAGAATACCCAATATCTGTTTATAGTTTTCTGTATTAATGATCACACATTCCATTCCATTTGAAATGCAGATTTGGGATTATCCACACAGAGAAAAGTAACAAAGTATTTTAGTATTCTCGCGTAATATACTGCTGTTAATAATTATTATAAAGAGAGTGAACATTGTGTGTGTATCACTGTTCTTGAACAACATTAACCTGATTCTGACGTTTTCTTCCACATGAACATCTCACAGGACATGTTACATCATTGTTGATGACATTAACCAGCAGTCCAAACAATGGGTGCAAAACAGCTAAATTGAGTTTTTTATTTATGGACACTCTTTAACTGCTATGCTTCTTAGCGCACCATTCTGTATTGCGAGTGAAAAACCGGTAATTTACCTCAGAGGCCTGTTTATCAGGCTTGAGGTTCTTTTACATGCTGTAAATCTACAACACAGGACCATTGGCTTTACTTCCCTTCCAAAGGAAGCCATGCTAAGGATTTTTACATCAAAAAAAAAAAACCATCGCCCTCTGTTGGGTTCGAAGCCACAACCACAGGAACTAGAGGCTAGCATGGTAACCATTACATGCAAGAGAGAGAAAGTGCCCCAAAGGCCAAGTAAGCAGTAAAGATATGTTGTTTGTAGACTATCTTGGAAAAGGACAAAGGGAAAATGAAGGAGGCTATAAATATCAAATGTCCGCATTTGTTAAACAATAAAGTGCACACAAACTTGCATCACTCATATGATTTGGCTCCCAAATCTGAAGAACTGACTGCCTCAGATGTCACACAAACCCTTACTTTGTACTAACTAAGTATTCAGCCCACGCTGTTAACCTACCATGTTCATATTCAAAATTTCCTTATTATCGAAAACATTCTGTATTAGCAACCTTTAAATTTATATTTGATTTACTTCTCTTTTATTAAACAATTTCATTTCTTTAATTAGGTACTTACCTACCTTTATGCAATCTTTGCTAAAGATCTTAATTAACACTACTTTTCTGTCAAATTTAAACCATTTCCCATTTCAACACCTCTTTCTTTTAAGCTCTGTCCGTTTACATTAAAAAAATGTATCTTCATTTCCTTCAAATAAAGGACACTGGTTTTTGGTTTCTAGAGTTATTTTATTCTGAATTAAAAGTGAATGTTAGCTAAAAAAAACCTGAGTTACTTTTACAGGGCAAATACATTCTAATCAACCCTTATATGCTGTATAATATTTAAAGGAGTAATTCCAGTACTAATGTTACCTAATTTCAATGAGTTTTGTTGAATACTTATCTATGAAGTTATTTTTTGCCCTTACTACAAACATGGCAGATTTTTAATCATTTCCAAAACTAAGGAATTAGAGTGGATGCTAAAAATCTTAAATATTGAGCTTTGGCACACAAAGTGCATTCCATATAACATTCCTATTACCAAATTTCCCTCTGATTTCATTTAACATGGTTTAAAGTCATATGTTTGGTATACTTTTGGTAGACGTCGGTCATACACCCTGGCAAAAATAAACTACAGCGTAACTTCAAAAACTTCCGTTACACTTATTTTTAACAGAGTACCATTTGACCTGTCTACACAAATGAAATTATAAGTTACCTTATAGGTCTCAAAAACTAGCCTTACGTTTTTGTTTACAAATCTGCATTGTTTAAACTTCTAGTCAAATTGTCTTAATTATAACTACATAATAGTATCTGACAAAACTCATAGGTTACCTTAAAACTTTATAGAATGCACAACCCTCCTGTATTCTTAATATTATGAAGTTAGGACACAATTTGTGGGTGCTGAGTTACCTTGAAGAAACATAAAAAGATATTTTGAATGTTCCAAACCAGTTTTTTCCTTATGCAATTAAAGTTAGTTATTTTATAATGTGTGATGGTAGGAGATACTTGCAAAGCTTACCTTAATGTCTACATAAACAGAAGTACTTTCTGTTTCCAGCCACCTAGGTTCTTCTTTAATTTCCATTTTGTTACTAGTTTCATGATCAATGTTGTATTTCTCAACCTTCATCACAGAAAATTCTATCTTGTTCTGCGAACCAAAGTCTGAAACCAGACTGTGTTCCTCAATTTCAGTTTTGCTATCATTCTCGCACTTGTTGCTGCAGGTCTCTGTTTTAATCTCCTTTCCTAGATGTGTGGTTAAAACCCCTCTCCCCTTCCATGAAACAAACTCTGGAAAAGGAGTCTCTGCTTTGATTACCATGTCACAATCATTGCGCCAAAGGCCTATCCTCATTGCATCAAATTTGGGAAACACCTCTCTCTCATTCTGTGAGTCTACAATGTTTAAGAGAGGGCCCTCTTCTTTGACTTCCATTTTGCTATCCATTTTACTCATTAACATACCTGTGAAAAAACAAATATTAGGATAGCGTAAAATATATACTATAATAAACAAATTTAGTGAAACATGTTTGTAAGTAGCACACTTTTAAAACCAAAAAGAGAATAGTAGATAAGCCTGGTTTTGAGCAACTTCTCTCTTATAACTCTAGAATGTGTTATCCAGTTATAATTCATAACGCAAGAGAAGAACTTCCATATAAGTAGCAAAACATGAGCTGCACATACAGTGAATGACCTAAAATACGCGTACAGTATTGTGGCAATATACGACACAAGCAGCCGTTATATATGAGACACTACTAGGTGAAGCTCACATACGGTGAATGACCTAACATACCTGTATAGTATTTTGGCATTATATGACACAGGCAGCCGTTATATATGAGACACTACTAGGTGAAGCTCACATATAGTGAATGACCTGACATACGTGTATAGCAATGTGACATTATATGACAAAAGCAGCCGTTATATATGAGACACTACTAAGGTGAGGCTCACATACAGTGAATGACCTAACATACGCATATAGTATTGTGGCTTTATATGACACAAGCAGCCGTTGAGACACTACTAGGTGAGACTCACATACAGTGAATGACCTAACATACGCGTAAGGTATTGTGGCATTATATGACACAAGCAGCCGTTGAGACACTACTAGGTGAAGCTCACATACAGTGAATGACCTAACATACGCGTATAGTATTGTGGCATTATATGACACAAGCAGCCGTTATATATGAGACACTACTAGGTGAAGCTCACATATAGTGAATGACCTAACATACGCGTATACTATTGTGTCATTATATGACACAAGCAGCTGTTGTATGTGAGACACTACTAGGTGAGGATCACATACAGTAAACGACCTAACATACGCGTATAGTATTGTGACATATGACACAAGCAGCCGTTATATATGAGACACTACTAGGTGAGGCTCACATACACTGAAAGACCTAACATACGCGTATAGTATTGTGGCATTATATGACACAAGCAGCCGTTTTATATGAGACACTACTAGGTGAGGCTCACATACAGTGAATGACCTAACATACGCGTATAAAATTTTGGAATTATATGACACAACCAGCCGTTATATATGAGACACTACTAGGTGAGGCTCACATACAGTGCATGACCTAACATACGCGTATAGTATTGTGAGATTATATGACACAAGCAGCCGTTATATATGAGACACAACTAGGTGAGGCTCACATACAGTGCAAGACCTAACATAATTGTATAGTATTGTGACATTATATGACACAAGCAGCCGTTATATATGAGACACTACTAGGTGAGGCGCCCATACAGTGAATGACCTAACATACGCATATAGTATTGACATTATATGACACAAGCAGCCGTTGAGACACCACTAGGTGAGGCTCACATACAGTGAATGACCTAACATACGCGTATAGTATTGCGGCATTATATGACACAAGCAGCCGTTATATATGAGACACTACAAGGTGAGGCTCACATACAGTGAATGACCTAACATACGTGTATAGGATTGTGGCATTATATGACACAAGCAGCCGTTATATATGACACACTACTAGGTGAGGCTCACATACAGTGAATGACCTAACATACGTGTATAGGATTGTGGCATTATATGACACAAGCAGCCGTTATATATGAGACACTACTAGGTGAGGCTCACAACCAGTGAATGACCTAAAATACGCGTATAGTATTGTGGGATTATATGTCACAAGCAGCCATTATATATTAGACACTACTAGGTGAGGCTCACATACAGTGCATGACCTAACACACGCGTATAGGATTGTGGCATTATATGACACAAGCAGACGTTATATATGAGACACTTCTAGGTGAGGCTCACAACCAGTGAATGACCTAAAATACGCGTATAGTATTGTGGGATTATATGACACTAGCAGCCATTATATATCAGACACTACTAGGTGAGGCTCACATACAGTGCATGACCTAACACACGCGTATAGTATTGCGGCATTATGTGACACAAGCAGCTGTTGAGACACTACTAGGTGAGGCACACATACAGTGAACGACCTAACATACGCGTATAGTATTGTGGAATTATATGACACAAGCAGCCGTTGAAACACTACCAGGTGAGGCATACATACAGTGAATGACCTAACATACGCGTATAGTATTGTGACATTATATGACACAAGCACCCGATATATAAAAGACACTACTAGGTGAGGCTCACATACAGTGAATGACCGAACATACGCGTGCAGTATTCTGACATTATATGAAACAAGCAGCCATTATATATGTGACACTACTAGGTGAGGCTCACAAAAAGTGAATGACCTAACATACGCGTATAGTATTGTGACATTATATGACACAAGCAGCCGTTATATATGAAGCGCTACTAGGTGAGGCTCACATACCGAGAAATGACCTAACATACGCGTATAGCATTGCGGCATTATATGACACAAGCAGACGTTATTATGAAACACTACTAGGTGAAGGTCACATACAGTGAATGACCTAACATACACGATTAGTATTGCAGCATTATATGACACAAGCAGCCGTTATATATAAGACAGTACTAGGTGAGTCTCACATACAGTGAATGACCTAAAATACACGAATGGTCTTTTGGCATTATATGACACAAGCAGCCATTATATATGAGACACTACTAGGTGAGGCTCACATACAGTGAATGACCTAAAATACGCATATAGTATTGTGGGATTATATGACACAAGCGGCCGTTGAGACGCTACTAGGTGAAGATCACATACAGTAAATGACCTAACATACGAGTAAAGTATTGTGCCATTAAATGACACAAGCAGCCGTTATATATGAAACACTACTAGGTGAAGCTCACATACAGAGAAACGACCTAACATACACGATTAGTATTGCGGCATTATATGACACAAGCAGCCGTTATATATGAGACACTACTAGGTGAAGCTCACATACAGTGAATGACTTAACATACACATATAGTCTTTTGGCATTATATGACACAAGCAGCCGTTATATATGAGACACTACGAGGTGAGGCTCACATACAGTGAATGATCTAACATACGCGTATAGTATTGTGACATTATATGACACAAGTAGCCGATATATATGACACTACTAGGTGAGGATCACATACAGTGAATGACCTAACATACGCATATACTATTGTGACATTATATGACACAAGCAGCCGTTATATATGTGACACTACTAGGTGAAGCTCACATACAGAGATATGACCTAACATACACTATTAGTATTGCGGCATTATACGACACAAGCTGCCGTTATATATGAGAGACTACTAGGTGAAGCTCACATACAGTGAATGACCTAACATACGCGTATAGTCTTGTGACATTAAATGACACAAGCAGTTGTTATATATGAGACACTACTAGGTGAGGCTCACATACAGTCAATGATCTAACATACGCGTATAGTATTGTGAAATTATATGACACAAGCAGCCGTTATATATGAGACACTACTACGTGAAGCTTTCATACAGTGAATGACCTAACATAAACATATAGTATTGTGGCATTATATGACACAAGAAAGCCGTTGAGACACTACTAAGTGAAACTCACATACAGTGAATGACCTAACATGCGCGTATAGTATTGCGGCATTATATGACACAAGCAGCCGATAAATATGAAGCACTACTATTAGAGGCTCACATACAGTGAATGATCTAACATACGCGTATAGTATTCTGACATTATATGACACAAGCAGCCATTATATATGTGACACTACTAGGTGAGGCTCACATACAGTGAATGATCTAACATACGCGTATAGTATTCAGACATTATATGACACAAGCAGCCATTATATATGAGACACTACTAGGTGAGGCTCACATACAGTGAATGATCTAACATACGCGTATAGTATTCTGACATTATATGACACAAGCAGCCATTATATATGTGACACTACTAGGTGAGGCTCACATACAGTGAATGACCTAACCTACGCATATAGTATTGTGACATTATATGACACAAGCAGCCGTTATATATGTGACACTACTAGGTGAGGCTCACATACAGTGAATGACCTAACCTACGCATATAGTATTCTGACATTATATGACACAAGCAGCCATTATATATGTGACACTACTAGGTGAGGCTCACATACAGTGAATGACCTAACCTACGCATATAGTATTGTGACATTATATGACACAAGTAGCCGTTATATATGAAACACTACTAGGTGAGGCTCACATACAGAGAAATGACCTAACATACACGTATAGCATTGCGGCATTATATGACACAAGCAGCCGTTATTATGAAACACTACTAGGTGAAGCTGACATACAGTGAATGACCTAACATACACGATTAGTATTGCGGCATTATAAGACACAAGCAGCCGTTATATATGAGACACTACTAGGTGAGGCTCGCATACAGTGAATGACCTAAAATACGCGTATAGTATTGTGGGATTATATGACACAAGCAGCCGTTGAGACACTACTAGGTGAAGCTCACATACAGTAAATGACCTAACATACGAGTATAGTATTGCGCCATTAAATGAGACAAGCAGCCGTTATATATGAAACACTACTAGGTGAAGCTCACATACAGAGAAATGACCTAACATACACGATTAGTATTGCGGCATTATATGACACAAGCAGCCGTTATATATGAGACACTACTAGGTGAGGCTCACATACAGTGAATGACTTAACATACACGTATAGTCCCTTGGCATTATATGACACAAGCAGCCGTTATATATGAGACACTACGAGGTGAGGCTCACATACAGTGAATGACCTAACATACGCGTATAGTATTGCGACATTATATGACACAAGCTGCCCTTATATATGAGACACTACTAGGTGAGGCTCACATACAGTCAATGATCTAACATACGCGTATAGTATTGTGACATTATATGACACAAGTAGCCGATATATATAAGACTCTACTAGGTGAGGATCACATACAGTGAATGACCTAACATACGCATATACCATTGTGACATTATATGACACAAGCAGCCGTTATATATGTGACACTACTAGGTGAAGCTCACATACAGAGATATGACCTAACATACACTATTAGTATTGCGGCATTATATGACACAAGCAGCCGTTATATATGAGACACTACTAGGTGAGGCTCACATACAGTAAATGACCTAACATACACTTATAGTATTGTGACATTATATGACACAAGCAGTCGTTATATATGAGACACTACTAGGTGAGGCTCACATACAGTGAATGACCTAACATACGCTTATAGTATTGTGACATTATATGACACAAGCAGTCGTTATATATGAGACACTACTAGGTGAGGCTCACATACAGTGAATGACCTAACATACGCTTATAGTATTGTGACATTATATGACACAAGCAGTCGTTATATATGAGACACTACTAGGTGAGGCTCACATACAGTGAATGACCTAACATACGCTTATAGTATTGTGACATTATATGACACAAGCAGTCGTTATATATGAGACACTACTAGGTGAGGCTCACATACAGTCAACGATCTAACATACGCGTATAGTATTGTGACATTATATGACACAAGCAGTCGTTATATATGAGACACTACTAGGTGAGGCTCACATACAGTGAATGACCTAACATACGCTTATAGTATTGTGAAATTATATGACACAAGCAGTCGTTATATATGAGACACTACTAGGTGAGGCTCACATACAGTCAACGATCTAACATACGCGTATAGTATTGTGACATTATATGACACAAGCAGTCGTTATATATGAGACACTACTAGGTGAGGCTCACATACAGTCAACGATCTAACATACGCGTATAGTATTGTGAAATTATATGACACAAGCAGCCGTTATATATGAGACACTAATAGGTGAGGCTCACATACAGTGAATGACCTAACATACACATATAGTCTCTTGGCATTATATGACACAAGCAGCCGTTATATATGAGACACTACTAGGTGAGGCCCACATACAGTCAGTGATCTAACGTACGCGTATAGTATTGTGACATTATATGACACAAGCAGTCGTTATATATGAGACACTACTAGGTCAGGCTCACCTACAGTGAATGACCTAACATACACGTATAGTCTTTTGGCATTATATGACACAAGCGACCGTTGAGACACTATAGGTGAAGCTCACATACAGTGAATGACCTAACATACGATTATAGTATTGTGACATTATATGACACAAGCAGTCGTTGAGACACTACTAGGTGAAGCTCACATACAGTAAATGACCAAACATACGCGTATAGTATTGTGACATTATATGACATAAGCAGCTGTTATATATGAAACACTACTAGGTGAGGCTCACATACAGCAAATGACCAAACATACGCGTATAGTATTGCGCCATTATATGACATAAGCAGCCGTTATATATGAGACACTACTAGGTGAAGCTCACATAAAAGAAATGACCTAATATACACGATTACTATTGCGGCATTATATGACACAAGCTGCCGTTATATATGAGACACTACTACGTAAGACTCACATACAGTGAATGTCGTAACATACACGTATAGTCTTTTGCATTATATGACACAAGCAGCCGTTATATATGAGACACTACGAGGTGAGGCTCACATACAGTGAATGACCTAACATACGCGTATAGTATTGTGACATTAAATGATACAAGCAGCCCTAATGTATGAGACACTACTAGGTGAGGCTCACATACAGTCAATGATCTAACATACGCGTATAGTATTGTGACATTACATGTAACAAGCAGCTGTTATATATGAGACACTACTAGGTGAAGCTCACATACAGTGAATGACCTAACATATGCGTATAGTATTGTGACATTATATGAAACAAGCAGCCATTATATATAAGACACTACTAGGTGAGGATCACATACAGTGAATGACCTAACATACGCGTATAGTATTGTGACACTATATGACAGAAGCAGCCGTTATATATGTGACGCTACTAGGAGAAGCTCACATACAGAGAAATGACCTAACATACACGATTAGTATTGTGACATTATAGGACAAAAGCAGCCGTTATATATGAGACACTAATAGGTGAGGCTCACATACAGTGAATGACCTAACATACACATATAGTCTTTTGGCATTATATGACACAAGCAGCCGTTATATATGAGACAGTACGAGGTGAGGCTCACATACAGTGAGTGACCTAACATACGCGTATAGTATTGTGACATTAAATGATACAAGCAGCCCTAATGTATGAGACACTACTAGGTGAGGCTCACATACAGTCAATGATCTAACATACGCGTATAGTATTGTGACATTACATGTCACAAGCAGCCGTTATATAAGAGACACTACTAGGTGAAGCTCACATACAGTGAATGACCTAACATATGCGTATAGTATTGTGACATTATATGACATGGGCAGCCGTTGAGACACCACTACGAGAGGCTCACATACAGTGAATGACCTAACATACGCGTATAGTACTGTAATATTATATAACACAAGCAGCTGTTCAGACACTACTAGGTGAATCTCACATACAGTAAATGACCTAACATACGCATATAGTATTGTGACATTATACAACACAAGCAGCCGTTGAGACACTACTAGGTGAGGCTCACATACAGTGAATGACCTAACATACGCGTATAGTATTGTGACAGTATATAACACAAGCAGCTGTTGAGACACTACTAGGTGAAGCTCACATACAGTAAATGACCTAACATACGCGTATAGTATTGTGACATTACATGCCATAAGCAGCCGTTATATATGAGATATTACTAGGTGAGGCTGACGTATAGTGAATGACCTAACATACGCATAGAATATTGTGATATTGTATGACACAAGCAGCCGTTGAGACACCATTAGGTGAGGCTCACATACAGTGAATGACATAACATATGCGTATAGTATTGCGGAATTATATTACACATGCAGCCATTATATATGAGCCACTACCAATAGAGGCTCACAAACAGTGTATGACCTAACATACGCGTATAGTATTGTGGCACTATATGTCACAAGCAGCGGTTATATATGAAACACTACTAGGTGAGGCTCACATACAGTGAATGACCTAACATACACGTGTAGTATTGCAGGATTATATGACACAAGCAGCCGTTACATATGAAACACTACTAGGTGAGGCTGACATATAGTGAATGACCAAACATACGCATATAATATTGTGATATTGTATGACACAAGCAGCCGTTGAGACACCATTAGGTGAGGCTCACATACACTGAATGACATAACATACACGTATAGTATTGCGGCATTATATTACAATTGCAGCCATTATATATGAGCCACTACCAAGTGAGGCTCACAAACAGTGCATGACCTAACATACGCGTATAGTATTGTGACATTATATGACATAAGCAGCCGTTACATATGAAACACTACTAGGTGAGGCTCACATACAGTGAATGATCTAACATACGCGTATAGTATTGTGACATTATATAACACAAGCAGCCGTTATATATGTGACACTACTAGGTGAGGCTCACATACAGTGAATGACCTAACATACGCGTATAGTATTGTGGCATTATATGACACAAGCAGCCGTTGAGACACTACTAGGTGAAGCCCACATACAGTAAATGACCTAACATACGCGTATAGTATTGTGACATGATATGACATAAGCAGCCATTATATATGAGCCACTACCAAGTGAGGCTCAAAAAAAGTGCATTTCCTAACATACGCATATAGTATTGTGGCATTATATGACACAAGCAGCGGATATATATGAAACACTACTAGGTGAGGCTCACACACAGTGAATGACCTAACATACGCGTGTAGTATTGCGGCATTATATGACACAAGCAGCCGTTATATATGAGACACTACTAGGTGAGGCTCAAATACAGTGAATGACCAAACATACGCGTATAGTATTAAGACATTATATGACACAAGCAGCCGTTAAATATGAGACATTACTAGGTGAAGCTCACATGCAGTGAATGACCTAACATACGCGTATAGTATTGTGACATTATATGACACAAGCAGCCGTTATATGTGAAACACTACTAGGTGAGGCTCACATACCGAGAAATGACCTAACATACGCGTATAGCATTGCGGCATTATATGACACAAGAAGACGTTATTATGAAACACTACTAGGTGAAGGTCACATACAGTGAATGACCTAACACACACGATTAGTATTGCAGCATTATATGACACAAGCAGCCGTTATATATGAGACAGTACTAGGTGAGGCTCACATACAGTGAATGACCTAACATACACGTATCGTCTTTTGGCATTATATGACACAAGCAGCCATTATATATGAGACGCTACTAGGTGAGGCTCGCATACAGTGAATGACCTAAAATACGCGTATAGTATTGTGGGATTATATGACACAAGCAACCGTTGAGACACTACTAGGTGAAGCTCACATACAGTAAATGACCTAACATACGAGTATAGTATTGTGACATTATAAGACATAAGCAGCCGTTATATGAGACACTACTAGGTGAGGCTCACATACAGTGAATGACCTAACATACGTGTATAGTATTGCGCCATTACATGACACAAGCAGCCGTTATATATGAAACACTACTAGGTGAAGCTCACATACAGAGAAGTGACCTAACATACACGATTAGTATTGCGGCATTATATGACACAAGCAGCCGTTACACATGAGACACTAATAGGTGAGGCTCACATACAGTGAATGACTTAACATACAGGTATTGTCTTTTGCCATTATATGACACAAGCAGCCGTTATATAAGAGACACTACGAGGTGAGGCTCACATACAGTGAATGACCTAACATCCGCGTATAGTATTGTGACATTATATGACACAAGCTGCCCTTATATATGAGACACTACTAGGTGAGGCTCACATACAGTCAATGATCTAACATACGCGTATAGTATTGTGACCTTATATGACACAAGTAGCCGATATATATATATATATATATATATATATATATGACACTACTAGGTGAGGATCACATACAGTGAATGACCTAACATTCGCATATACCATTGTGACATTATATGACACAAGCAGCCGTTATATAAGTGACACTACTAGGTGAAGCTCACATACAGAGATATGACCTAACATACACTATTAGTATTGCGGCATTATATGACACAAGCAGCCGTTATATATGAGACACTACTAGGTGAGGCTCACATACAGTGAATGACCTAACATACGCTTGTAGTATTGTGACATTATATGACACAAGCAGTCGTTATATATGAGACACTACTAGGTGAGGCTCACATACAGTCAATAATCTAACATACGCGTATAGTATTGTGAAATTATATGACACAAGCAGCCGTTATATATGAGACACTACTAGGAGAAGCTCACATACAAGGAATGACCTAACATACGCATATAGTATTGTGGCATTATATGACACAAGCAGCCGTTGAGACACTAGTAAGTGAGGCTCACATACAGTGAATGACCTAACATGCGCGTATAGTATTGCGGCATTATATGACACAAGCAGCCGTTATATATGAAACACTACTATGTGAGGCTCACATACAGTGAATGATCTAACATACGCGTATAGTATTGTGACATTATATGACACAAGCAGCCGTTATATATGAGACATTACCAGGTGAAGCTCACATGCAGTGAATGACCTACCATATGCGTATAGTATTGTGGCATTATATGACACAAGCAGCCGATATATAAAAGACACTACTAGGTGAGGCTCACATACAGTGAATGATCTAACATACGTGTATAGGATTGTGGCATTATATGACACAAGCAGCCGCTATATATGAGACACTACTAGGTGAGGCTCACCTCCAGTGAATGACCTAAAATACGCGTATAGTATTGTGGGATTATATGACACAAGAAGCCATTATATATGAGACACTACTAGGTGAGGCTCACATACAGTGCATGACCTAACACACGCGTATAGGATTGTGGCATTATATGACACAAGCAGACGTTATATATGAGACACTTCTAGGTGAGGCTCACAACCAGTGAATGACCTAAAATACGCGTATAGTATTGTGGGATTATATGACACAAGCAGCCATTATATATCAGACACTACTAGGTGAGGCTCACATACAGTGCATGACCTAACACACGCGTATAGTATTGCGGTATTATGTGACACAAGCAGCTGTTGAGACACTACTAGGTGAGGCACACATACAGTGAACGACCTAACATACGCGTATAGTATTGTGGAATTATATGACACAAGCAGCCGTTGAAACACTACTAGGTGAGGCTCACATACAGTGAATGACCTAACATACGCGTATAGTATTGTGACATTATATGACACAAGCACCCGATATATAAAAGACACTACTAGGTGAGGCTCACATACAGTGAATGACCTAACATACGCGTATAGTATTTTGGAATTATATGACACAACCAGCCGTTATATATGAGACACTACTAGGTGAGGCTCACAGACAGTGCATGACCTAACATACGCGTATAGTATTGTGAGATTATATGACACAAGCAACCGTTATATATGAGACACAACTAGGTGAGGCTCACATACAGTGCAAGACCTAACATAATTGTATAGTATTGTGACATTATATGACACAAGCAGCCGTTATATATGAGACACTACTAGGTGAGGCTCCCATACAGTGAATGACCTAACATACGCATATAGTATTGTGACATTATATGACACAAGCAGCCGTTGAGACACCACTAGGTGAGGCTCACATACAGTGAATGACCTAACATACGCCTATAGTATTGCGGCATTATATGACACAAGCAGCCATTATATATGAGACACTACTAGAGGAGGCTCACAAACAGTGTATGACCTAACATATGCGTATAGTATTGTGGCATTATATGACACAACAGCCGTTAAATATGAGACACTACTAGGTGAGGCTCACAAACAGTGTATGACCCAACATATGCGTATAGTACTGTAGCATTATATGACACAAGCAGCCGTTATATATGAGACACTACTAGGTGAGGCTCACATACAGTGAATGACCTAACATACGCATATACCATTGTGACATTATGTGACACAAGCAGCCGTTATATATGTGACACTACTAGGTGAAGCTCACATACAGAGATATGACCTAACATACACTATTAGTATTGCGGCATTATATGACACAAGCAGCCGTTATATATGAGACACTACTAGGTGAGGCTCACATACAGTAAATGACCTAACATACACTTATAGTATTGTGACATTATATGACACAAGCAGTCGTTATATATGAGACACTACTAGGTGAGGCTCACATACAGTGAATGACCTAACATACGCTTATAGTATTGTGACATTATATGACACAAGCAGTCGTTATATATGAGACACTACTAGGTGAGGCTCACATACAGTGAATGACCTAACATACGCTTATAGTATTGTGAAATTATATGACACAAGCAGTCGTTATATATGAGACACTACTAGGTGAGGCTCACATACAGTGAATGACCTAACATACGCTTATAGTATTGTGAAATTATATGACACAAGCAGTCGTTATATATGAGACACTACTAGGTGAGGCTCAGATACAGTCAACGATCTAACATACGCGTATAGTATTGTGACATTATATGACACAAGCAGTCGTTATATATGAGACACTACTAGGTGAGGCTCACATACAGTCAACGATCTAACATACGCGTATAGTATTGTGAAATTATATGACACAAGCATCCGTTATATATGAGACACTAATAGGTGAGGCTCACATACAGTGAATGACCTAACATACACATATAGTCTCTTGGCATTATATGACACAAGCAGCCGTTATATATGAGACACTACTAGGTGAGGCCCACATACAGTCAGTGATCTAACGTACGCGTATAGTATTGTGACATTATATGACACAAGCAGTCGTTATATACGAGACACTACTAGGTCAGGCTCACATACAGTGAATGACCTAACATACACGTATAGTCTTTTGGCATTATATGACACAAGCGACCGTTGAGACACTATAGGTGAAGTTCACATACAGTGAATGACCTAACATACGATTATAGTATTGTGACATTATATGACACAAGCAGTCGTTGAGACACTACTAGGTGAAGCTCACATACAGTAAATGACCAAACATACGCGTATAGTATTGTGACATTATATGACATAAGCAGCTGTTATATATGAAACACTACTAGGTGAGGCTCACATACAGCAAATGACCAAACATACGCGTATACTATTGCGCCATTATATGACATAAGCAGCCGTTATATATGAGACACTACTAGGTGAAGCTCACATAAAAGAAATGACCTAATATACACGATTACTATTGCGGCATTATATGACACAAGCTGCCGTTATATATGAGACACTACTACGTAAGACTCACATACAGTGAATGTCGTAACATACACGTATAGTCTTTTGCATTATATGACACAAGCAGCCGTTATATATGAACAACTACTAGGTGAAGCTCACATACAGAGAAGTGACCTAACATACACGATCAGTATTGCGGCATTATATGACACAAGCAGCCATTACACATGAGACACTAATAGGTGAGGCTCACATACAGTGAATGACTTAACATACAGGTATTGTCTTTTGCCATTATATGACACAAGCAGCCGTTATATAAGAGACACTACGAGGTGAGGCTCACATACAGTGAATGACCTAACATCCGCGTATAGTATTGTGACATTATATGACACAAGCTGCCCTTATATATGAGACACTACTAGGTGAGGCTCACATACAGTCAATGATCTAACATACACGTATAGTATTGTGACCTTATATGACACAAGTAGCCGATATATATATATATATATATATATATGACACTACTAGGTGAGGATCACATTGAGTGAATGACCTAACATTCGCATATACCATTGTGACATTATATGACACAAGCAGCCGTTATATAAGTGACACTACTAGGTGAAGCTCACATACAGAGATATGACCTAACATACACTATTAGTATTGCGGCATTATATGACACAAGCAGCCGTTATATATGAGACACTACTAGGTGAGGCTCACATACAGTGAATGTCCTAACATACGCTTGTAGTATTGTGACATTATATGACACAAGCAGTCGTTATATATGAGACACTACTAGGTGAGGCTCACATACAGTCAATAATCTAACATACGCGTATAGTATTGTGAAATTATATGACACAAGCAGCCGTTATATATGAGACACTACTAGGAGAAGCTCACATACAAGGAATGACCTAACATACGCATATAGTATTGTGGCATTATATGACACAAGCAGCCGTTGAGACACTAGTAAGTGAGGCTCACATACAGTGAATGACCTAACATGCGCGTATAGTATTGCGGCATTATATGACACAAGCAGCCGTTATATATGAAACACTACTATGTGAGGCTCACATACAGTGAATGATCTAACATACGCGTATAGTATTGTGACATTATATGACACAAGCAGCCGTTATATATGAGACATTACCACGTGAAGCTCACATGCAGTGAATGACCTACCATATGCGTATAGTATTGTGGCATTATATGACACAAGCAGCCGATATATAAAAGACACTACTAGGTGAGGCTCACATACAGTGAATGATCTAACATACGTGTATAGGATTGTGGCATTATATGACACAAGCAGCCGCTATATATGAGACACTACTAGGTGAGGCTCACCTCCAGTGAATGACCTAAAATACGCGTATAGTATTGTGGGATTATATGACACAAGAAGCCATTATATATGAGACACTACTAGGTGAGGCTCACATACAGTGCATGACCTAACACACGCGTATGTATTATGTGACACAAGCAGCTGTTGAGACACTACTAGGTGAGGCACACATACAGTGAACGACCTAACATACGCGTATAGTATTGTGGAATTATATGACACAAGCACCCGTTGAAACACTACTAGGTGAGGCTCACATACAGTGAATGACCTAACAACGCGTATAGTATTGTGACATTATATGACACAAGCACCCGATATATAAAAGACACTACTAGGTGAGGCTCACATACAGTGAATGACCTAACATACGCGTATAGTATTTTGGAATTATATGACACAACCAGCCGTTATATATGAGACACTACTAGGTGAGGCTCACATACAGTGCATGACCTAACATACGCGTATAGTATTGTGAGATTATATGACACAAGCAACCGTTATATATGAGACACAACTAGGTGAGGCTCACATACAGTGCAAGACCTAACATAATTGTATAGTATTGTGACATTATATGACACAAGCAGCCGTTATATATGAGACACTACTAGGTGAGGCTCCCATACAGTGAATGACCTAACATACGCATATAGTATTGTGACATTATATGACACAAGCAGCCGTTGAGACTCCACTAGGTGAGGCTCACATACAGTGAATGACCTAACATACGCGTATAGTATTGCGGCATTATATGACACAAGCAGCCATTATATATGAGACACTACTAGAGGAGGCTCACAAACAGTGTATGACCTAACATATGCGTATAGTATTGTGGCATTATATGACACAACAGCCGTTATATATGAGACACTACTAGGTGAGGCTCACAAACAGTGTATGACCCAACATATGCGTATAGTACTGTAGCATTATATGACACAGGCAGCCATTATATATGAGACACTACTAGGTGAGGCTCACATACAGTGAATGACCTAACATACGTGTATAGGATTGTGGCATTATATGACACAAGCAGCCGTTATATATGAGACACTACTAGGTGAGGCTCACATACAGTGAATGACCTAACATACGTGTATAGGATTGTGGCATTATATGACACAAGCAGCCGTTATATATGAGACACTACTAGGTGAGGCTCACAACCAGTGAATGACCTAAAATACGCGTATAGTATTGTGGGATTATATGTCACAAGCAGCCATTATATATTAGACACTACTAGGTGAGGCTCACATACAGTGCATGACCTAACACACGCGTATAGGATTGTAGCATTATATGACACAAGCAGACGTTATATATGAGACACTTCTAGGTGAGGCTCACAACCAGTGAATGACCTAAAATACGCGTATAGTATTGTGGGATTATATGACACAAGCAGCCATTATATATCAGACACTACTAGGTGAGGCTCACATACAGTGCATAACCTAACACACGCGTATAGTATTGCGGCATTATGTGACACAAGCAGCTGTTGAGACACTACTAGGTGAGGCACACATACAGTGAACGACCTAACATACGCGTATAGTATTGTGGAATTATATGACACAAGCAGCCGTTGAAACACTACTAGGTGAGGCATACATAATGTGAATGACCTAACATACGCGTATAGTATTGTGACATTATATGACACAAGCACCCGATATATAAAAGACACTACTAGGTGAGGCTCACATACAGTGAATGACCGAACATACGCGTGCAGTATTCTGACATTATATGAAACAAGCAGCCATTATATATGTGACACTACTAGGTGAGGCTCACATAAAGTGAATGACCTAACATACGCGTATAGTATTGTGACATTATATGACACAAGCAGCCGTTATATATGAAACACTACTAGGTGAGGCTCACATACCGAGAAATGACCTAACATACGCGTATAGCATTGCGGCATTATATGACACAAGCAGACGTTATTATGAAACACTACTAGGTGAAGGTCACATACAGTGAATGACCTAACATACACGATTAGTATTGCAGCATTATATGACACAAGCAGCCGTTATATATAAGACAGTACTAGGTGAGTCTCACATACAGTGAATGACCTAAAATACACGTATGGTCTTTTGGCATTATATGACACAAGCAGCCATTATATATGAGACACTACTAGGTGAGGCTCACATACAGTGAATGACCAAAAATACGCATATAGTATTGTGGGATTATATGACACAAGCGGCCGTTGAGACGCTACTAGGTGAAGATCACATACAGTAAATGACCTAACATACGAGTAAAGTATTGTGCCATTAAATGACACAAGCAGCCGTTATATATGAAACACTACTAGGTGAAGCTCACATACAGAGAAACGACCTAACATACACGATTAGTATTGCGGCATTATATGACACAAGCAGCCGTTATATATGAGACACTACTAGGTGAAGCTCACATACAGTGAATGACTTAACGTACACATATAGTCTTTTGGCATTATATGACACAAGCAGCCGTTATATATGAGACACTACGAGGTGAGGCTCACATACAGTGAATGACCTAACAAACGCGTATAGTATTATGACATATGACACAAGCTACCCTTATATATGAGACACTACTAGGTGAGGCTCACATACAGTCAATGATCTAACATACGCGTATAGTATTGTGACATTATATGACACAAGTAGCCGATATATATGACACTACTAGGTGAGGATCACATACAGTGAATGACCTAACATACGCATATACTATTGTGACATTATATGACACAAGCAGCCGTTATATATGTGACACTACTAGGTGAAGCTCACATACAGAGATATGACCTAACATACACTATTAGTATTGTGACATTAAATGACGCAAGCAGTTGTTATATATGAAACACTACTAGGTGAGGCTCACATACAGTCAATAATCTAACATACGCGTATAGTATTGTGAAATTATATGACACAAGCAGCCGTTATATATGAGACACTACTACGTGAAGCTTTCATACAGTGAATGACCTAACATAAACATATAGTATTGTGGCATTATATGACACAAGAAAGCCGTTGAGACACTACTAAGTGAAACTCACATACAGTGAATGACCTAACATGCGCGTATAGTATTGCGGCATTATATGACGCAAGCAGCCGTTAAATATGAAGCACTACTATTAGAGGCTCACATACAGTGAATGACCTAACATACACGTATAGTATTGTGACATTATATGACACAAGCAGCCGTTATATATGAGACACTACTAGGTGAGGCTCACATACAGTCAGTGATCTAACGTACGCGTATAGTATTGTGACATTATATGACACAAGCAGCCGTTATATATGAGACACTACTAGGTGAGGCCCACATACAGTCAGTGATCTAACATACACGTATAGTATTGTGACATTATATGACACAAGCAGCCGTTATATATGAGACACTACTAGGTGAGGCCCACATACAGTCAGTGATCTAACATACACGTATAGTATTGTGACATTATATGACACAAGCAGCCGTTATATATGAGACACTACTAGGTGAGACCCACATACAGTCAGTGATCTGACATACACGTATAGTATTGTGACATTATATGACACAAGCAGCCGTTATATATGAGACACTACTAGGTGAGGCCCACATACAGTCAGTGATCTAACATACACGTATAGTATTGTGACATTATATGACACAAGCAGCCGTTATATATGAGACACTACTAGGTGAGGCCCACATACAGTCAGTGATCTAACGTACGCGTATAGTATTGTGACATTATATGACACAAGCAGCCGTTATATATGAGACACTACTAGGTGAGGCCCACATACAGTCAGTGATCTAACGTACGCGTATAGTATTGCGGCATTATATGACACAAGCAGTCGTTATATATGAGACACTACTAGGTGAGGCTCACATACAGTCAGTGATCTAACGTACGCGTATAGTATTGCGGCATTATATGACACAAGCAACCGTTATATATGAGACCCTACTAGGTGAGGCCCACATACAGTCAGTGATCTAACGTACGCGTATAGTATTGCGGCATTATATGACACAAGCAGTCGTTATATATGAGACACTACTAGATGAGGCTCACATACAGTGAATGACCTAACATACACGGATAGTCTTTTGGCATTATATGACACAAGCGACCGTTGAGACATTATAGGTGAAGCTCACATACAGTGAATGACCTAACATACGATTATAGTATTGTGACATTATATGACACAAGCAGTCGTTGAGACACTACTAGGTGAAGCTCACATATAGTAAATGACCAAACATACTCGTATAGTATTGTGACATTATATGACATAAGCAGCTGTTATATATGAAACACTACTAGGTGAGGCTCACATACAGCAAATGACCAAACATACGCGTATAGTATTGCGCCATTATATGACATAAGCAGCCGTTATATATGAGACACTACTAGGTGAAGCTCACATAAAAGAAATGACCTAATATACACGATTACTATTGCGGCTTTATATGACACAAGCTGCCGTTATATATGAGACACTACGAGGTGAGGCTCACATACAGTGAATGACCCAACATACGCGTATAGTATTGTGACATTAAATGATACAAGCAGCCCTAATGTATGAGACACTACTAGGTGAGGCTCACATACAGTCAATGATCTAACATACGCGTATAGTATTGTGACATTACATGTAACAAGCAGCCGTTATATATGAGACACTACTAGGTGAAGCTCACATACAGTGAATGACCTAACATATGCGTATAGTATTGTGACATTATATGAAACAAGCAGCCATTATATATAAGACACTACTAGGTGAGGATCACATACAGTGAATGACCTAACATACGCGTATAGTATTGTGACACTATATGACAGAAGCAGCCGTTATATATGTGACACTACTAGGAGAAGCTCACATACAGAGAAATGACCTAACATACACGATTAGTATTGTGACATTATAGGACAAAAGCAGCCGTTATATATGAGACACTAATAGGTGAGGCTCACATACAGTGAATGACCTAACATACACATATAGTCTTTTGGCATTATATGACACAAGCAGCAGTTATATATGAGACAATACTAGGTGAGGCCCACATACAGTGAATGACCTAACATACGCGTATAGTATTGTGGCATTATATGACATGGGCAGCCGTTGAGACACCACTAGGAGAGGCTCACATACAGTGAATGAACTAACATACGCGTATAGTATTGTGACAATATATAACACAAGCAGCCGTTGAGACACTACTAGGTGAGGCTCACATACAGTGATGGACCTAACATACGCGTATAGTATTGTGACAGTATATAACACAAGCAGCTGTTGAGACACTACTAGGTGAAGCTCACATACAGTAAATGACCTAACATACGCGTATAGTATTGTGACATTACATGACATAAGCAGCCGTTATATATGAGATATTACTAGGTGAGGCTGACGTATAGTGAATGACCTAACATACGCATATAATATTGTGATATTGTATGACACAAGCAGCCGTTGAGACACCATTAGGTGAGGCTCACATACACTGAATGACATAACATACACGTATAGTATTGCGGCATTATATTACACATGCAGCCATTATATATGAGCCACTACCAAGTGAGGCTCACATACAGTGAATGACCTAACATACATGTATAGTGTTTTGTCATTATATGACACAAGCAGCCGTTATATATGAGACACTACTAGGTGAGGCTCACATACAGTGAATGATCTAACATACGCGTATAGTATTGTGACATTATATAACAAAAGCAGCCGTTATATATGTGACACTACTAGGTGAGGCTCACATACAGTGAATGACCTAACATACGCGTATAGTATTGTGGCATTATATGACACAAGCAGCCGTTGAGACACTACTAAGTGAAGCCCACATACAGTAAATGACCTAACATACGCGTATAGTATTGTGACATTATATAACATAAGCAGCCGTTGAGACACCATTAGGTGAGGCTCACATACAGTGAATGACCTAACATACGCGTATAGTTTTAAAGCATTATATTACACAAGCAGCCATTATATATGAGCCACTACCAAGTGAGGCTCACAAACAGTGCATTTCCTAACATACGCATATAGTATTGTGGCATTATATGACACAAGCAGCCGTTATATATGAGACACTACTAGGTGAGGGTCAAATACAGTGAATGACCAAACATACGCGTATAGTATTAAGACATTATATCACACAAGCAGCCGTTATATATGAGACATTACTAGGTGAAGCTCACATGCAGTGAATGACCTAACATACGCGTATAGTATTGTGACATTATATGAGAAAAACAGCCGTTATATATGAAACACTACTAGGTGAGGCTCACATACCGAGAAATGACCTAACATACGCGTATAGCATTGCGGCATTATATGACACAAGAAGACGTTATTATGAAACACTACTAGGTGAAGGTTACATGCAGTGAATGACCTAACACACACGATTAGTATTGCAGCATTATATGACACAAGCAGCCGTTATATATGAGACAGTACTAGGTGAGGCTCACATACAGTGAATGACCTAACATACACGTATCGTCTTTTGGCATTATATGACACAAGCAGCCATTATATATGAGACACTACTAGGTGAGGCTCGCATACAGTGAATGACCTAAAATACGCGTATAGTATTGTGGGATTATATGACACAAGCAACCGTTGAGACACTACTAGGTGAAGCTCACATACAGTAAATGACCTAACATACGCGTATAGTATTGTGACATTATATGACATAAGCAGCCGTTGGGACACCATTAGGTGAGGCTCACATACAGTGAATGATCTAAGATACGCGTATAGTATTGTGACATTATATGACACAAGCAGCTGTTTAGACACTACTAGGTGAAGCCCACATACAGTACATGACCTAACATACGCGTAAAGTATTGTGGCATTATATGACACAAGCAGCGGTTATATATGAAACACTACTAGGTGAGGCTCACACACAGTGAATGACCTAACATACGCGTGTAGTATTGCGGCATTATATGACACAAGCAGCCGTTGTGTATGAGACACTACTAGGTGAGGCTCAAATACAGTGAATGACCAAACATACGCGTATAGTATTGTGGCATTTTATGACACAAGCAGCCATTATATATGAGACATTACTAGGTGAAGCTCACATGCAGTGAATGACCTAACATACGCGTATAGTATTGTGACATTATATGACACAAGCACCCGATATATAAAGGACACTACTAGGTGAGGCTCACATACAGTGAATGACCGAACATACGCGTGCAGTATTCTGACATTATATGAAACAAGCAGCCATTATATATGTGACACTACTAGGTGAGGCTCACATAAAGTGACTGAACTAACATACGCGTATAGTATTGTGACATTATATGACACAAGCAGCCGTTATATATGAAACACTACTAGGTGATGCTCACATACCGAGAATTGACCTAACATACGCGTATAGCATTGCGGCATTATATGACACAGGCAGACGTTATTATGAAACACTACTAGGTGAAGGTCACATACAGTGAATGACCTAACATACACGATTAGTATTGCAGCATTATATGACACAAGCAGCCCTTATATATGAGACAGTACTAGATAAGGCTCACATACAGTGAATGACCTAACATACACGTATCGTCTTTTGGCATTATATGACACAAGCAGCCATTATATATGAGACACTACTAGGTGAGGCTCGCATACAGTGACTGACCTAAAATACGCGTATAGTATTGTGGGATTATATGACACAAGCAGCCGTTGAGACACTACTAGGTGAAGCTCATATACAGTAAATGACCTAACATACGAGTATAGTATTGTGACATTATATGACATAAGCAGCCGTTATATATGAGACACTACTAGGTGAGACTCACATACAGTGAATGACCTAACATACGTGTATAGTATTGCGCCATTAAATGACACAAGCAGCCGTTATATATGATACACTACTAGGTGAAGCTCACATACAGAGAAATGACCTAACATACACGATTAGTATTGCGGCATTATATGACACAAGCAGCCGTTATATATGAGACACTACTAGGTGAGGCTCACATACAGTGAATGACTTAACTTACACGTATAGTTTTTTGGCATTATATGACACAAGCAGCCGTTATATATGAGACACTACGAGGAGAGGCACACATACAGTGAATGACCTAACATACGCGTATAGTATTGTGACATTATATGACACAAGCTGCCCTTATATATGAGACACTACTAGGTGAGGCTCACATACAGTCAATGATCTAACATACGTGTATAGTATTGTGACATTATATGACACAAGTAGCCGATATATATAAGACACTACTAGGTGAGGATCACATACAGTGAATGACCTAACATACGCATATACCATTGTGACATTATATGACACAAGCAGCCGTTATATATGTGACACTACTAGGTGAAGCTCACATACAGAGATATGACCTAACATACACTATTAGTATTGCGGCATTATATGACACAAGCAGCCGTTATATATGAGACACTACTAGGTGAGGCTCACATACAGTCAATGATCTAACATACGCGTATAGTATTGTGAAATTATATGACACAAGCAGTCGTTATATATGAGACACTACTAGGTGAGGCTCACATACAGTCAATGATCTAACATACGCGTATAGTATTGTGAAATTATGACACAAGCAGTCGTTATATATGAGACACTACTAGGTGAGGCTCACATACAGTCAATGATCTAACATACGCGTATAGTATTGTGAAATTATATGACACAAGCAGCCGTTATATATGAGACACTACTAGGAGAAGCTCACATACAAGGAATGACCTAACATACGCATATAGTATTGTGGCATTATATGACACAAGCAGCCGTTGAGACACTAGTAAGTGAGGCTCACATACAGTGAAAGACCTAACATGCGCGTATAGTATTGCGGCATTATATGACACAAGCAGCCGTTATATATGAAACACTACTATGTGAGGCTCACATACAGTGAATGATCTAACATACGCGTATAGTATTGTGACATTATATGACACAAGCAGCCGTTATATATGAGACATTACCAGGTGAAGCTCACATGCAGTGAATGACCTACCATATGCGTATAGTATTGTGGCATTATATGACACAAGCAGCCGATATATAAAAGGCACTATTAAGTGAGGCTCACATACAGTGAATGATCTAACATACGTGTATAGGATTGTGGCATTATATGACACAAGCAGCCGCTATATATGAGACACTACTAGGTGAGGCTCACCTCCAGTGAATGACCTAAAATACGCGTATAGTATTGTGGGATTATATGACACAAGAAGCCATTATATATGAGACACTACTAGGTGAGGCTCACATACAGTGCATGACCTAACACACGCGTATAGGATTGTGGCATTATATGACACAAGCAGACGTTATATATGAGACACTTCTAGGTGAGGCTCACAACCAGTGAATGACCTAAAATACGCGTATAGTATTGTGGGATTATATGACACAAGCAGGCATTATATATCAGACACTACTAGGTGAGGCTCACATACAGTGCATGACCTAACACACGCGTATAGTATTGCGGTATTATGTGACACAAGCAGCTGTTGAGACACTACTAGGTGAGGCACACATACAGTGAACGACCTAACATACGCGTATAGTATTGTGGAATTATATGACACAAGCAGCCGTTGAAACACTACTAGGTGAGGCTCACATACAGTGAATGACCTAACATACGCGTATAGTATTGTGACATTATATGACACAAGCACCCGATATATAAAAGACACTACTAGGTGAGGCTCACATACAGTGAATGACCTAACATACGCGTATAGTATTTTGGAATTATATGACACAACCAGCCGTTATATATGAGACACTACTAGGTGAGGCTCACATACAGTGCATGACCTAACATACGCGTATAGTATTGTGAGATTATATGACACAAGCAACCGTTATATATGAGACACAACTAGGTGAGGCTCACATACAGTGCAAGACCTAACATAATTGTATAGTATTGTGACATTATATGACACAAGCAGCCGTTATATATGAGACACTACTAGGTGAGGCTCCCATACAGTGAATGACCTAACATACGCATATAGTATTGTGACATTATATGACAAAAGCAGCCGTTGAGACACCACTAGGTGAGGCTCACATACAGTGAATGACCTAACATACGCGTATAGTATTGCGGCATTATATGACACAAGCAGCCATTATATATGAGACACTACTAGGTGAGGCTCACATACAGTGTATGACCTAACATACGCGGATAGTATTGTGGCATTATATGACACAAGCAGCCGTTATATATGAGACACTACAAGGTGAGGCTCACATACAGTGAATGACCTAACATACGTGTATAGGATTGTGGCATTATATGACACAACAGCCGTTATATATGAGACACTACTAGGTGAGGCTCACGAACAGTGTATGACCTAACATATGCGTATAGTACTGTAGCATTATATGACACAGGCAGCCATTATATATGAGACACTACTAGGTGAGGCTCACATACAGTGAATGACCTAACATACGTGTATAGGATTGTGGCATTATATGACACAAGCAGCCGTTATATATGAGACACTACTTGGTGAGGCTCACATACAGTGAATGACCTAACATACGTGTATAGGATTGTGGCATTATATGACACAAGCAGCCGTTATATATGAGACACTACTAGGTGAGGCTCACAACCAGTGAATGACCTAAAATACGCGTATAGTATTGTGGGATTATATGTCACAAGCAGCCATTATATATTAGACACTACTAGGTGAGGCTCACATACAGTGCATGACCTAACACACGCGTATAGGATTGTGGCATTATATGACACAAGCAGACGTTATATATGAGACACTTCTAGGTGAGGCTCACAACCAGTGAATGACCTAAAATACGCGTATAGTATTGTGGGATTATATGACACAAGCAGCCATTATATATCAGATACTACTAGGTGAGGCTCACATACAGTGCATGACCTAACACACGCGTATAGTATTGCGGCATTATGTGACACAAGCAGCTGTTGAGACACTACTAGGTGAGGCACACATACAGTGAACGACCTAACATACGCGTATAGTATTGTGGAATTATATGACACAAGCAGCCGTTGAAACACTACTAGGTGAGGCATACATACAGTGAATGACCTAACATACGCGTATAGTATTGTGACATTATATGACACAAGCACCCGATATATAAAAGACACTACTAGGTGAGGCTCACACACAGTGAATGACCGAACATACGCGTGCAGTATTCTGACATTGTATGAAACAAGCAGCCATTATATATGTGACACTACTAGGTGAGGCTCACATAAAGTGAATGACCTAACATACGCGTATAGTATTGTGACATTATATGACACAAGCAGCCGTTATATATGAAACACTACTAGGTGAGGCTCACATACCGAGAAATGACCTAACATACGCGTATAGCATTGCGGGATTATATGACACAAGCAGACGTTATTATGAAACACTACTAGGTGAAGGTCACATACAGTGAATGACCTAACATACACGATTAGTATTGCAGCATTATATGACACAAGCAGCCGTTATATATAAGACAGTACTAGGTGAGTCTCACATACAGTGAATGACCTAAAATACACGTATGGTCTTTTGGCATTATATGACACAAGCAGCCATTATATATGAGACACTACTAGGTGAGGCTCACATACAGTGAATGACCAAAAATACGCATATAGTATTGTGGGATTATATGACACAAGCGGCCGTTGAGACGCTACTAGGTGAAGATCACATACAGTAAATGACCTAACATACGAGTAAAGTATTGTGCCGTTAAATGACACAAGCAGCCGTTATATATGAAACACTACTAGGTGAAGCTCACATACAGAGAAACGACCTAACATACACGATTAGTATTGCGGCATTATATGACACAAGCAGCCGTTATATATGAGACACTACTAGGTGAAGCTCACATACAGTGAATGACTTAACGTACACATATAGTCTTTTGGCATTATATGACACAAGCAGCCGTTATATATGAGACACTACGAGGTGAGGCTCACATACAGTGAATGACCTAACAAACGCGTATAGTATTATGACATATGACACAAGCTACCCTTATATATGAGACACTACTAGGTGAGGCTCACATACAGTCAATGATCTAACATACGAGTATAGTATTGTGACATTATATGACACAAGTAGCCGATATATATAAGACACTACTAGGTGAGGATCACATACAGTGAATGACCTAACATACGCATATACTATTGTGACATTATATGACACAAGCAGCCGTTATATATGTGACACTACTAGGTGAAGCTCACATACAGAGATATGACCTAACATACACTATTAGTATTGTGACATTAAATGACACAAGCAGTTGTTATATATGAGACACTACTAGGTGAGGCTCACATACAGTCAATGATCTAACATACGCGTATAGTATTGTGAAATTATATGACACAAGCAGCCGTTATATATGAGACACTACTACGTGAAGCTTTCATACAGTGAATGACCTAACATAAACATATAGTATTGTGGCATTATATGACACAAGAAAGCCGTTGAGACACTACTAAGTGAAACTCACATACAGTGAATGACCTAACATGCGCGTATAGTATTGCGGCATTATATGACGCAAGCAGCCGTTAAATATGAAGCACTACTATTAGAGGCTCACATACAGTGAATGACCTAACATACACGTATAGTATTGTGACATTATATGACACAAGCAGCCGTTATATATGAGACACTACTAGGTGAGGCTCACATACAGTCAGTGATCTAACGTACGCATATAGTATTGTGACATTATATGACACAAGCAGCCGTTATATATGAGACACTACTAGGTGAGGCCCACATACAGTCAGTGATCTAACATACACGTATAGTATTGTGACATTATATGACACAAGCAGCCGTTATATATGAGACACTACTAGGTGAGGCCCACATACAGTCAGTGATCTAACATACACGTATAGTATTGTGACATTATATGACACAAGCAGCCGTTATATATGAGACACTACTAGGTGAGGCCCACATACAGTCAGTGATCTAACGTACGCGTATAGTATTGCGGCATTATATGACACAAGCAGCCGTTATATATGAGACACTACTAGGTGAGGCCCACATACAGTCAGTGATCTAACGTACGCGTATAGTATTGCGACATTATATGACACAAGCAGCCGTTATATATGAGACACTACTAGGTGAGGCCCACATACAGTCAGTGATCTAACGTACGCGTATAGTATTGCGGCATTATATGACACAAGCAGCCGTTATATATGAGACACTACTAGGTGAGGCCCACATACAGTCAGTGATCTAACGTACGCGTATAGTATTGTGACATTATATGACACAAGCAGCCGTTATATATGAGACACTACTAGGTGAGGCCCACATACAGTCAGTGATCTAACGTACGCGTATAGTATTGCGGCATTATATGACACAAGCAGTCGTTATATATGAGACACTACTAGGTGAGGCCCACATACAGTCAGTGATCTAACGTACGCGTATAGTATTGTGACATTATATGACACAAGCAGCCGTTATATATGAGACACTACTAGGTGAGGCCCACATACAGTCAGTGATCTAACGTACGCGTATAGTATTGTGACATTATATGACACAAGCAGCCATTATATATAAGACACTACTAGGTGAGGCCCACATACAGTCAGTGATCTAACGTACGCGTATAGTATTGTGACATTATATGACACAAGCAGCCGTTATATATGAGACACTACTAGGTGAGGCCCACATACAGTCAGTGATCTAACGTACGCGTATAGTATTGCGGCATTATATGACACAAGCAGTCGTTATATATGAGACACTACTAGGTGAGGCCCACATACAGTCAGTGATCTAACGTACGCGTATAGTATTGCGGCATTATATGACACAAGCAGTCGTTATATATGAGACACTACTAGGTGAGGCCCACATACAGTCAGTGATCTAACGTACGCGTATAGTATTGCGGCATTATATGACACAAGCAGTCGTTATATATGAGACACTACTAGGTGAGGCTCACATACAGTCAGTGATCTAACGTACGCGTATAGTATTGCGGCATTATATGACACAAGCAGTCGTTATATATGAGACACTACTAGGTGAGGCCCACATACAGTCAGTGATCTAACGTACGCGTATAGTATTGCGGCATTATATGACACAAGCAGTCGTTATATATGAGACACTACTAGGTGAGGCTCACATACAGTGAATGACCTAACATACACGTATAGTCTTTTGGCATTATATGACACAAGCGACCGTTGAGACATTATAGGTGAAGCTCACATACAGTGAATGACCTAACATACGATTATAGTATTGTGACATTATATGACACAAGCAGTCGTTGAGACACTACTAGGTGAAGCTCACATATAGTAAATGACCAAACATACGCGTATAGTATTGTGACATTATATGACATAAGCAGCTGTTATATATGAAACACTATTAGGTGAGGCTCACATACAGCAAATGACCAAACATACGCGTATAGTATTGCGCCATTATATGACATAAGCAGCCGTTATATATGAGACACTACTAGGTGAAGCTCACATAAAAGAAATGACCTAATATACACGATTACTATTGCGGCTTTATATGACACAAGCTGCCGTTATATATGAGACACTACGAGGTGAGGCTCACATACAGTGAATGACCTAACATACGCGTATAGTATTGTGACATTAAATGATGCAAGCAGCCTTAATGTATGAGACACTACTAGGTGAGGCTCACATACAGTCAATGATCTAACATACGCGTATAGTATTGTGACATTACATGTAACAAGCAGCCGTTATATATGAGACACTACTAGGTGAAGCTCACATACAGTGAATGACCTAACATATGCGTATAGTATTGTGACATTATATGAAACAAGCAGCCATTATATATAAGACACTACTAGGTGAGGATCACATACAGTGAATGACCTAACATACGCGTATAGTATTGTGACACTATATGACAGAAGCAAACGTTATATATGTGACACTACTAGGAGAAGCTCACATACAGAGAAATGACCTAACATACGCGTATAGTATTGTGACATTAAATGATGCAAGCAGCCTTAATGTATGAGACACTACTAGGTGAGGCTCACATACAGTCAATGATCTAACATACGCGTATAGTATTGTGACATTACATGTAACAAGCAGCCGTTATATATGAGACACTACTAGGTGAAGCTCACATACAGTGAATGACCTAACATATGCGTATAGTATTGTGACATTATATGACACAAGAAGCAGTTATATATGAGACAATACTAGGTGAGGCCCACATACAGTGAATGACCTAACATACGCGTATAGTATTGTGGCATTATATGACATGGGCAGCCGTTGAGACACCACTAGGAGAGGCTCACATACAGTGAATGAACTAACATACGCGTATAGTACTGTGACATTATATAACACAAGCAGCTGTTGAGACACTACTAGGTGAAGCTCACATACAGTAAATGACCTAACATACGCGTATAGTATTGTGACAATATATAACACAAGCAGCCGTTGAGACACTACTAGGTGAAGCTCACATACAGTAAATGACCTAACATACGCGTATAGTATTGTGACATTACATGACATAAGCAGCCGTTATATATGAGATATTACTAGGTGAGGCTGACGTATAGTGAATGACCTAACATACGCATATAATATTGTGATATTGTATGACACAAGCAGCCGTTGAGACACCATTAGGTGAGGCTCACATACACTGAATGACATAACATACACGTATAGTATTGCGGCATTATATTACACATGCAGCCATTATATATGAGCCACTACCAAGTGAGGCTCACATACAGTGAATGACCTAACATACATGTATAGTGTTTTGTCATTATATGACACAAGCAGCCGTTATATATGAGACACTACTAGGTGAGGCTCACATACAGTGAATGATCTAACATACGCGTATAGTATTGTGACATTATATAACACAAGCAGCCGTTATATATGTGACACTACTAGGTGAGGCTCACATACAGTGAATGACCTAACATACGCGTATAGTATTGTGGCATTATATGACACAAGCAGCCGTTGAGACACTACTAAGTGAAGCCCACATACAGTAAATGACCTAACATACGCGTATAGTATTGTGACATTATATAACATAAGCAGCCGTTGAGACACCATTAGGTGAGGCTCACATACAGTGAATGACCTAACATACGCGTATAGTTTTAAAGCATTATATTACACAAGCAGCCATTATATATGAGCCACTACCAAGTGAGGCTCACAAACAGTGCATTTCCTAACATACGCATATAGTATTGTGGCATTATATGACACAAGCAGCCGTTATATATGAGACACTACTAGGTGAGGGTCAAATACAGTGAATGACCAAACATACGCGTATAGTATTAAGACATTATATCACACAAGCAGCCGTTATATATGAGACATTACTAGGTGAAGCTCACATGCAGTGAATGACCTAACATACGCGTATAGTATTGTGACATTATATGAGAAAAACAGCCGTTATATATGAAACACTACTAGGTGAGGCTCACATACCGAGAAATGACCTAACATACGCGTATAGCATTGCGGCATTATATGACACAAGAAGACGTTATTATGAAACACTACTAGGTGAAGGTTACATACAGTGAATGACCTAACACACACGATTAGTATTGCAGCATTATATGACACAAGCAGCCGTTATATATGAGACAGTACTAGGTGAGGCTCACATACAGTGAATGACCTAACATACACGTATCGTCTTTTGGCATTATATGACACAAGCAGCCATTATATATGAGACACTACTAGGTGAGGCTCGCATACAGTGAATGACCTAAAATACGCGTATAGTATTGTGGGATTATATGACACAAGCAACCGTTGAGACACTACTAGGTGAAGCTCACATACAGTAAATGACCTAACATACGCGTATAGTATTGTGACATTATATGACATAAGCAGCCGTTGGGACACCATTAGGTGAGGCTCACATACAGTGAATGATCTAAGATACGCGTATAGTATTGTGACATTATATGACACAAGCAGCTGTTTAGACACTACTAGGTGAAGCCCACATACAGTACATGACCTAACATACGCGTAAAGTACTGTGGCATTATATGACACAAGCAGCGGTTATATATGAAACACTACTAGGTGAGGCTCACACACAGTGAATGACCTAACATACGCGTGTAGTATTGCGGCATTATATGACACAAGCAGCCGTTGTGTATGAGACACTACTAGGTGAGGCTCAAATACAGTCAATTACCAAACATACGCGTATAGTATTGTGGCATTTTATGACACAAGCAGCCATTATATATGAGACATTACTAGGTGAAGCTCACATGCAGTGAATGACCTAACATACGCGTATAGTATTGTGACATTATATGACACAAGCACCCGATATATAAAGGACACTACTAGGTGAGGCTCACATACAGTGAATGACCGAACATACGCGTGCAGTATTCTGACATTATATGAAACAAGCAGCCATTATATATGTGACACTACTAGGTGAGGCTCACATAAAGTGACTGAACTAACATACGCGTATAGTATTGTGACATTATATGACACAAGCAGCCGTTTTATATGAAACACTACTAGGTGAGGCTCACATACCGAGAATTGACCTAACATACGCGTATAGCATTGCGGCATTATATGACACAGGCAGACGTTATTATGAAACACTACTAGGTGAAGGTCACATACAGTGAATGACCTAACATACACGATTAGTATTGCAGCATTATATGACACAAGCAGCCCTTATATATGAGACAGTACTAGGTAAGGCTCACATACAGTGAATGACCTAACATACACGTATCGTCTTTTGGCATTATATGACACAAGCAGCCATTATATATGAGACACTACTAGGTGAGGCTCGCATACAGTGACTGACCTAAAATACGCGTATAGTATTGTGGGATTATATGACACAAGCAGCCGTTGAGACACTACTAGGTGAAGCTCATATACAGTAAATGACCTAACATACGAGTACAGTATTGTGACATTATATGACATAAGCAGCCGTTATATATGAGACACTACTAGGTGAGACTCACATACAGTGAATGACCTAACATACGTGTATAGTATTGCGCCATTAAATGACACAAGCAGCCGTTATATATGAAACACTACTAGGTGAAGCTCACATACAGAGAAATGACCTAACATACACGATTAGTATTGCGGCATTATATGACACAAGCAGCCGTTATATATGAGACACTACTAGGTGAGGCTCACATACAGTGAAAGACTTAACTTACACGTATAGTTTTTTGGCATTATATGACACAAGCAGCCGTTATATATGAGACACTACGAGGTGAGCCACACATACAGTGAATGACCTAACATACGCGTATAGTATTGTGACATTATATGACACAAGCTGCCCTTATATATGAGACACTACTAGGTGAGGCTCACATACAGTCAATGATCTAACATACGTGTATAGTATTGTGACATTATATGACACAAGTAGCCGATATATATAAGACACTACTAGGTGAAGATCACATACAGTGAATGACCTAACATACGCATATACCATTGTGACATTATATGACACAAGCAGCCGTTATATATGTGACACTACTAGGTGAAGCTCACATACAGAGATATGACCTAACATACACTATTAGTATTGCGGCATTATATGACACAAGCAGCCGTTATATATGAGACACTACTAGGTGAGGCTCACATACAGTCAATGATCTAACATACGCGTATAGTATTGTGAAATTATGACACAAGCAGTCGTTATATATGAGACACTACTAGGTGAGGCTCACATACAGTCAATGATCTAACATACGCGTATAGTATTGTGAAATTATGACACAAGCAGTCGTTATATATGAGACACTACTAGGTGAGGCTCACATACAGTCAATGATCTAACATACGCGTATAGTATTGTGACATTATATGACTCAAGCAGTCGTTATATATGAGACACTACTAGGTGAGGCCCACATACAGTCAGTGATCTAACGTACGCGTATAGTATTGTGACATTATATGACACAAGCAGTCGTTATATATGAGACACTACTAGGTGAGGCTCACATACAGTGAATGGCCTAACATACGATTATAGTATTGTGACATTATATGACACAAGCAGTCGTTGAGACACTATAGGTGAAGCTCACATACAGTGAATGACCTAACATACGATTATAGTATTGTGACATTATATGACACAAGCAGTCGTTGAGACACTACTAGGTGAAGCTCACATATAGTAAATGACCAAACATACCCGTATAGTATTGTGACATTATATGACATAAGCAGCTGTTATATATGAAACACTACTAGGTGAGGCTCACATAAAAGAAATGACCTAATATACACGATTACTATTGCGGCATTATATGACACAAGCTGCCGTTATATATGAGACACTACTACGTGAGACTCACATACAGTGAATGTCCTAACATACACGTATAGTCTTTTGCATTATATGACACAAGCAGCCGTTATATATGAGACACTACTAGGTGAAGCTCACATACAGTGAGTGACCTAACATACGCGTATAGTATTGTGACATTATATGACATGGGCAGCCGTTGAGACACCACTACGAGAGGCTCACATACAGTGAATGACCTAACATACGCGTATAGTACTGTAACATTATATAACACAAGCAGCTGTTCAGACACTACTAGGTGAATCTCACATACAGTAAATGACCTAACATACGCATATAGTATTGTGACATTATACAACACAAGCAGCCGTTGAGACACTACTAGGTGAGGCTCACATACAGTGAATGACCTAACATACGCGTATAGTATTGTGACAGTATATAACACAAGCAGCTGTTGAGACACTACTAGGTGAAGCTCACATACAGTAAATGACCTAACATACGCGTATAGTATTGTGACATTACATGACATAAGCAGCCGTTATATATGAGATATTACTAGGTGAGGCTGACGTATAGTGAATGACCTAACATACGCATAGAATATTGTGATATTGTATGACACAAGCAGCCGTTGAGACACCATTAGGTGAGGCTCACATACAGTGAATGACATAACATATGCGTATAGTATTGCGGAATTATATTACACATGCAGTCATTATATATGAGCCACTACCAATAGAGGCTCACAAACAGTGTATGACCTAACATACGCGTATAGTATTGTGGCACTATATGTCACAAGCAGCGGATATATATGAAACACTACTAGGTGAGGCTCACATACAGTGAATGACCTAACATACACGTGTAGTATTGCAGGATTATATGACACAAGCAGCCTTTACATATGAAACACTACTAGGTGAGGCTGACATAGTGAATGACCAAACATACGCATATAATATTGTGATATTGTATGACACAAGCAGCCGTTGAGACACCATTAGGTGAGGCTCACATACACTGAATGACATAATATACACTTATAGTATTGCGGCATTATATTACAATTGCAGCCATTATATACGAGCCACTACCAAGTGAGGCTCACAAACAGTGCATGACCTAACACACGCGTATAGTATTGAGGTATTATGTGACACAAGCAGCCGTTATATATGAGACACTACTAGGTGAGGCTCACAACCAGTGAATGATCTAACATACGCGTATAGTATTGTGACATTATATAACACAAGCAGCCGTTATATATGTGACACTACTAGGTGAGGCTCCCATACAGTGAATGACCTAATATACGCGTATAGTATTGTGGCATTATATGACACAAGCAGCCGTTGAGACACTACTAGGTGAAGCCCACATACAGTAAATGACCTAACATACGCGTATAGTATTGTGACATGATATGACATAAGCAGCCATTATATATGAGCCACTACCAAGTGAGGCTCACAAACAGTGCATTTCCTAACATACGCATATAGTATTGTGGCATTATATGACACAAGCAGCGGATATATATGAAACACTACTAGGTGAGGCTCACACACAGTGAATGACATAACATACGCGTGTAGTATTGCGGCATTATATGACACAAGCAGCCGTTATATATGAGACACTACTAGGTGAGGCTCAAATACAGTGAATGACCAAACATACGCGTATAGTATTAAGACATTATATGACACAAGCAGCCGTTAAATATGAGACATTACTAGGTGAAGCTCACATGCAGTGAATGACCTAACATACGCGTATAGTATTGTGACATTATATGACACAAGCAGCCGTTATATGTGAAACACTACTAGGTGAGGCTCACATACCGAGAAATGACCTAACATATGCGTATAGCATTGCGGCATTATATGACACAAGAAGACGTTATTATGAAACACTACTAGGTGAAGGTCACATACAGTGAATGACCTAACACACACGATTAGTATTGCAGCATTATGACACAAGCAGCCTTTATATATGAGACAGTACTAGGTGAGGCTCACATACAGTGAATGACCTAACATACACGTATCGTCTTTTGGCATTATATGACACAAGCAGCCATTATATATGAGACGCTACTAGGTGAGGCTCGCATACAGTGAATGACCTAAAATACGCGTATAGTATTGTGGGGTTATATGACACAAGCAACCGTTGAGACACTACTAGGTGAAGCTCACATACAGTAAATGACCTAACATACGAGTATAGTATTGTGACATTATATGACATAAGCAGCCGTTATATGAGACACTACTAGGTGAGGCTCACATACAGTGAATGACCTAACATACGTGTATAGTATTGCGCCATTACATGACACAAGCAGCCGTTATATATGAAACACTACTAGATGAAGCTCACATACAGAGAAGTGACCTAACATACACGATTAGTATTGCGGCATTATATGACACAAGCAGCCGTTACACATGAGACACTAATAGGTGAGGCTCACATACAGTGAATGACTTAACATACAGGTATTGTCTTTTGCCATTATATGACACAAGCAGCCGTTATATAAGAGACGCTACGAGGTGAGGCTCACATACAGTGAATGACCTAACATCCGCGTATAGTATTGTGACATTATATGACACAAGCTGCCCTTATATATGAGACACTACTAGGTGAGGCTCACATACAGTCAATGATCTAACATACGCGTATAGTATTGTGACCTTATATATCACAAGTAGCCGACACAAGTATATATATATATATGACACTACTAGGTGAGGATCACATACAGTGAATGACCTAACATTCGCATATACCATTGTGACATTATATGACACAAGCAGCCGTTATATAAGTGACACTACTAGGTGAAGCTCACATACAGAGATATGACCTAACATACACTATTAGTATTGCGGCATTATATGACACAAGCAGCCGTTATATATGAGACACTACTAGGTGAGGCTCACATACAGTGAATGACCTAACATACGCATATAGTATTGTGGCATTATATGACACAAGCAGCCGTTGAGACACTAGTAAGTGAGGCTCACATACAGTGAATGACCTAACATGCGCGTATAGTATTGCGGCATTATATGACACAAGCAGCCGTTATATATGAAACACTACTATGTGAGGCTCACATACAGTGAATGATCTAACATACGCGTATAGTATTGTGACATTATATGACACAAGCAGCCGTTATATATGAGACATTACCAGGTGAAGCTCACATGCAGTGAATGACCTACCATATGCGTATAGTATTGTGGCATTACATGACACAAGCAGCCGATATATAAAAGGCACTATTAGGTGAGGCTCACATACAGTGAATGATCTAACATACGTGTATAGGATTGTGGCATTATATGACACAAGCAGCCGCTATATATGAGACACTACTAGGTGAGGCTCACCTCCAGTGAATGACCTAAAATACGCGTATAGTATTGTGGGATTATATGACACAAGAAGCCATTATATATGAGACACTACTAGGTGAGGCTCACATACAGTGCATGACCTAACACACGCGTATAGGATTGTGGCATTATATGACACAAGCAGACGTTATATATGAGACACTTCTAGGTGAGGCTCACAACCAGTGAATGACCTAAAATACGCGTATAGTATTGTGGGATTATATGACACAAGCAGCCATTATATATCAGACACTACTAGGTGAGGCTCACATACAGTGCATGACCTAACACACGCGTATAGTATTGCGGTATTATGTGACACAAGCAGCTGTTGAGACACTACTAGGTGAGGCACACATACAGTGAACGACCTAACATACGCGTATAGTATTGTGGAATTATATGACACAAGCAGCCGTTGAAACACTACTAGGTGAGGCTCACATACAGTGAATGACCTAACATACGCGTATAGTATTGTGACATTATATGACACAAGCACCCGATATATAAAAGACACTACTAGGTGAGGCTCACATACAGTGAATGACCTAACATACGCGTATAGTATTTTGGAATTATATGACACAACCAGCCGTTATATATGAGACACTACTAGGTGAGGCTCACATACAGTGCATGACCTAACATACGCGTATAGTATTGTGAGATTATATGACACAAGCAACCGTTATATATGAGACACAACTAGGTGAGGCTCACATACAGTGCAAGACCTAACATAATTGTATAGTATTGTGACATTATATGACACAAGCAGCCGTTATATATGAGACACTACTAGGTGAGGCTCCCATACAGTGAATGACCTAACATACGCATATAGTATTGTGACATTATATGACACAAGCAGCCGTTGAGACACCACTAGGTGAGGCTCACATACAGTGAATGACCTAACATACGCGTATAGTATTGCGGCATTATATGACACAAGCAGCCATTATATATGAGACACTACTAGGTGAGGCTCACATACAGTGTATGACCTAACATACGCGGATAGTATTGTGGCATTATATGACACAAGCAGCCGTTATATATGAGACACTACAAGGTGAGGCTCACATACAGTGAATGACCTAACATACGTGTATAGGATTGTGGCATTATATGATGCAGGCAGCCATTATATATGAGACACTACTAGAGGAGGCTCACAAACAGTGTATGACCTAACATATGCGTATAGTATTGTGGCATTATATGACACAACAGCCGTTATATATGAGACACTACTAGGTGAGGCTCACGAACAGTGTATGACCTAACATATGCGTATAGTACTGTAGCATTATATGACACAGGCAGCCATTATATATGAGACACTACTAGGTGAGGCTCACATACAGTGAATGACCTAACATACGTGTATAGGATTGTGGCATTATATGACACAAGCAGCCGTTATATATGAGACACTACTTGGTGAGGCTCACATACAGTGAATGACATAACATACGTGTATAGGATTGTGGCATTATATGACACAAGCAGCCGTTATATATGAGACACTACTAGGTGAGGCTCACAACCAGTGAATGACCTAAAATACGCGTATAGTATTGTGGGATTATATGTCACAAGCAGCCATTATATATTAGACACTACTAGGTGAGGCTCACATACAGTGCATGACCTAACACACGCGTATAGGATTGTGGCATTATATGACACAAGCAGACGTTATATATGAGACACTTCTAGGTGAGGCTCACAACCAGTGAATGACCTAAAATACGCGTATAGTATTGTGGGATTATATGACACAAGCAGCCATTATATATCAGATACTACTAGGTGAGGCTCACATACAGTGCATGACCTAACACACGCGTATAGTATTGCGGCATTATGTGACACAAGCAGCTGTTGAGACACTACTAGGTGAGGCACACATACAGTGAACGACCTAACATACGCGTATAGTATTGTGGAATTATATGACACAAGCAGCCGTTGAAACACTACTAGGTGAGGCATACATACAGTGAATGACCTAACATACGCGTATAGTATTGTGACATTATATGACACAAGCACCCGATATATAAAAGACACTACTAGGTGAGGCTCACATACAGTGAATGACCGAACATACGCGTGCAGTATTCTGACATTATATGAAACAAGCAGCCATTATATATGTGACACTACTAGGTGAGGCTCACATAAAGTGAATGACCTAACATACGCGTATAGTATTGTGACATTATATGACACAAGCAGCCGTTATATATGAAACACTACTAGGTGAGGCTCACATACCGAGAAATGACCTAACATACGCGTATAGCATTGCGGCATTATATGACACAAGCAGACGTTATTATGAAACACTACTAGGTGAAGGTCACATACAGTGAATGACCTAACATACACGATTAGTATTGCAGCATTATATGACACAAGCAGCCGTTATATATAAGACAGTACTAGGTGAGTCTCACATACAGTGAATGACCTAAAATACACGTATGGTCTTTTGGCATTATATGACACAAGCAGCCATTATATATGAGACACTACTAGGTGAGGCTCACATACAGTGAATGACCAAAAATACGCATATAGTATTGTGGGATTATATGACACAAGCGGCCGTTGAGACGCTACTAGGTGAAGATCACATACAGTAAATGACCTAACATACGAGTAAAGTATTGTGCCGTTAAATGACACAAGCAGCCGTTATATATGAAACACTACTAGGTGAAGCTCACATACAGAGAAACGACCTAACATACACGATTAGTATTGCGGCATTATATGACACAAGCAGCCGTTATATATGAGACACTACTAGGTGAAGCTCACATACAGTGAATGACTTAACGTACACATATAGTCTTTTGGCATTATATGACACAAGCTACCCTTATATATGAGACACTACTAGGTGAGGCTCACATACAGTCAATGATCTAACATACGCGTATAGTATTGTGACATTATATGACACAAGTAGCCGATATATATGACACTACTAGGTGAGGATCACATACAGTGAATGACCTAACATACGCATATACTATTGTGACATTATATGACACAAGCAGCCGTTATATATGTGACACTACTAGGTGAAGCTCACATACAGAGATATGACCTAACATACACTATTAGTATTGTGACATTAAATGACACAAGCAGTTGTTATATATGAGACACTACTAGGTGAGGCTCACATACAGTCAATGATCTAACATACGCGTATAGTATTGTGAAATTATATGACACAAGCAGCCGTTATATATGAGACACTACTACGTGAAGCTTTCATACAGTGAATGACCTAACATAAACATATAGTATTGTGGCATTATATGACACAAGAAAGCCGTTGAGACACTACTAAGTGAAACTCACATACAGTGAATGACCTAACATGCGCGTATAGTATTGCGGCATTATATGACGCAAGCAGCCGTTAAATATGAAGCACTACTATTAGAGGCTCACATACAGTGAATGACCTAACATACACGTATAGTATTGTGACATTATATGACACAAGCAGCCGTTATATATGTGACACTACTAGGTGAGGCTCACATACAGTCAGTGATCTAACGTACGCATATAGTATTGTGACATTATATGACACAAGCAGCCGTTATATATGAGACACTACTAGGTGAGGCCCACATACAGTCAGTGATCTAACATACACGTATAGTATTGTGACATTATATGACACAAGCAGCCGTTATATATGAGACACTACTAGGTGAGGCCCACATACAGTCAGTGATCTAACATACACGTATAGTATTGTGACATTATATGACACAAGCAGCCGTTATATATGAGACACTACTAGGTGAGGCCCACATACAGTCAGTGATCTAACGTACGCGTATAGTATTGTGACATTATATGACACAAGCAGCCGTTATATATGAGACACTACTAGGTGAGGCCCACATACAGTCAGTGATCTAACGTACGCGTATAGTATTGCGGCATTATATGACACAAGCAGTCGTTATATATGAGACACTACTAGGTGAGGCCCACATACAGTCAGTGATCTAACGTACGCGTATAGTATTGCGGCATTATATGACACAAGCAGCCGTTATATATGAGACACTACTAGGTGAGGCCCACATACAGTCAGTGATCTAACGTACGCGTATAGTATTGCGGCATTATATGACACAAGCAGCCGTTATATATGAGACACTACTAGGTGAGGCCCACATACAGTCAGTGATCTAACGTACGCGTATAGTATTGTGACATTATATGACACAAGCAGCCGTTATATATGAGACACTACTAGGTGAGGCCCACATACAGTCAGTGATCTAACGTACGCGTATAGTATTGCGGCATTATATGACACAAGCAGCCGTTATATATGAGACACTACTAGGTGAGGCCCACATACAGTCAGTGATCTAACGTACGCGTATAGTATTGCGGCATTATATGACACAAGCAGCCGTTATATATGAGACACTACTAGGTGAGGCCCACATACAGTCAGTGATCTAACGTACGCGTATAGTATTGTGACATTATATGACACAAGCAGCCGTTATATATGAGACACTACTAGGTGAGGCCCACATACAGTCAGTGATCTAACGTACGCGTATAGTATTGTGACATTATATGACACAAGCAGCCGTTATATATGAGACACTACTAGGTGAGGCCCACATACAGTCAGTGATCTAACATACACGTATAGTATTGTGACATTATATGACACAAGCAGCCGTTATATATGAGACACTACTAGGTGAGGCCCACATACAGTCAGTGATCTAACGTACGCGTATAGTATTGTGACATTATATGACACAAGCAGCCGTTATATATGAGACACTACTAGGTGAGGCCCACATACAGTCAGTGATCTAACGTACGCGTATAGTATTGTGACATTATATGACACAAGCAGCCGTTATATATGAGACACTACTAGGTGAGGCCCACATACAGTCAGTGATCTAACGTACGCGTATAGTATTGCGGCATTATATGACACAAGCAGTCGTTATATATGAGACACTACTAGGTGAGGCTCAATTACAGTGAATGACCTAACATACACGTATAGTCTTTTGGCATTATATGACACAAGCGACCGTTGAGACATTATAGGTGAAGCTCACATACAGTGAATGACCTAACATACGATTATAGTATTGTGACATTATATGACACAAGCAGTCGTTGAGACACTACTAGGTGAAGCTCACATATAGTAAATGACCAAACATACGCGTATAGTATTGTGACATTATATGACATAAGCAGCTGTTATATATGAAACACTACTAGGTGAGGCTCACATACAGCAAATGACCAAACATACGCGTATACTATTGCGCCATTATATGACATAAGCAGCCGTTATATATGAGACACTACTAGGTGAAGCTCACATAAAAGAAATGACCTAATATACACGATTACTATTGCGGCATTATATGACACAAGCTGCCGTTATATATGAGACACTACTACGTAAGACTCACATACAGTGAATGTCGTAACATACACGTATAGTCTTTTGCATTATATGACACAAGCAGCCGTTATATATGAAACACTACTAGGTGAAGCTCACATACAGAGAAGTGACCTAACATACACGATCAGTATTGCGGCATTATATGAAACAAGCAGCCATTACACATGAGACACTAATAGGTGAGGCTCACATACAGTGAATGACTTAACATACAGGTATTGTCTTTTGCCATTATATGACACAAGCAGCCGTTATATAAGAGACACTACGAGGTGAGGCTCACATACAGTGAATGACCTAACATCCGCGTATAGTATTGTGACATTATATGACACAAGCTGCCCTTATATATGAGACACTACTAGGTGAGGCTCACATACAGTCAATGATCTAACATACGCGTATAGTATTGTGACCTTATATGACACAAGTAGCCGATATATATATATATATATATATATATATATATATGACACTACTAGGTGAGGATCACATTGAGTGAATGACCTAACATTCGCATATACCATTGTGACATTATATGACACAAGCAGCCGTTATATAAGTGACACTACTAGGTGAAGCTCACATACAGTGAATGACCTAACATACGCTTGTAGTATTGTGACATTATATGACACAAGCAGTCGTTATATATGAGACACTACTAGGTGAGGCTCACATACAGTCAATAATCTAACATACGCGTATAGTATTGTGAAATTATATGACACAAGCAGCCGTTATATATGAGACACTACTAGGAGAAGCTCACATACAAGGAATGACCTAACATACGCATATAGTATTGTGGCATTATATGACACAAGCAGCCGTTGAGACACTAGTAAGTGAGGCTCACATACAGTGAATGACCTAACATGCGCGTATAGTATTGCGGCATTATATGACACAAGCAGCCGTTATATATGAAACACTACTATGTGAGGCTCACATACAGTGAATGATCTAACATACGCGTATAGTATTGTGACATTATATGACACAAGCAGCCGTTATATATGAGACATTACCACGTGAAGCTCACATGCAGTGAATGACCTACCATATGCGTATAGTATTGTGGCATTATATGACACAAGCAGCCGATATATAAAAGACACTACTAGGTGAGGCTCACATACAGTGAATGATCTAACATACGTGTATAGGATTGTGGCATTATATGACACAAGCAGCCGCTATATATGAGACACTACTAGGTGAGGCTCACCTCCAGTGAATGACCTAAAATACGCGTATAGTATTGTGGGATTATATGACACAAGAAGCCATTATATATGAGACACTACTAGGTGAGGCTCACATACAGTGCATGACCTAACACACGCGTATAGGATTGTGGCATTATATGACACAAGCAGACGTTATATATGAGACACTTCTAGGTGAGGCTCACAACCAGTGAATGACCTAAAATACGCGTATAGTATTGTGGGATTATATGACACAAGCAGCCATTATATATCAGACACTACTAGGTGAGGCTCACATACAGTGCATGACCTAACACACGCGTATGTATTATGTGACACAAGCAGCTGTTGAGACACTACTAGGTGAGGCACACATACAGTGAACGACCTAACATACGCGTATAGTATTGTGGAATTATATGACACAAGCAGCCGTTGAAACACTACTAGGTGAGGCTCACATACAGTGAATGACCTAACATACGCGTATAGTATTGTGACATTATATGACACAAGCACCCGATATATAAAAGACACTACTAGGTGAGGCTCACATACAGTGAATGACCTAACATACGCGTATAGTATTTTGGAATTATATGACACAACCAGCCGTTATATATGAGACACTACTAGGTGAGGCTCACATACAGTGCATGACCTAACATACGCGTATAGTATTGTGAGATTATATGACACAAGCAACCGTTATATATGAGACGCAACTAGGTGAGGCTCACATACAGTGCAAGACCTAACATAATTGTATAGTATTGTGACATTATATGACACAAGCAGCCGTTATATATGAGACACTACTAGGTGAGGCTCCCATACAGTGAATGACCTAACATACGCATATAGTATTGTGACATTATATGACACAAGCAGCCGTTGAGACACCACTAGGTGAGGCTCACATACAGTGAATGACCTAACATACGCGTATAGTATTGCGGCATTATATGACACAAGCAGCCATTATATATGAGACACTACTAGAGGAGGCTCACAAACAGTGTATGACCTAACATATGCGTATAGTATTGTGGCATTATATGACACAACAGCCGTTATATATGAGACACTACTAGGTGAGGCTCACAAACAGTGTATGACCCAACATATGCGTATAGTACTGTAGCATTATATGACACAGGCAGCCATTATATATGAGACACTACTAGGTGAGGCTCACATACAGTGAATGACCTAACATACGTGTATAGGATTGTGGCATTATATGACACAAGCAGCCGTTATATATGAGACACTACTAGGTGAGGCTCACATACAGTGAATGACCTAACATACGTGTATAGGATTGTGGCATTATATGACACAAGCAGCCGTTATATATGAGACACTACTAGGTGAGGCTCACAACCAGTGAATGACCTAAAATACGCGTATAGTATTGTGGGATTATATGTCACAAGCAGCCATTATATATTAGACACTACTAGGTGAGGCTCACATACAGTGCATGACCTAACACACGCGTATAGGATTGTAGCATTATATGACACAAGCAGACGTTATATATGAGACACTTCTAGGTGAGGCTCACAACCAGTGAATGACCTAAAATACGCGTATAGTATTGTGGGATTATATGACACAAGCAGCCATTATATATCAGACACTACTAGGTGAGGCTCACATACAGTGCATAACCTAACACACGCGTATAGTATTGCGGCATTATGTGACACAAGCAGCTGTTGAGACACTACTAGGTGAGGCACACATACAGTGAACGACCTAACATACGCGTATAGTATTGTGGAATTATATGACACAAGCAGCCGTTGAAACACTACTAGGTGAGGCATACATAATGTGAATGACCTAACATACGCGTATAGTATTGTGACATTATATGACACAAGCACCCGATATATAAAAGACACTACTAGGTGAGGCTCACATACAGTGAATGACCGAACATACGCGTGCAGTATTCTGACATTATATGAAACAAGCAGCCATTATATATGTGACACTACTAGGTGAGGCTCACATAAAGTGAATGACCTAACATACGCGTATAGTATTGTGACATTATATGACACAAGCAGCCGTTATATATGAAACACTACTAGGTGAGGCTCACATACCGAGAAATGACCTAACATACGCGTATAGCATTGCGGCATTATATGACACAAGCAGACGTTATTATGAAACACTACTAGGTGAAGGTCACATACAGTGAATGACCTAACATACACGATTAGTATTGCAGCATTATATGACACAAGCAGCCGTTATATATAAGACAGTACTAGGTGAGTCTCACATACAGTGAATGACCTAAAATACACGTATGGTCTTTTGGCATTATATGACACAAGCAGCCATTATATATGAGACACTACTAGGTGAGGCTCACATACAGTGAATGACCAAAAATACGCATATAGTATTGTGGGATTATATGACACAAGCGGCCGTTGAGACGCTACTAGGTGAAGATCACATACAGTAAATGACCTAACATACGAGTAAAGTATTGTGCCATTAAATGACACAAGCAGCCGTTATATATGAAACACTACTAGGTGAAGCTCACATACAGAGAAACGACCTAACATACACGATTAGTATTGCGGCATTATATGACACAAGCAGCCGTTATATATGAGACACTACTAGGTGAAGCTCACATACAGTGAATGACTTAACGTACACATATAGTCTTTTGGCATTATATGACACAAGCAGCCGTTATATATGAGACACTACGAGGTGAGGCTCACATACAGTGAATGACCTAACAAACGCGTATAGTATTATGACATATGACACAAGCTACCCTTATATATGAGACACTACTAGGTGAGGCTCACATACAGTCAATGATCTAACATACGCGTATAGTATTGTGACATTATATGACACAAGTAGCCGATATATATGACACTACTAGGTGAGGATCACATACAGTGAATGACCTAACATACGCATATACTATTGTGACATTATATGACACAAGCAGCCGTTATATATGTGACACTACTAGGTGAAGCTCACATACAGAGATATGACCTAACATACACTATTAGTATTGTGACATTAAATGACGCAAGCAGTTGTTATATATGAAACACTACTAGGTGAGGCTCACATACAGTCAATGATCTAACATACGCGTATAGTATTGTGAAATTATATGACACAAGCAGCCGTTATATATGAGACACTACTACGTGAAGCTTTCATACAGTGAATGACCTAACATAAACATATAGTATTGTGGCATTATATGACACAAGAAAGCCGTTGAGACACTACTAAGTGAAACTCACATACAGTGAATGACCTAACATGCGCGTATAGTATTGCGGCATTATATGACGCAAGCAGCCGTTAAATATGGAGCACTACTATTAGAGGCTCACATACAGTGAATGACCTAACATACACGTATAGTATTGTGACATTATATGACACAAGCAGCCGTTATATATGAGACACTACTAGGTGAGGCTCACATACAGTCAGTGATCTAACGTACGCGTATAGTATTGTGACATTATATGACACAAGCAGCCGTTATATATGAGACACTACTAGGTGAGGCCCACATACAGTCAGTGATCTAACATACACGTATAGTATTGTGACATTATATGACACAAGCAGCCGTTATATATGAGACACTACTAGGTGAGGCCCACATACAGTCAGTGATCTAACATACACGTATAGTATTGTGACATTATATGACACAAGCAGCCGTTATATATGAGACACTACTAGGTGAGAGCCACATACAGTCAGTGATCTAACATACACGTATAGTATTGTGACATTATATGACACAAGCAGCCGTTATATATGAGACACTACTAGGTGAGGCCCACATACAGTCAGTGATCTAACATACACGTATAGTATTGTGACATTATATGACACAAGCAGCCGTTATATATGAGACACTACTAGGTGAGGCCCACATACAGTCAGTGATCTAACGTACGCGTATAGTATTGTGATATTATATGACACAAGCAGCCGTTATATATGAGACACTACTAGGTGAGGCCCACATACAGTCAGTGATCTAACGTACGCGTATAGTATTGTGACATTATATGACACAAGCAGCCGTTATATATGAGACACTACTAGGTGAGGCCCACATACAGTCAGTGATCTAACGTACGCGTATAGTATTGCGGCATTATATGACACAAGCAGTCGTTATATATGAGACACTACTAGGTGAGGCTCACATACAGTCAGTGATCTAACGTACGCGTATAGTATTGCGGCATTATATGACACAAGCAACCGTTATATATGAGACCCTACTAGGTGAGGCCCACATACAGTCAGTGATCTAACGTACGCGTATAGTATTGCGGCATTATATGACACAAGCAGTCGTTATATATGAGACACTACTAGGTGAGGCTCACATACAGTGAATGACCTAACATACACGTATAGTCTTTTGGCATTATATGACACAAGCGACCGTTGAGACATTATAGGTGAAGCTCACATACAGTGAATGACCTAACATACGATTATAGTATTGTGACATTATATGACACAAGCAGTCGTTGAGACACTACTAGGTGAAGCTCACATATAGTAAATGACCAAACATACTCGTATAGTATTGTGACATTATATGACATAAGCAGCTGTTATATATGAAACACTACTAGGTGAGGCTCACATACAGCAAATGACCAAACATACGCGTATAGTATTGCGCCATTATATGACATAAGCAGCCGTTATATATGAGACACTACTAGGTGAAGCTCACATAAAAGAAATGACCTAATATACACGATTACTATTGCGGCTTTATATGACACAAGCTGCCGTTATATATGAGACACTACGAGGTGAGGCTCACATACAGTGAATGACCCAACATACGCGTATAGTATTGTGACATTAAATGATACAAGCAGCCCTAATGTATGAGACACTACTAGGTGAGGCTCACATACAGTCAATGATCTAACATACGCGTATAGTATTGTGACATTACATGTAACAAGCAGCCGTTATATATGAGACACTACTAGGTGAAGCTCACATACAGTGAATGACCTAACATATGCGTATAGTATTGTGACATTATATGAAACAAGCAGCCATTATATATAAGACACTACTAGGTGAGGATCACATACAGTGAATGACCTAACATACGCGTATAGTATTGTGACACTATATGACAGAAGCAGCCGTTATATATGTGACACTACTAGGAGAAGCTCACATACAGAGAAATGACCTAACATACACGATTAGTATTGTGACATTATAGGACAAAAGCAGCCGTTATATATGAGACACTAATAGGTGAGGCTCACATACAGTGAATGACCTAACATACACATATAGTCTTTTGGCATTATATGACACAAGCAGCAGTTATATATGAGACAATACTAGGTGAGGCCCACATACAGTGAATGACCTAACATACGCGTATAGTATTGTGGCATTATATGACATGGGCAGCCGTTGAGACACCACTAGGAGAGGCTCACATACAGTGAATGAACTAACATACGCGTATAGTATTGTGACAATATATAACACAAGCAGCCGTTGAGACACTACTAGGTGAGGCTCACATACAGTGATGGACCTAACATACGCGTATAGTATTGTGACAGTATATAACACAAGCAGCTGTTGAGACACTACTAGGTGAAGCTCACATACAGTAAATGACCTAACATACGCGTATAGTATTGTGACATTACATGACATAAGCAGCCGTTATATATGAGATATTACTAGGTGAGGCTGACGTATAGTGAATGACCTAACATACGCATATAATATTGTGATATTGTATGACACAAGCAGCCGTTGAGACACCATTAGGTGAGGCTCACATACACTGAATGACATAACATACACGTATAGTATTGCGGCATTATATTACACATGCAGCCATTATATATGAGCCACTACCAAGTGAGGCTCACATACAGTGAATGACCTAACATACATGTATAGTGTTTTGTCATTATATGACACAAGCAGCCGTTATATATGAGACACTACTAGGTGAGGCTCACATACAGTGAATGATCTAACATACGCGTATAGTATTGTGACATTATATAACAAAAGCAGCCGTTATATATGTGACACTACTAGGTGAGGCTCACATACAGTGAATGACCTAACATACGCGTATAGTATTGTGGCATTATATGACACAAGCAGCCGTTGAGACACTACTAAGTGAAGCCCACATACAGTAAATGACCTAACATACGCGTATAGTATTGTGACATTATATAACATAAGCAGCCGTTGAGACACCATTAGGTGAGGCTCACATACAGTGAATGACCTAACATACGCGTATAGTTTTAAAGCATTATATTACACAAGCAGCCATTATATATGAGCCACTACCAAGTGAGGCTCACAAACAGTGCATTTCCTAACATACGCATATAGTATTGTGGCATTATATGACACAAGCAGCCGTTATATATGAGACACTACTAGGTGAGGGTCAAATACAGTGAATGACCAAACATACGCGTATAGTATTAAGACATTATATCACACAAGCAGCCGTTATATATGAGACATTACTAGGTGAAGCTCACATGCAGTGAATGACCTAACATACGCGTATAGTATTGTGACATTATATGAGAAAAACAGCCGTTATATATGAAACACTACTAGGTGAGGCTCACATACCGAGAAATGACCTAACATACGCGTATAGCATTGCGGCATTATATGACACAAGAAGACGTTATTATGAAACACTACTAGGTGAAGGTTACATGCAGTGAATGACCTAACACACACGATTAGTATTGCAGCATTATATGACACAAGCAGCCGTTATATATGAGACAGTACTAGGTGAGGCTCACATACAGTGAATGACCTAACATACACGTATCGTCTTTTGGCATTATATGACACAAGCAGCCATTATATATGAGACACTACTAGGTGAGGCTCGCATACAGTGAATGACCTAAAATACGCGTATAGTATTGTGGGATTATATGACACAAGCAACCGTTGAGACACTACTAGGTGAAGCTCACATACAGTAAATGACCTAACATACGCGTATAGTATTGTGACATTATATGACATAAGCAGCCGTTGGGACACCATTAGGTGAGGCTCACATACAGTGAATGATCTAAGATACGCGTATAGTATTGTGACATTATATGACACAAGCAGCTGTTTAGACACTACTAGGTGAAGCCCACATACAGTACATGACCTAACATACGCGTAAAGTATTGTGGCATTATATGACACAAGCAGCGGTTATATATGAAACACTACTAGGTGAGGCTCACACACAGTGAATGACCTAACATACGCGTGTAGTATTGCGGCATTATATGACACAAGCAGCCGTTGTGTATGAGACACTACTAGGTGAGGCTCAAATACAGTGAATGACCAAACATACGCGTATAGTATTGTGGCATTTTATGACACAAGCAGCCATTATATATGAGACATTACTAGGTGAAGCTCACATGCAGTGAATGACCTAACATACGCGTATAGTATTGTGACATTATATGACACAAGCACCCGATATATAAAGGACACTACTAGGTGAGGCTCACATACAGTGAATGACCGAACATAGGCGTGCAGTATTCTGACATTATATGAAACAAGCAGCCATTATATATGTGACACTACTAGGTGAGGCTCACATAAAGTGACTGAACTAACATACGCGTATAGTATTGTGACATTATATGACACAAGCAGCCGTTATATATGAAACACTACTAGGTGATGCTCACATACCGAGAATTGACCTAACATACGCGTATAGCATTGCGGCATTATATGACACAGGCAGACGTTATTATGAAACACTACTAAGTGAAGGTCACATACAGTGAATGACCTAACATACACGATTAGTATTGCAGCATTATATGACACAAGCAGCCCTTATATATGAGACAGTACTAGGTAAGGCTCACATACAGTGAATGACCTAACATACACGTATCGTCTTTTGGCATTATATGACACAAGCAGCCATTATATATGAGACACTACTAGGTGAGGCTCGCATACAGTGACTGACCTAAAATACGCGTATAGTATTGTGGGATTATATGACACAAGCAGCCGTTGAGACACTACTAGGTGAAGCTCATATACAGTAAATGACCTAACATACGAGTATAGTATTGTGACATTATATGACATAAGCAGCCGTTATATATGAGACACTACTAGGTGAGACTCACATACAGTGAATGACCTAACATACGTGTATAGTATTGCGCCATTAAATGACACAAGCAGCCGTTATATATGAAACACTACTAGGTGAAGCTCACATACAGAGAAATGACCTAACATACACGATTAGTATTGCGGCATTATATGACACAAGCAGCCGTTATATATGAGACACTACTAGGTGAGGCTCACATACAGTGAATGACTTAACTTACACGTATAGTTTTTTGGCATTATATGACACAAGCAGCCGTTATATATGAGACACTACGAGGAGAGGCACACATACAGTGAATGACCTAACATACGCGTATAGTATTGTGACATTATATGACACAAGCTGCCCTTATATATGAGACACTACTAGGTGAGGCTCACATACAGTCAATGATCTAACATACGTGTATAGTATTGTGACATTATATGACACAAGTAGCCGATATATATAAGAAAACTACTAGGTGAGGATCACATACAGTGAATGACCTAACATACGCATATACCATTGTGACATTATATGACACAAGCAGCCGTTATATATGTGACACTACTAGGTGAAGCTCACATACAGAGATATGACCTAACATACACTATTAGTATTGCGGCATTATATGACACAAGCAGCCGTTATATATGAGACACTACTAGGTGAGGCTCACATACAGTCAATGATCTAACATACGCGTATAGTATTGTGAAATTATATGACACAAGCAGTCGTTATATATGAGACACTACTAGGTGAGGCTCACATACAGTCAATGATCTAACATACGCGTATAGTATTGTGAAATTATGACACAAGCAGTCGTTATATATGAGACACTACTAGGTGAGGCTCACATACAGTCAATGATCTAACATACGCGTATAGTATTGTGAAATTATATGACACAAGCAGCCGTTATATATGAGACACTACTAGGAGAAGCTCACATACAAGGAATGACCTAACATACGCATATAGTATTGTGGCATTATATGACACAAGCAGCCGTTGAGACACTAGTAAGTGAGGCTCACATACAGTGAATGACCTAACATGCGCGTATAGTATTGCGGCATTATATGACACAAGCAGCCGTTATATATGAAACACTACTATGTGAGGCTCACATACAGTGAATGATCTAACATACGCGTATAGTATTGTGACATTATATGACACAAGCAGCCGTTATATATGAGACATTACCAGGTGAAGCTCACATGCAGTGAATGACCTACCATATGCGTATAGTATTGTGGCATTATATGACACAAGCAGCCGATATATAAAAGGCACTATTAGGTGAGGCTCACATACAGTGAATGATCTAACATACGTGTATAGGATTGTGGCATTATATGACACAAGCAGCCGCTATATATGAGACACTACTAGGTGAGGCTCACCTCCAGTGAATGACCTAAAATACGCGTATAGTATTGTGGGATTATATGACACAAGAAGCCATTATATATGAGACACTACTAGGTGAGGCTCACATACAGTGCATGACCTAACACACGCGTATAGGATTGTGGCATTATATGACACAAGCAGACGTTATATATGAGACACTTCTAGGTGAGGCTCACAACCAGTGAATGACCTAAAATACGCGTATAGTATTGTGGGATTATATGACACAAGCAGCCATTATATATCAGACACTACTAGGTGAGGCTCACATACAGTGCATGACCTAACACACGCGTATAGTATTGCGGTATTATGTGACACAAGCAGCTGTTGAGACACTACTAGGTGAGGCACACATACAGTGAACGACCTAACATACGCGTATAGTATTGTGGAATTATATGACACAAGCAGCCGTTGAAACACTACTAGGTGAGGCTCACATACAGTGAATGACCTAACATACGCGTATAGTATTGTGACATTATATGACACAAGCACCCGATATATAAAAGACACTACTAGGTGAGGCTCACATACAGTGAATGACCTAGCATACGCGTATAGTATTTTGGAATTATATGACACAACCAGCCGTTATATATGAGACACTACTAGGTGGGGCTCACATACAGTGCATGACCTAACATACGCGTATAGTATTGTGAGATTATATGACACAAGCAACCGTTATATATGAGACACAACTAGGTGAGGCTCACATACAGTGCAAGACCTAACATAATTGTATAGTATTGTGACATTATATGACACAAGCAGCCGTTATATATGAGACACTACTAGGTGAGGCTCCCATACAGTGAATGACCTAACATACGCATATAGTATTGTGACATTATATGACAAAAGCAGCCGTTGAGACACCACTAGGTGAGGCTCACATACAGTGAATGACCTAACATACGCGTATAGTATTGCGGCATTATATCACACAAGCAGCCATTATATATGAGACACTACTAGGTGAGGCTCACATACAGTGTATGACCTAACATACGCGGATAGTATTGTGGCATTATATGACACAAGCAGCCGTTATATATGAGACACTACTTGGTGAGGCTCACATACAGTGAATGACCTAACATACGTGTATAGGATTGTGGCATTATATGACACAACAGCCGTTATATATGAGACACTACTAGGTGAGGCTCACGAACAGTGTATGACCTAACATATGCGTATAGTACTGTAGCATTATATGACACAGGCAGCCATTATATATGAGACACTACTAGGTGAGGCTCACATACAGTGAATGACCTAACATACGTGTATAGGATTGTGGCATTATATGACACAAGCAGCCGTTATATATGAGACACTACTTGGTGAGGCTCACATACAGTGAATGACCTAACATACGTGTATAGGATTGTGGCATTATATGACACAAGCAGCCGTTATATATGAGACACTACTAGGTGAGGCTCACAACCAGTGAATGACCTAAAATACGCGTATAGTATTGTGGGATTATATGTCACAAGCAGCCATTATATATTAGACACTACTAGGTGAGGCTCACATACAGTGCATGACCTAACACACGCGTATAGGATTGTGGCATTATATGACACAAGCAGACGTTATATATGAGACACTTCTAGGTGAGGCTCACAACCAGTGAATGACCTAAAATACGCGTATAGTATTGTGGGATTATATGACACAAGCAGCCATTATATATCAGATACTACTAGGTGAGGCTCACATACAGTGCATGACCTAACACACGCGTATAGTATTGCGGCATTATGTGACACAAGCAGCTGTTGAGACACTACTAGGTGAGGCACACATACAGTGAACGACCTAACATACGCGTATAGTATTGTGGAATTATATGACACAAGCAGCCGTTGAAACACTACTAGGTGAGGCATACATACAGTGAATGACCTAACATACGCGTATAGTATTGTGACATTATATGACACAAGCACCCGATATATAAAAGACACTACTAGGTGAGGCTCACACACAGTGAATGACCGAACATACGCGTGCAGTATTCTGACATTATATGAAACAAGCAGCCATTATATATGTGACACTACTAGGTGAGGCTCACATAAAGTGAATGACCTAACATACGCGTATAGTATTGTGACATTATATGACACAAGCAGCCGTTATATATGAAACACTACTAGGTGAGGCTCACATACCGAGAAATGACCTAACATACGCGTATAGCATTGCGGCATTATATGACACAAGCAGACGTTATTATGAAACACTACTAGGTGAAGGTCACATACAGTGAATGACCTAACATACACGATTAGTATTGCAGCATTATATGACACAAGCAGCCGTTATATATAAGACAGTACTAGGTGAGTCTCACATACAGTGAATGACCTAAAATACACGTATGGTCTTTTGGCATTATATGACACAAGCAGCCATTATATATGAGACACTACTAGGTGAGGCTCACATACAGTGAATGACCAAAAATACGCATATAGTATTGTGGGATTATATGACACAAGCGGCCGTTGAGACGCTACTAGGTGAAGATCACATACAGTAAATGACATAACATACGAGTAAAGTATTGTGCCGTTAAATGACACAAGCAGCCGTTATATATGAAACACTACTAGGTGAAGCTCACATACAGAGAAACGACCTAACATACACGATTAGTATTGCGGCATTATATGACACAAGCAGCCGTTATATATGAGACACTACTAGGTGAAGCTCACATACAGTGAATGACTTAACGTACACATATAGTCTTTTGGCATTATATGACACAAGCAGCCGTTATATATGAGACACTACGAGGTGAGGCTCACATACAGTGAATGACCTAACAAACGCGTATAGTATTATGACATATGACACAAGCTACCCTTATATATGAGACACTACTAGGTGAGGCTCACATACAGTCAATGATCTAACATACGCGTATAGTATTGTGACATTATATGACACAAGTAGCCGATATATATGACACTACTAGGTGAGGATCACATACAGTGAATGACCTAACATACGCATATACTATTGTGACATTATATGACACAAGCAGCCGTTATATATGTGACACTACTAGGTGAAGCTCACATACAGAGATATGACCTAACATACACTATTAGTATTGTGACATTAAATGACACAAGCAGTTGTTATATATGAGACACTACTAGGTGAGGCTCACATACAGTCAATGATCTAACATACGCGTATAGTATTGTGAAATTATATGACACAAGCAGCCGTTATATATGAGACACTACTACGTGAAGCTTTCATACAGTGAATGACCTAACATAAACATATAGTATTGTGGCATTATATGACACAAGAAAGCCGTTGAGACACTACTAAGTGAAACTCACATACAGTGAATGACCTAACATGCGCGTATAGTATTGCGGCATTATATGACGCAAGCAGCCGTTAAATATGAAGCACTACTATTAGAGGCTCACATACAGTGAATGACCTAACATACACGTATAGTATTGTGACATTATATGACACAAGCAGCCGTTATATATGAGACACTACTAGGTGAGGCTCACATACAGTCAGTGATCTAACGTACGCATATAGTATTGTGACATTATATGACACAAGCAGCCGTTATATATGAGACACTACTAGGTGAGGCCCACATACAGTCAGTGATCTAACATACACGTATAGTATTGTGACATTATATGACACAAGCAGCCGTTATATATGAGACACTACTAGGTGAGGCCCACATACAGTCAGTGATCTAACATACACGTATAGTATTGTGACATTATATGACACAAGCAGCCGTTATATATGAGACACTACTAGGTGAGGCCCACATACAGTCAGTGATCTAACGTACGCGTATAGTATTGCGGCATTATATGACACAAGCAGCCGTTATATATGAGACACTACTAGGTGAGGCCCACATACAGTCAGTGATCTAACGTACGCGTATAGTATTGCGACATTATATGACACAAGCAGCCGTTATATATGAGACACTACTAGGTGAGGCCCACATACAGTCAGTGATCTAACGTACGCGTATAGTATTGCGGCATTATATGACACAAGCAGCCGTTATATATGAGACACTACTAGGTGAGGCCCACATACAGTCAGTGATCTAACGTACGCGTATAGTATTGTGACATTATATGACACAAGCAGCCGTTATATATGAGACACTACTAGGTGAGGCCCACATACAGTCAGTGATCTAACGTACGCGTATAGTATTGCGGCATTATATGACACAAGCAGTCGTTATATATGAGACACTACTAGGTGAGGCCCACATACAGTCAGTGATCTAACGTACGCGTATAGTATTGCGGCATTATATGACACAAGCAGTCGTTATATATGAGACACTACTAGGTGAGGCCCACATACAGTCAGTGATCTAACGTACGCGTATAGTATTGCGGCATTATATGACACAAGCAGTCGTTATATATGAGACACTACTAGGTGAGGCCCACATACAGTCAGTGATCTAACGTACGCGTATAGTATTGCGGCATTATATGTCACAAGCAGTCGTTATATATGAGACACTACTAGGTGAGGCTCACATACAGTCAGTGATCTAACGTACGCGTATAGTATTGCGGCATTATATGACACAAGCAGTCGTTATATATGAGACACTACTAGGTGAGGCCCACATACAGTCAGTGATCTAACGTACGCGTATAGTATTGCGGCATTATATGACACAAGCAGTCGTTATATATGAGACACTACTAGGTGAGGCTCACATACAGTGAATGACCTAACATACACGTATAGTCTTTTGGCATTATATGACACAAGCGACCGTTGAGACATTATAGGTGAAGCTCACATACAGTGAATGACCTAACATACGATTATAGTATTGTGACATTATATGACACAAGCAGTCGTTGAGACACTACTAGGTGAAGCTCACATATAGTAAATGACCAAACATACGCGTATAGTATTGTGACATTATATGACATAAGCAGCTGTTATATATGAAACACTACTAGGTGAGGCTCACATACAGCAAATGACCAAACATACGCGTATAGTATTGCGCCATTATATGACATAAGCAGCCGTTATATATGAGACACTACTAGGTGAAGCTCACATAAAAGAAATGACCTAATATACACGATTACTATTGCGGCTTTATATGACACAAGCTGCCGTTATATATGAGACACTACGAGGTGAGGCTCACATACAGTGAATGACCTAACATACGCGTATAGTATTGTGACATTAAATGATGCAAGCAGCCTTAATGTATGAGACACTACTAGGTGAGGCTCACATACAGTCAATGATCTAACATACGCGTATAGTATTGTGACATTACATGTAACAAGCAGCCGTTATATATGAGACACTACTAGGTGAAGCTCACATACAGTGAATGACCTAACATATGCGTATAGTATTGTGACATTATATGAAACAAGCAGCCATTATATATAAGACACTACTAGGTGAGGATCACATACAGTGAATGACCTAACATACGCGTATAGTATTGTGACACTATATGACAGAAGCAGCCGTTATATATGTGACACTACTAGGAGAAGCTCACATACAGAGAAATGACCTAACATACGCGTATAGTATTGTGACATTAAATGATGCAAGCAGCCTTAATGTATGAGACACTACTAGGTGAGGCTCACATACAGTCAATGATCTAACATACGCGTATAGTATTGTGACATTACATGTAACAAGCAGCCGTTATATATGAGACACTACTAGGTGAAGCTCACATACAGTGAATGACCTAACATATGCGTATAGTATTGTGACATTATATGACACAAGAAGCAGTTATATATGAGACAATACTAGGTGAGGCCCACATACAGTGAATGACCTAACATACGCGTATAGTATTGTGGCATTATATGACATGGGCAGCCGTTGAGACACCACTAGGAGAGGCTCACATACAGTGAATGAACTAACATACGCGTATAGTACTGTGACATTATATAACACAAGCAGCTGTTGAGACACTACTAGGTGAAGCTCACATACAGTAAATGACCTAACATACGCGTATAGTATTGTGACAATATATAACACAAGCAGCCGTTGAGACACTACTAGGTGAAGCTCACATACAGTAAATGACCTAACATACGCGTATAGTATTGTGACATTACATGACATAAGCAGCCGTTATATATGAGATATTACTAGGTGAGGCTGACGTATAGTGAATGACCTAACATACGCATATAATATTGTGATATTGTATGACACAAGCAGCCGTTGAGACACCATTAGGTGAGGCTCACATACACTGAATGACATAACATACACGTATAGTATTGCGGCATTATATTACACATGCAGCCATTATATATGAGCCACTACCAAGTGAGGCTCACATACAGTGAATGACCTAACATACATGTATAGTGTTTTGTCATTATATGACACAAGCAGCCGTTATATATGAGACACTACTAGGTGAGGCTCACATACAGTGAATGATCTAACATACGCGTATAGTATTGTGACATTATATAACACAAGCAGCCGTTATATATGTGACACTACTAGGTGAGGCTCACATACAGTGAATGACCTAACATACGCGTATAGTATTGTGGCATTATATGACACAAGCAGCCGTTGAGACACTACTAAGTGAAGCCCACATACAGTAAATGACCTAACATACGCGTATAGTATTGTGACATTATATAACATAAGCAGCCGTTGAGACACCATTAGGTGAGGCTCACATACAGTGAATGACCTAACATACGCGTATAGTTTTAAAGCATTATATTACACAAGCAGCCATTATATATGAGCCACTACCAAGTGAGGCTCACAAACAGTGCATTTCCTAACATACGCATATAGTATTGTGGCATTATATGACACAAGCAGCCGTTATATATGAGACACTACTAGGTGAGGGTCAAATACAGTGAATGACCAAACATACGCGTATAGTATTAAGACATTATATCACACAAGCAGCCGTTATATATGAGACATTACTAGGTGAAGCTCACATGCAGTGAATGACCTAACATACGCGTATAGTATTGTGACATTATATGAGAAAAACAGCCGTTATATATGAAACACTACTAGGTGAGGCTCACATACCGAGAAATGACCTAACATACGCGTATAGCATTGCGGCATTATATGACACAAGAAGACGTTATTATGAAACACTACTAGGTGAAGGTTACATACAGTGAATGACCTAACACACACGATTAGTATTGCAGCATTATATGACACAAGCAGCCGTTATATATGAGACAGTACTAGGTGAGGCTCACATACAGTGAATGACCTAACATACACGTATCGTCTTTTGGCATTATATGACACAAGCAGCCATTATATATGAGACACTACTAGGTGAGGCTCGCATACAGTGAATGACCTAAAATACGCGTATAGTATTGTGGGATTATATGACACAAGCAACCGTTGAGACACTACTAGGTGAAGCTCACATACAGTAAATGACCTAACATACGCGTATAGTATTGTGACATTATATGACATAAGCAGCCGTTGGGACACCATTAGGTGAGGCTCACATACAGTGAATGATCTAAGATACGCGTATAGTATTGTGACATTATATGACACAAGCAGCTGTTTAGACACTACTAGGTGAAGCCCACATACAGTACATGACCTAACATACGCGTAAAGTACTGTGGCATTATATGACACAAGCAGCGGTTATATATGAAATACTACTAGGTGAGGCTCACACACAGTGAATGACCTAACATACGCGTGTAGTATTGCGGCATTATATGACACAAGCAGCCGTTGTGTATGAGACACTACTAGGTGAGGCTCAAATACAGTGAATTACCAAACATACGCGTATAGTATTGTGGCATTTTATGACACAAGCAGCCATTATATATGAGACATTACTAGGTGAAGCTCACATGCAGTGAATGACCTAACATACGCGTATAGTATTGTGACATTATATGACACAAGCACCCGATATATAAAGGACACTACTAGGTGAGGCTCACATACAGTGAATGACCGAACATACGCGTGCAGTATTCTGACATTATATGAAACAAGCAGCCATTATATTAGTGACACTACTAGGTGAGGCTCACATAAAGTGACTGAACTAACATACGCGTATAGTATTGTGACATTATATGACACAAGCAGCCGTTTTATATGAAACACTACTAGGTGAGGCTCACATACCGAGAATTGACCTAACATACGCGTATAGCATTGCGGCATTATATGACACAGGCAGACGTTATTATGAAACACTACTAGGTGAAGGTCACATACAGTGAATGACATAACATACACGATTAGTATTGCAGCATTATATGACACAAGCAGCCCTTATATATGAGACAGTACTAGGTAAGGCTCACATACAGTGAATGACCTAACATACACGTATCGTCTTTTGGCATTATATGACACAAGCAGCCATTATATATGAGACACTACTAGGTGAGGCTCGCATACAGTGACTGACCTAAAATACGCGTATAGTATTGTGGGATTATATGACACAAGCAGCCGTTGAGACACTACTAGGTGAAGCTCATATACAGTAAATGACCTAACATACGAGTACAGTATTGTGACATTATATGACATAAGCAGCCGTTATATATGAGACACTACTAGGTGAGACTCACATACAGTGAATGACCTAACATACGTGTATAGTATTGCGCCATTAAATGACACAAGCAGCCGTTATATATGAAACACTACTAGGTGAAGCTCACATACAGAGAAATGACCTAACATACACGATTAGTATTGCGGCATTATATGACACAAGCAGCCGTTATATATGAGACACTACTAGGTGAGGCTCACATACAGTGAAAGACTTAACTTACACGTATAGTTTTTTGGCATTATATGACACAAGCAGCCGTTATATATGAGACACTACGAGGTGAGCCACACATACAGTGAATGACCTAACATACGCGTATAGTATTGTGACATTATATGACACAAGCTGCCCTTATATATGAGACACTACTAGGTGAGGCTCACATACAGTCAATGATCTAACATACGTGTATAGTATTGTGACATTATATGACACAAGTAGCCGATATATATAAGACACTACTAGGTGAGGATCACATACAGTGAATGACCTAACATACGCATATACCATTGTGACATTATATGACACAAGCAGCCGTTATATATGTGACACTACTAGGTGAAGCTCACATACAGATATATGACCTAACATACACTATTAGTATTGCGGCATTATATGACACAAGCAGCCGTTATATATGAGACACTACTAGGTGAGGCTCACATACAGTCAATGATCTAACATACGCGTATAGTATTGTGAAATTATGACACAAGCAGTCGTTATATATGAGACACTACTAGGTGAGGCTCACATACAGTCAATGATCTAACATACGCGTATAGTATTGTGAAATTATGACACAAGCAGTCGTTATATATGAGACACTACTAGGTGAGGCTCACATACAGTCAATGATCTAACATACGCGTATAGTATTGTGACATTATATGACTCAAGCAGTCGTTATATATGAGACACTACTAGGTGAGGCCCACATACAGTCAGTGATCTAACGTACGCGTATAGTATTGTGACATTATATGACACAAGCAGTCGTTATATATGAGACACTACTAGGTGAGGCTCACATACAGTGAATGGCCTAACATACGATTATAGTATTGTGACATTATATGACACAAGCAGTCGTTGAGACACTATAGGTGAAGCTCACATACAGTGAATGACCTAACATACGATTATAGTATTGTGACATTATATGACACAAGCAGTCGTTGAGACACTACTAGGTGAAGCTCACATATAGTAAATGACCAAACATACCCGTATAGTATTGTGACATTATATGACATAAGCAGCTGTTATATATGAAACACTACTAGGTGAGGCTCACATAAAAGAAATGACCTAATATACACGATTACTATTGCGGCATTATATGACACAAGCTGCCGTTATATATGAGACACTACTACGTGAGACTCACATACAGTGAATGTCCTAACATACACGTATAGTCTTTTGCATTATATGACACAAGCAGCCGTTATATATGAGACACTACTAGGTGAAGCTCACATACAGTGAGTGACCTAACATACGCGTATAGTATTGTGACATTATATGACATGGGCAGCCGTTGAGACACCACTACGAGAGGCTCACATACAGTGAATGACCTAACATACGCGTATAGTACTGTAACATTATATAACACAAGCAGCTGTTCAGACACTACTAGGTGAATCTCACATACAGTAAATGACCTAACATACGCATATAGTATTGTGACATTATACAACACAAGCAGCCGTTGAGACACTACTAGGTGAGGCTCACATACAGTGAATGACCTAACATACGCGTATAGTATTGTGACAGTATATAACACAAGCAGCTGTTGAGACACTACTAGGTGAAGCTCACATACAGTAAATGACCTAACATACGCGTATAGTATTGTGACATTACATGACATAAGCAGCCGTTATATATGAGATATTACTAGGTGAGGCTGACGTATAGTGAATGACCTAACATACGCATAGAATATTGTGATATTGTATGACACAAGCAGCCGTTGAGACACCATTAGGTGAGGCTCACATACAGTGAATGACATAACATATGCGTATAGTATTGCGGAATTATATTACACATGCAGTCATTATATATGAGCCACTACCAATAGAGGCTCACAAACAGTGTATGACCTAACATACGCGTATAGTATTGTGGCACTATATGTCACAAGCAGCGGATATATATGAAACACTACTAGGTGAGGCTCACATACAGTGAATGACCTAACATACACGTGTAGTATTGCAGGATTATATGACACAAGCAGCCTTTACATATGAAACACTACTAGGTGAGGCTGACATAGTGAATGACCAAACATACGCATATAATATTGTGATATTGTATGACACAAGCAGCCGTTGAGACACCATTAGGTGAGGCTCACATACACTGAATGACATAATATACACTTATAGTATTGCGGCATTATATTACAATTGCAGCCATTATATACGAGCCACTACCAAGTGAGGCTCACAAACAGTGCATGACCTAACACACGCGTATAGTATTGAGGTATTATGTGACACAAGCAGCCGTTATATATGAGACACTACTAGGTGAGGCTCACAACCAGTGAATGATCTAACATACGCGTATAGTATTGTGACATTATATAACACAAGCAGCCGTTATATATGTGACACTACTAGGTGAGGCTCACATACAGTGAATGACCTAATATACGCGTATAGTATTGTGGCATTATATGACACAAGCAGCCGTTGAGACACTACTAGGTGAAGCCCACATACAGTAAATGACCTAACATACGCGTATAGTATTGTGACATGATATGACATAAGCAGCCATTATATATGAGCCACTACCAAGTGAGGCTCACAAACAGTGCATTTCCTAACATACGCATATAGTATTGTGGCATTATATGACACAAGCAGCGGATATATATGAAACACTACTAGGTGAGGCTCACACACAGTGAATGACCTAACATACGCGTGTAGTATTGCGGCATTATATGACACAAGCAGCCGTTATATATGAGACACTACTAGGTGAGGCTCAAATACAGTGAATGACCAAACATACGCGTATAGTATTAAGACATTATATGACACAAGCAGCCGTTAAATATGAGACATTACTAGGTGAAGCTCACATGCAGTGAATGACCTAACATACGCGTATAGTATTGTGACATTATATGACACAAGCAGCCGTTATATGTGAAACACTACTAGGTGAGGCTCACATACCGAGAAATGACCTAACATATGCGTATAGCATTGCGGCATTATATGACACAAGAAGACGTTATTATGAAACACTACTAGGTGAAGGTCACATACAGTGAATGACCTAACACACACGATTAGTATTGCAGCATTATGACACAAGCAGCCGTTATATATGAGACAGTACTAGGTGAGGCTCACATACAGTGAATGACCTAACATACACGTATCGTCTTTTGGCATTATATGACACAAGCAGCCATTATATATGAGACGCTACTAGGTGAGGCTCGCATACAGTGAATGACCTAAAATACGCGTATAGTATTGTGGGGTTATATGACACAAGCAACCGTTGAGACACTACTAGGTGAAGCTCACATACAGTAAATGACCTAACATACGAGTATAGTATTGTGACATTATATGACATAAGCAGCCGTTATATGAGACACTACTAGGTGAGGCTCACATACAGTGAATGACCTAACATACGTGTATAGTATTGCGCCATTACATGACACAAGCAGCCGTTATATATGAAACACTACTAGATGAAGCTCACATACAGAGAAGTGACCTAACATACACGATTAGTATTGCGGCATTATATGACACAAGCAGCCGTTACACATGAGACACTAATAGGTGAGGCTCACATACAGTGAATGACTTAACATACAGGTATTGTCTTTTGCCATTATATGACACAAGCAGCCGTTATATAAGAGACGCTACGAGGTGAGGCTCACATACAGTGAATGACCTAACATCCGCGTATAGTATTGTGACATTATATGACACAAGCTGCCCTTATATATGAGACACTACTAGGTGAGGCTCACATACAGTCAATGATCTAACATACGCGTATAGTATTGTGACCTTATATATCACAAGTAGCCGACACAAGTATATATATATGACACTACTAGGTGAGGATCACATACAGTGAATGACCTAACATTCGCATATACCATTGTGACATTATATGACACAAGCAGCCGTTATATAAGTGACACTACTAGGTGAAGCTCACATACAGAGATATGACCTAACATACACTATTAGTATTGCGGCATTATATGACACAAGCAGCCGTTATATATGAGACACTACTAGGTGAGGCTCACATACAGTGAATGACCTAACATACGCTTGTAGTATTGTGACATTATATGACACAAGCAGTCGTTATATATGAGACACTACTAGGTGAGGCTCACATACAGTCAAAAATCTAACATACGCGTATAGTATTGTGAAATTATATGACACAAGCAGCCGTTATATATGAGACACTACTAGGAGAAGCTCACATACAAGGAATGACCTAACATACGCATATAGTATTGTGGCATTATATGACACAAGCAGCCGTTGAGACACTAGTAAGTGAGGCTCACATACAGTGAATGACCTAACATGCGCGTATAGTATTGCGGCATTATATGACACAAGCAGCCGTTATATATGAAACACTACTATGTGAGGCTCACATACAGTGAATGATCTAACATACGCGTATAGTATTGTGACATTATATGACACAAGCAGCCGTTATATATGAGACATTACCAGGTGAAGCTCACATGCAGTGAATGACCTACCATATGCGTATAGTATTGTGGCATTATATGACACAAGCAGCCGATATATAAAAGGCACTATTAGGTGAGGCTCACATACAGTGAATGACCTAAAATACGCGTATAGTATTGTGGGATTATATGACACAAGAAGCCATTATATATGAGACACTACTAGGTGAGGCTCACATACAGTGCATGACCTAACACACGCGTATAGGATTGTGGCATTATATGACACAAGCAGACGTTATATATGAGACACTTCTAGGTGAGGCTCACAACCAGTGAATGACCTAAAATACGCGTATAGTATTGTGGGATTATATGACACAAGCAGCCATTATATATCAGACACTACTAGGTGAGGCTCACATACAGTGCATGACCTAACACACGCGTATAGTATTGCGGTATTATGTGACACAAGCAGCTGTTGAGACACTACTAGGTGAGGCACACATACAGTGAACGACCTAACATACGCGTATAGTATTGTGGAATTATATGACACAAGCAGCCGTTGAAACACTACTAGGTGAGGCTCACATACAGTGAATGACCTAACATACGCGTATAGTATTGTGACATTATATGACACAAGCACCCGATATATAAAAGACACTACTAGGTGAGGCTCACATACAGTGAATGACCTAACATACGCGTATAGTATTTTGGAATTATATGACACAACCAGCCGTTATATATGAGACACTACTAGGTGAGGCTCACATACAGTGCATGACCTAACATACGCGTATAGTATTGTGAGATTATATGACACAAGCAACCGTTATATATGAGACACAACTAGGTGAGGCTCACATACAGTGCAAGACCTAACATAATTGTATAGTATTGTGACATTATATGACACAAGCAGCCGTTATATATGAGACACTACTAGGTGAGGCTCCCATACAGTGAATGACCTAACATACGCATATAGTATTGTGACATTATATGACACAAGCAGCCGTTGAGACACCACTAGGTGAGGCTCACATACAGTGAATGACCTAACATACGCGTATAGTATTGCGGCATTATATGACACAAGCAGCCATTATATATGAGACACTACTAGGTGAGGCTCACATACAGTGTATGACCTAACATACGCGGATAGTATTGTGGCATTATATGACACAAGCAGCCGTTATATATGAGACACTACAAGGTGAGGCTCACATACAGTGAATGACCTAACATACGTGTATAGGATTGTGGCATTATATGATGCAGGCAGCCATTATATATGAGACACTACTAGAGGAGGCTCACAAACAGTGTATGACCTAACATATGCGTATAGTATTGTGGCATTATATGACACAACAGCCGTTATATATGAGACACTACTAGGTGAGGCTCACGAACAGTGTATGACCTAACATATGCGTATAGTACTGTAGCATTATATGACACAGGCAGCCATTATATATGAGACACTACTAGGTGAGGCTCACATACAGTGAATGACCTAACATACGTGTATAGGATTGTGGCATTATATGACACAAGCAGCCGTTATATATGAGACACTACTTGGTGAGGCTCACATACAGTGAATGACCTAACATACGTGTATAGGATTGTGGCATTATATGACACAAGCAGCCGTTATATATGAGACACTACTAGGTGAGGCTCACAACCAGTGAATGACCTAAAATACGCGTATAGTATTGTGGGATTATATGTCACAAGCAGCCATTATATATTAGACACTACTAGGTGAGGCTCACATACAGTGCATGACCTAACACACGCGTATAGGATTGTGGCATTATATGACACAAGCAGACGTTATATATGAGACACTTCTAGGTGAGGCTCACAACCAGTGAATGACCTAAAATACGCGTATAGTATTGTGGGATTATATGACACAAGCAGCCATTATATATCAGATACTACTAGGTGAGGCTCACATACAGTGCATGACCTAACACACGCGTATAGTATTGCGGCATTATGTGACACAAGCAGCTGTTGAGACACTACTAGGTGAGGCACACATACAGTGAACGACCTAACATACGCGTATAGTATTGTGGAATTATATGACACAAGCAGCCGTTGAAACACTACTAGGTGAGGCATACATACAGTGAATGACCTAACATACGCGTATAGTATTGTGACATTATATGACACAAGCACCCGATATATAAAAGACACTACTAGGTGAGGCTCACATACAGTGAATGACCGAACATACGCGTGCAGTATTCTGACATTATATGAAACAAGCAGCCATTATATATGTGACACTACTAGGTGAGGCTCACATAAAGTGAATGACCTAACATACGCGTATAGTATTGTGACATTATATGACACAAGCAGCCGTTATATATGAAACACTACTAGGTGAGGCTCACATACCGAGAAATGACCTAACATACGCGTATAGCATTGCGGCATTATATGACACAAGCAGACGTTATTATGAAACACTACTAGGTGAAGGTCACATACAGTGAATGACCTAACATACACGATTAGTATTGCAGCATTATATGACACAAGCAGCCGTTATATATAAGACAGTACTAGGTGAGTCTCACATACAGTGAATGACCTAAAATACACGTATGGTCTTTTGGCATTATATGACACAAGCAGCCATTATATATGAGACACTACTAGGTGAGGCTCACATACAGTGAATGACCAAAAATACGCATATAGTATTGTGGGATTATATGACACAAGCGGCCGTTGAGACGCTACTAGGTGAAGATCACATACAGTAAATGACCTAACATACGAGTAAAGTATTGTGCCGTTAAATGACACAAGCAGCCGTTATATATGAAACACTACTAGGTGAAGCTCACATACAGAGAAACGACCTAACATACACGATTAGTATTGCGGCATTATATGACACAAGCAGCCGTTATATATGAGACACTACTAGGTGAAGCTCACATACAGTGAATGACTTAACGTACACATATAGTCTTTTGGCATTATATGACACAAGCTACCCTTATATATGAGACACTACTAGGTGAGGCTCACATACAGTCAATGATCTAACATACGCGTATAGTATTGTGACATTATATGACACAAGTAGCCGATATATATGACACTACTAGGTGAGGATCACATACAGTGAATGACCTAACATACGCATATACTATTGTGACATTATATGACACAAGCAGCCGTTATATATGTGACACTACTAGGTGAAGCTCACATACAGAGATATGACCTAACATACACTATTAGTATTGTGACATTAAATGACACAAGCAGTTGTTATATATGAGACACTACTAGGTGAGGCTCACATACAGTCAATGATCTAACATACGCGTATAGTATTGTGAAATTATATGACACAAGCAGCCGTTATATATGAGACACTACTACGTGAAGGTTTCATACAGTGAATGACCTAACATAAACATATAGTATTGTGGCATTATATGACACAAGAAAGCCGTTGAGACACTACTAAGTGAAACTCACATACAGTGAATGACCTAACATGCGCGTATAGTATTGCGGCATTATATGACGCAAGCAGCCGTTAAATATGAAGCACTACTATTAGAGGCTCACATACAGTGAATGACCTAACATACACGTATAGTATTGTGACATTATATGACACAAGCAGCCGTTATATATGTGACACTACTAGGTGAGGCTCACATACAGTCAGTGATCTAACGTACGCATATAGTATTGTGACATTATATGACACAAGCAGCCGTTATATATGAGACACTACTAGGTGAGGCCCACATACAGTCAGTGATCTAACATACACGTATAGTATTGTGACATTATATGACACAAGCAGCCGTTATATATGAGACACTACTAGGTGAGGCCCACATACAGTCAGTGATCTAACATACACGTATAGTATTGTGACATTATATGACACAAGCAGCCGTTATATATGAGACACTACTAGGTGAGGCCCACATACAGTCAGTGATCTAACGTACGCGTATAGTATTGTGACATTATATGACACAAGCAGCCGTTATATATGAGACACTACTAGGTGAGGCCCACATACAGTCAGTGATCTAACGTACGCGTATAGTATTGCGGCATTATATGACACAAGCAGTCGTTATATATGAGACACTACTAGGTGAGGCCCACATACAGTCAGTGATCTAACGTACGCGTATAGTATTGCGGCATTATATGACACAAGCAGCCGTTATATATGAGACACTACTAGGTGAGGCCCACATACAGTCAGTGATCTAACGTACGCGTATAGTATTGCGGCATTATATGACACAAGCAGCCGTTATATATGAGACACTACTAGGTGAGGCCCACATACAGTCAGTGATCTAACGTACGCGTATAGTATTGTGACATTATATGACACAAGCAGCCGTTATATATGAGACACTACTAGGTGAGGCCCACATACAGTCAGTGATCTAACGTACGCGTATAGTATTGCGGCATTATATGACACAAGCAGCCGTTATATATGAGACACTACTAGGTGAGGCCCACATACAGTCAGTGATCTAACGTACGCGTATAGTATTGCGGCATTATATGACACAAGCAGCCGTTATATATGAGACACTACTAGGTGAGGCCCACATACAGTCAGTGATCTAACGTACGCGTATAGTATTGTGACATTATATGACACAAGCAGCCGTTATATATGAGACACTACTAGGTGAGGCCCACATACAGTCAGTGATCTAACGTACGCGTATAGTATTGTGACATTATATGACACAAGCAGCCGTTATATATGAGACACTACTAGGTGAGGCCCACATACAGTCAGTGATCTAACATACACGTATAGTATTGTGACATTATATGACACAAGCAGCCGTTATATATGAGACACTACTAGGTGAGGCCCACATACAGTCAGTGATGTAACGTACGCGTATAGTATTGTGACATTATATGACACAAGCAGCCGTTATATATGAGACACTACTAGGTGAGGCCCACATACAGTCAGTGATCTAACGTACGCGTATAGTATTGTGACATTATATGACACAAGCAGCCGTTATATATGAGACACTACTAGGTGAGGCCCACATACAGTCAGTGATCTAACGTACGCGTATAGTATTGCGGCATTATATGACACAAGCAGTCGTTATATATGAGACACTACTAGGTGAGGCTCAATTACAGTGAATGACCTAACATACACGTATAGTCTTTTGGCATTATATGACACAAGCGACCGTTGAGACATTATAGGTGAAGCTCACATACAGTGAATGACCTAACATACGATTATAGTATTGTGACATTATATGACACAAGCAGTCGTTGAGACACTACTAGGTGAAGCTCACATATAGTAAATGACCAAACATACGCGTATAGTATTGTGACATTATATGACATAAGCAGCTGTTATATATGAAACACTACTAGGTGAGGCTCACATACAGCAAATGACCAAACATACGCGTATAGTATTGCGCCATTATATGACATAAGCAGCCGTTATATATGAGACACTACTAGGTGAAGCTCACATAAAAGAAATGACCTAATATACACGATTACTATTGCGGCTTTATATGACACAAGCTGCCGTTATATATGAGACACTACGAGGTGAGGCTCACATACAGTGAATGACCTAACATACGCGTATAGTATTGTGACATTAAATGATGCAAGCAGCCTTAATGTATGAGACACTACTAGGTGAGGCTCACATACAGTCAATGATCTAACATACGCGTATAGTATTGTGACATTACATGTAACAAGCAGCCGTTATATATGAGACACTACTAGGTGAAGCTCACATACAGTGAATGACCTAACATATGCGTATAGTATTGTGACATTATATGAAACAAGCAGCCATTATATATAAGACACTACTAGGTGAGGATCACATACAGTGAATGACCTAACATACGCGTATAGTATTGTGACACTATATGACAGAAGCAGCCGTTATATATGTGACACTACTAGGAGAAGCTCACATACAGAGAAATGACCTAACATACACGATTAGTATTGTGACATTATAGGACAAAAGCAGCCGTTATATATGAGACACTAATAGGTGAGGCTCACATACAGTGAATGACCTAACATACACATATAGTCTTTTGGCATTATATGACACAAGCAGCAGTTATATATGAGACAATACTAGGTGAGGCCCACATACAGTGAATGACCTAACATACGCGTATAGTATTGTGGCATTATATGACATGCGCAGCCGTTGAGACACCACTAGGAGAGGCTCACATACAGTGAATGAACTAACATACGCGTATAGTACTGTGACATTATATAACACAAGCAGCTGTTGAGACACTACTAGGTGAAGCTCACATACAGTAAATGACCTAACACACGCGTATAGTATTGTGACAATATATAACACAAGCAGCCGTTGAGACACTACTAGGTGAAGCTCACATACCGTAAATGACCTAACATACGCATATAGTATTGTGACATTACATGACATAAGCAGCCGTTATATATGAGATATTACTAGGTGAGGCTGACGTATAGTGAATGACCTAACATACGCATATAATATTGTGATATTGTATGACACAAGCAGCCGTTGAGACACCATTAGGTGAGGCTCACATACACTGAATGACATAACATACACGTATAGTATTGCGGCATTATATTACACATGCAGCCATTATATATGAGCCACTACCAAGTGAGGCTCACATACAGTGAATGACATAACATACATGTATAGTGTTTTGTCATTATATGACACAAGCAGCCGTTATATATGAGACACTACTAGGTGAGGCTCACATACAGTGAATGATCTAACATACGCGTATAGTATTGTGACATTATATAACACAAGCAGCCGTTATATATGTGACACTACTAGGTGAGGCTCACATACAGTGAATGACCTAACATACGCGTATAGTATTGTGGCATTATATGACACAAGCAGCCGTTGAGACACTACTAAGTGAAGCCCACATACAGTAAATGACCTAACATACGCGTATAGTATTGTGACATTATATAACATAAGCAGCCGTTGAGACACCATTAGGTGAGGCTCACATACAGTGAATGACCTAACATACGCGTATAGTTTTAAAGCATTATATTACAGAAGCATACATTATATATGAGCCACTACCAAGTGAGGCTCACAAACAGTGCATTTCCTAACATACGCATATAGTATTGTGGCATTATATGACACAAGCAGCCGTTATATATGAGACACTACTAGGTGAGGGTCAAATACAGTGAATGACCAAACATACGCGTATAGTATTAAGACATTATATCACACAAGCAGCCGTTATATATGAGACATTACTAGGTGAAGCTCACATGCAGTGAATGACCTAACATACGCGTATAGTATTGTGACATTATATGAGAAAAACAGCCGTTATATATGAAACACTACTAGGTGAGGCTCACATACCGAGAAATGACCTAACATACGCGTATAGCATTGCGGCATTATATGACACAAGAAGACGTTATTATGAAACACTACTAGGTGAAGGTTACATACAGTGAATGACCTAACACACACGATTAGTATTGCAGCATTATATGACACAAGCAACCGTTATATATGAGACAGTACTAGGTGAGGCTCACATACAGTGAATGACCTAACATACACGTATCGTCTTTTGGCATTATATGACACAAGCAGCCATTATATATGAGACACTACTAGGTGAGGCTCGCATACAGTGAATGACCTAAAATACGCGTATAGTATTGTGGGATTATATGACACAAGCAACCGTTGAGACACTACTAGGTGAAGCTCACATACAGTAAATGACCTAACATACGCGTATAGTATTGTGACATTATATGACATAAGCAGCCGTTGGGACACCATTAGGTGAGGCTCACATACAGTGAATGATCTAAGATACGCGTATAGTATTGTGACATTATATGACACAAGCAGCTGTTTAGACACTACTAGGTGAAGCCCACATACAGTACATGACCTAACATACGCGTAAAGTACTGTGGCATTATATGACACAAGCAGCGGTTATATATGAAACACTACTAGGTGAGGCTCACACACAGTGAATGACCTAACATACGCGTGTAGTATTGCGGCATTATATGACACAAGCAGCCGTTGTGTATGAGACACTACTAGGTGAGGCTCAAATACAGTGAATGACCAAACATACGCGTATAGTATTGTGGCATTTTATGACACAAGCAGCCATTATATATGAGACATTACTAGGTGAAGCTCACATGCAGTGAATGACCTAACATACGCGTATAGTATTGTGACATTATATGACACAAGCACCCGATATATAAAGGACACTACTAGGTGAGGCTCACATACAGTGAATGACCGAACATACGCGTGCAGTATTCTGACATTATATGAAACAAGCAGCCATTATATATGTGACACTACTAGGTGAGGCTCACATAAAGTGACTGAACTAACATACGCGTATAGTATTGTGACATTATATGACACAAGCAGCCGTTATATATGAAACACTACTAGGTGAGGCTCACATACCGAGAATTGACCTAACATACGCGTATAGCATTGCGGCATTATATGACACAGGCAGACGTTATTATGAAACACTACTAGGTGAAGGTCACATACAGTGAATGACCTAACATACACGATTAGTATTGCAGCATTATATGACACAAGCAGCCCTTATATATGAGACAGTACTAGGTAAGGCTCACATACAGTGAATGACCTAACATACACGTATCGTCTTTTGGCATTATATGACACAAGCAGCCATTATATATGAGACACTACTAGGTGAGGCTCGCATACAGTGACTGACCTAAAATACGCGTATAGTATTGTGGGATTATATGACACAAGCAGCCGTTGAGACACTACTAGGTGAAGCTCATATACAGTAAATGACCTAACATACGAGTACAGTATTGTGACATTATATGACATAAGCAGCCGTTATATATGAGACACTACTAGGTGAGACTCACATACAGTGAATGACCTAACATACGTGTATAGTATTGCGCCATTAAATGACACAAGCAGCCGTTATATATGAAACACTACTAGGTGAAGCTCACATACAGAGAAATGACCTAACATACACGATTAGTATTGCGGCATTATATGACACAAGCAACCGTTATATATGAGACACTACTAGGTGAGGCTCACATACAGTGAAAGACTTTACTTACACGTATAGTTTTTTGGCATTATATGACACAAGCAGCCGTTATATATGAGACACTACGAGGTGAGCCACACATACAGTGAATGACCTAACATACGCGTATAGTATTGTGACATTATATGACACAAGCTGCCCTTATATATGAGACACTACTAGGTGAGGCTCACATACAGTCAATGATCTAACATACGTGTATAGTATTGTGACATTATATGACACAAGTAGCCGATATATATAAGACACTACTAGGTGAGGATCACATACAGTGAATGACCTAACATACGCATATACCATTGTGACATTATATGACACAAGCAGCCGTTATATATGTGACACTACTAGGTGAAGCTCACATACAGAGATATGACCTAACATACACTATTAGTATTGCGGCATTATATGACACAAGCAGCCGTTATATATGAGACACTACTAGGTGAGGCTCACATACAGTCAATGATCTAACATACGCGTATAGTATTTTGAAATTATATGACACAAGCAGTCGTTATATATGAGACACTACTAGGTGAGGCTCACATACAGTCAATGATCTAACATACGCGTATAGTATTGTGAAATTATGACACAAGCAGTCGTTATATATGAGACACTACTAGGTGAGGCTCACATACAGTCAATGATCTAACATACGCGTATAGTATTGTGACATTATATGACACAAGCAGTCGTTATATATGAGACACTACTAGGTGAGGCCCACATACAGTCAGTGATCTAACGTACGCGTACAGTATTGTGACATTATATGACACAAGCAGTCGTTATATATGAGACACTACTAGGTGAGGCTCACATACAGTGAATGGCCTAACATACACGTATAGTCTTTTGGCATTATATGACACAAGCAGCCGTTACATATGAGACACTACTAGGTGAGGCCCACATACAGTCAGTGATCTAACGTACGCGTATAGTATTGTGACATTATATGACACAAGCAGTCGTTATATATGAGACACTACTAGGTGAGGCCCACATACAGTCAGTGATCTAACGTACGCGTATAGTATTGTGACATTATATGACACAAGCAGTCGTTATATATGAGACACTACTAGGTGAGGCTCACATACAGTGAATGGCCTAACATACGATTATAGTATTGTGACATTATATGACACAAGCAGTCGTTGAGACACTATAAGTGAAGCTCACATACAGTCAATGACCTAACATACGATTATAGTATTGTGACATTATATGACACAAGCAGTCGTTGAGACACTACTAGGTGAAGCTCACATATAGTAAATGACCAAACATACGCGTATAGTATTGTGACATTATATGACATAAGCAGCTGTTATATATGAAACACTACTAGGTGAGGCTCACATAAAAGAAATGACCTAATATACACGATTACTATTGCGGCATTATATGACACAAGCTGCCGTTATATATGAGACACTACTACGTGAGACTCACATACAGTGAATGTCCTAACATACACGTATAGTCTTTTGCATTATATGACACAAGCAGCCGTTATATATGAGACACTACTAGGTGAAGCTCACATACAGTGAGTGACCTAACATACGCGTATAGTATTGTGACATTAAATGATACAAGCAGCCCTAATGTATGAGACACTACTAGGTGAGGCTCACATACAGTCAATGATCTAACATACGCGTATAGTACTGTGACATTACATGTCACAAGCAGCCGTTATATAAGAGACACTACTAGGTGAAGCTCACATACAGTGAATGACCTAACATATGCGTATAGTATTGTGACATTATATGACATGGGCAGCCGTTGAGACACCACTACGAGAGGCTCACATACAGTGAATGACCTAAAATACGCGTATAGTACTGTAACATTATATAACACAAGCAGCTGTTCAGACACTACTAGGTGAATCTCACATACAGTAAATGACCTAACATACGCATATAGTATTGTGACATTATACAACACAAGCAGCCGTTGAGACACTACTAGGTGAGGCTCACATACAGTGAATGACCTAACATACGCGTATAGTATTGTGACAGTATATAACACAAGCAGCTGTTGAGACACTACTAGGTGAAGCTCACATACAGTAAATGACCTAACATACGCGTATAGTATTGTGACATTACATGACATAAGCAGCCGTTATATATGAGATATTACTAGGTGAGGCTGACGTATAGTGAATGACCTAACATACGCATAGAATATTGTGATATTGTATGACACAAGCAGCCGTTGAGACACCATTAGGTGAGGCTCACATACAGTGAATGACATAACATATGCGTATAGTATTGCGGAATTATATTACACATGCAGCCATTATATATGAGCCACTACCAATAGAGGCTCACAAACAGTGTATGACCTAACATACCCGTATAGTATTGTGGCACTATATGTCACAAGCAGCGGATATATATGAAACACTACTAGGTGAGGCTCACATACAGTGAATGACCTAACATACACGTGTAGTATTGCAGGATTATATGACACAAGCAGCCTTTACATATGAAACACTACTAGGTGAGGCTGACATAGTGAATGACCAAACATACGCATATAATATTGTGATATTGTATGACACAAGCAGCCGTTGAGACACCATTAGGTGAGGCTCACATACACTGAATGACATAACATACACGTATAGTATTGCGGCATTATATTACAATTGCAGGCATTATATACGAGCCACTACCAAGTGAGGCTCACAAACAGTGCATGACCTAACACACGCGTATAGTATTGCGGTATTATGTGACACAAGCAGCCGTTATATATGAGACACTACTAGGTGAGGCTCACATACAGTGAATGATCTAACATACGCGTATAGTATTGTGACATTATATAACACAAGCAGCCGTTATATATGTGACACTACTAGGTGAGGCTCACATACAGTGAATGACCTAACATACGCGTATAGTATTGTGGCATTATATGACACAAGCAGCCGTTGAGACACTACTAGGTGAAGCCCACATACAGTAAATGACCTAACATACGCGTATAGTATTGTGACATGATATGACATAAGCAGCCATTATATATGAGCCACTACCAAGTGAGGCTCACAAACAGTGCATTTCCTAACATACGCATATAGTATTGTGGCATTATATGACACAAGCAGCGGATATATATGAAACACTACTAGGTGAGGCTCACACACAGTGAATGACCTAACATACGCGTGTAGTATTGCGGCATTATATGACACAAGCAGCCGTTATATATGAGACACTACTAGGTGAGGCTCAAATACAGTGGATGACCAAACATACGCGTATAGTATTAAGACATTATATGACATTAGCAGCCGTTAAATATGAGACATTACTAGGTGAAGCTCACATGCAGTGAATGACCTAACATACGCGTATAGTATTGTGACATTATATGACACAAGCAGCCATTATATGTGAAACACTACTAGGTGAGGCTCACATACCGAGAAATGACCTAACATATGCGTATAGCATTGCGGCATTATATGACACAAGAAGACGTTATTATGAAACACTACTAGGTGAAGGTCACATACAGTGAATGACCTAACACACACGATTAGTATTGCAGCATTATATGACACAAGCAGCCGTTATATATGAGACAGTACTAGGTGAGGCTCACATACAGTGAATGACCTAACATACACGTATCGTCTTTTGGCATTATATGACACAAGCAGCCATTATATATGAGACGCTACTAGGTGAGGCTCGCATACAGTAAATGACCTAACATACGAGTATAGTATTGTGACGTTATATGACATAAGCAGCCGTTATATGAGACACTACTAGGTGAGGCTCACATACAGTGAATGACCTAACATACGTGTATAGTATTGCGCCATTACATGACACAAGCAGCCGTTATATATGAAACACTACTAGGTAAAGCTCACATACAGAGAAGTGACCTAACATACACGATTAGTATTGCGGCATTATATGACACAAGCAGCCGTTACACATGAGACACTACTAGGTGAGGCTCACATACAGTGAATGACTTAACATACAGGTATTGTCTTTTGCCATTATATGACACAAGCAGCCGTTATATAAGAGACACTACGAGGTGAGGCTCACATACAGTGAATGACCTAACATCCGCGTATAGTATTGTGACATTATATGACACAAGCTGCCCTTATATATGAGACACTACTAGGTGAGGCTCACATACAGTCAATGATCTAACATACGCGTATAGTATTGTGACCTTATATGACACAAGTAGCCGATATATATATATATATATATATATATATATATATAAGACACTACTAGGTGAGGATCACATACAGTGAATGACCTAACATTCGCATATACCATTGTGACATTATATGAAACAAGCAGCCGTTATATAAGTGACACTACTAGGTGAAGCTCACATACAGAGATATGACCTAACATACACTATTAGTATTGCGGCATTATATGACACAAGCAGCCGTTATATATGAGACACTACTAGGTGAGGCTCACATACAGTGAATGACCTAACATACGCTTATAGTATTGTGACATTATATGACACAAGCAGTCGTTATATATGAGACACTACTAGGTGAGCCTCACATACAGTCAATAATCTAACATACGCGTATAGTATTGTGAAATTATATGACACAAGCAGCCGTTATATATGAGACACTACTAGGAGAAGCTCACATACAAGGAATGACCTACCATATGCGTATAGTATTGTGGCATTATATGACACAAGCAGCCGATATATAAAAGACACTACTAGGTGAGGCTCACATACAGTGAATGATCTAACATACGTGTATAGGATTGTGGCATTATATGACACAAGCAGGCGTTATATATGAGACACTACTAGGTGAGGCTCACAACCAGTGAATGACCTAAAATACGCGTATAGTATTGTGGGATTATATGACACAAGAAGCCATTATATATGAGACACTACTAGGTGAGGCTCCCATACAGTGCATGACCTAACACACGCGTTTAGGATTGTGGCATTATATGACACAAGCAGACGTTATATATGAGACACTTCTAGGTGAGGCTCACAACCAGTGAATGACCTAAAATACGCGTATAGTATTGTGGGATTATATGACACAAGCAGCCATTATATATCAGACACTACTAGGTGAGGCTCACATACAGTGCATGACCTAACACACGCGTATAGTATTGCGGTATTATGTGACACAAGCAGCTGTTGAGACACTACTAGGTGAGGCACACATACAGTGAACGACCTAACATACGCGTATAGTATTGTGGAATTATATGACACAAGCAGCCGTTGAAACACTACTAGGTGAGGCTCACATACAGTGAATGACCTAACATACGCGTATAGTATTGTGACATTATATGACACAAGCACCCGATATATAAAAGACACTACTAGGTGAGGCTCACATACAGTGAATGACCGAACATACGCGTGCAGTATTCTGACATTATATGAAAGAAGCAGCCATTATATATGTGACACTACTAGGTGAGGCTCACATAAAGTGAATGACCTAACATACGCGTATACTATTGTGACATTATATGACACAAGCAGCCGTTATATATGAAACACTACTAGGTGAGGCTCACATACCGAGAAATGACCTAACATACGCGTATAGCATTGCGGCATTATATGACACAAGCAGACGTTATTATGAAACACTACTAGGTGAAGGTCACATACAGTGAATGACCTAACATACACGATTAGTATTGCAGCATTATATGACACAAGCAGCCGTTATATATGAGACAGTACTAGGTGAGGCTCACATACAGTGAATGACCTAACATACACGTATCGTCTTTTGGCATTATATGACACAAGCAGCAATTATATATGAGACACTACTAGGTGAGGCTCACATACAGTGAATGACCTAAAATACGCATATAGTATTGTGGGATTATATGACACAAGCGGCCGTTGAGACGCTACTAGGTGAAGATCACATACAGTAAATGACCTAACATACGAGTATACTATTGTGCCATTAAATGACACAAGCAGCAGTTATATATGAAACACTACTAGGTGAAGCTCACATACAGAGAAATGACCTAACATACACGATTAGTATTGAGGCATTATATGACACAAGCAGCCGTTATATATGAGACACTACTAGGTGAAGCTCACATACAGTGAATGACTTAACATACACATATAGTCTTTTGGCATTATATGACACAAGCAGCCGTTATATACGAGACACTACGAGGTGAGGCTCACATACAGTGAATGACCTAACAAACGCGTATAGTATTGTGACATTATATGACACAAGCTACCCTTATATATGAGACACTACTAGGTGAGGCTCACATACAGTCAATGACCTAACATACGCGTATAGTATTGTGACATTATATGACACAAGTAGCCGTTATATATAAGACACTACTAGGTGAGGATCACATACAGTGAATGACCTAACATACGCAAATACTATTGTGACATTATATGACACAAGCAGCCGTTATATATGTGACACTACTAGGTGAAGCTCACATACAGAGATATGACCTAACATACACTATTAGTATTGCGGCATTATATGACACAAGCAGCCGTTATATATGAGAGACTTCTAGGTGAAGCTCACATACAGTAAATGACCTAACATACGCGTATAGTCTTGTGACATTATATGACACAAGCAGTTGTTATATATGAGACACTACTAGGTGAGGCTCACATACAGTCAATGATCTAACATGCGCGTATAGTATTGTGAAATTATATGACACAAGCAGCCGTTATATATGAGACAGTACTACGCGAAGCTTACATACAGTGAATGACCTAACATAAACATATAGTATTGTGGCATTATATGACACAAGCAGCCGTTGAGTCACTACTAAGTGAGGCTCACATACAGTGAATGACCTAACATGCGCGTATAGTATTGCGGCATTATATGACGCAAGCAGCCGTTAAATATGAAGCACTACTATTAGAGGCTCACATACAGTGTATGATCTAACATACGCATATAGTATTGTGGCATTATATGACACAAGCAGCCGATATATAGAAGCCACTACTATGTGAGGCTCACATACAGTGAATGATCTAACATACGCATATAGTATTGTGACATTATATGACACAAGCAGCCATTATATATGTGACACTACTAGGTGAGGCTCACATACAGTGAATGACCTAACATACGCATATAGTATTGTGACATTATATGACACAAGCAGCCGTTATTATGAAACACTACTAGGTGAAGCTCACATACAGTGAATGACCTAACATACACGATTAGTATTGCGGCATTATAAGACACAAGCAGCCGTTATATATGAGACACTACTAGGTGAGGCTCACATACAGTAAATGACCTAACATACACGTATCGTCTTTTGGCATTATATGACACAAGCAGCCATTATATATGAGACACTACTAGGTGAGGCTCACATACAGTGAATGACCTAACATACGCGTACAGTATTGTGAAATTATATGACACAATCAGCTGTTATATATGAGACACTACTAGGTGAGGCTCACATACTCAATGATCTAACATACGCGTATAGTATTGTGACATTATATAACAAAAGCAGCCATTATATATGAGACACTACTAGGTGAAACTCCCATACACTGAATGAGGAGGAGGAGGAGTAGTGGGGTTTTAGGGCGCACGACTGCTGCGGTCATTAGCGCCCAGGCAAAGTTAAAATAAGATGCATGAACGCATGTAGGAACCCCGCGGTTTAAAACGAAACAAGTAAAGCTTCACAAAATAGTGTCAGCAACTGTGAAATGGAGAGCGAGTAGGTAAACGAATAAAAGACAAAATGCAGTAGCGGTAAAACGTACGATTAAAACATAAATATAAAACTAGGTTATCAAACCCGGGTGCCCATACCGCTATGACGAATAAAACTTAATACACGATCCGCAGCACTGGGAGCGTCCGCCAGCACCTCAGAGAGGGTTGATGGCAAGCCCAAGGACGCACGTATCGGAGCTAAAAAAGGGCATCGGAGCAAAACATGTCGAACCGACAGCGGCTCAGAACAATGAGCACAGTCCGGGGCAGGGTCTGAGGACAAAAGATGAGCATGACTAAAACGACAGTGGCCGATGCGCAGTCTGGCTAAAATGACTTCCTCGCGACGCGAGGCACGCGAGGAAGTACTCCAGGTGTCAGGAACGGGCTTTACCTCCCGAAGTTTGTTGCCCTGAAGACCAGCCCAGGCAACCCTCCAGCGTGAAATTATGGAACCATGTAAAAATGAGCTAAAATCAGCAGAAGGTACACAAGAGCTAAAACAACTGGGAGATAAAAGGGCGGCCTTTGCAGCAGCATCGGCAGCTTCATTGCCTGGTAGGCCCACGTGACCAGGAACCCATAAAAAGGACAAAGTAACTCCAACACTGGCGAGCGAGTGGAGGCAAACCTGGACACGCTGTACAAGAGGCTGGTAACTGTACAGCGATCTGATGCTCTGGAGGGCGCTCAGCGAATCCGAGCAAAGAACCCACTCCCGTAAAGGATTCCGCTGGAGGTATAAAAGAGCCTGGTAAATGCCAAACAGCTCAGCTGTAAAAATAGAGCACTGCGGTGAAAGCCGAAAGGTAAAACTGTGGCGGCCATGAATAAAAGCGCATCCTACTCCCCTAGCATCCTTGGAGCCATCAGTGTAGATAAAACCACAACCCCCATACTGCTCCTTAATAACCAAAAAGGCCGAGCAAAGAACAGACGCTGGCGTCGTCGACTTCGGCAGGGAGAGCAAATCAAGATTAACGGCGGCCTCGGGTTGGAGCCATGGGGGAAAAACTGTTTCCCCCATGGGAAACGTTGCCGGTAAGGTGACGTCCAACTGTCGAAGGAGCAAGCGGAAACGAACACCAGGAGGACGTAAGGCCAAGGAGTGCGACGAGTACTGACGGTCCAAGGAATCATTAAAAAACTGAGTAAAAGACGGATGTCCCCGCAGACTAGAGAGACTACAACCGTAACGACTGAGAAGAACATCGCGGCGATAAGATAGTGGGGGCTCAGCAGCTTCCGCACACAGGCTGATGACAGGGCTCGTTGGAAAAGCACCAATACTCAACCGGATACCACGGTGATGGGTAGTATTGAGGCGATTCACGATCGACGGTGGAGCAGAGGAGTAGACAATGCAGCCGTAATCAAGTTTTGAACGGACCAGAGAGCGATACAGTCTGAGAAGAACAGTACGATCAGCTCCCCAGGAAGTGCCACTTAAAACGCGTAAAACATTAAGAGAGCGTTCACACCTTGCCTTTAAATAGGAGATATGGAAAGACCAGCTAAGCTTCCGGTCAAAAATCAACCCCAAAAATTTCGTCTCATCAACGAAAGGAAGAACATCTGGACCGAGACGGAGAGAAGGCGAAAGAAACGCTGTACGGCGCCAGAAGTTAATGCAGACTGTTTTCTCGGCAGAGAACTTAAAGCCGGTTTCGACACTCCAAGTGTAGAGGCGGTCAAGACACAGTTGGAGGCGGCGTTCTAAGAGACAAGTGCGCCGAGAACTGCAGTAAATAGCGAAATCATCCACGAATAATGAAGACGAAACACCAGGGGGAACACAATTGACAATGGGATTGATTGCAATGGCAAAGAGTGTGACGCTGAGGACGGAGCCCTGCGGTACTCCGTTCTCCTGAGTAAAAACACGGGATAAAACCGAACCCGCGCGTACGCGAAAGACTCTTTCCTTCATGAACTCCCGAATAAAATGGGGCAAACGACCACGAATGCCCCAATTATGGAGGGTACGAAGAATACCGTACCTCCAGCAAGTGCCATACGCCTTCTCGAGGTCAAAGAAGACAGCGACCGTTTGACTTTTCTGCAGAAAAGCATTCATGATGTGAGTAGACAACGAAACCAGGTGGTCGACTGTTGAGCGGAAGCGACGAAATCCACACTGAACGTTAGTCAGCAGACCTTGAGATTCAAGCCACCACGTCAAGCGCCCGTGGATCATGCGCTCCATCACCTTGCAGACGCAACTGGTGAGAGAGATCGGACGATAACTGGAAGGTAGATGGCGATCCTTGCCAGGTTTTAAAATTGGGACGATGGTGGCCTCATGCCAAGCTGACGGGAACGTGGCGGTTGTCCAGATACGGTTATAGATCTGCAAAAGAAAACGTTTTCCAGCGGCAGAAAGATGCTGTAGCATTAAAAGGTGGACACCATCCGGCCCAGGAGCTGAAGGCCTGGAGGAGCCCATGGCCCGCTCTAGCTCCGGCATAGTGAACAGGGCGTTATAACACTCGCGGTTAATAGAGGAAAAGGAGAGTACCTGGGATTCAACCCGGTTCTTAAGAGACAAAAAGTCCGGGTGGTAATGAGATGAGCTGGAATTTCCCGCAAAAGCAGCGCCCAACGTGTCAGCAACAGCACTAGGGGAAACGATGGTGGCATTATTAATTCTAAGCCCAGGAATGGTAAGCGGTGATACTTTGCCTGTCACACGACGAAGCTTGTCCCAGACGACAGATGACGGTGTGAAGTGATTAAAGGACTCCACAAAATGGATCCAGGATGTCCTCTTACTGGTCCGTATAATTCGGCGAGCTCTGGCGCGCAGTTGCTTGAAAGTTATCAAATTAGCAAGCGTAGGGTGGCGCCGAAACACCCGAAGGGCCGCCCTCCGCGCACGGATCGCCGAGCGACAGTCGTCGGTCCACCAAGGGACAGGCAAACGCTTCGGGTGGGAAGACGAACGAGGGATAGCACGTTCCGCAGCGGAACGAACGACCGAAGTAAAATGAGCTACTATCCCGTCAACCTCGGAGAAAGGGCGGTCGTCGAAAACAGCTAGACTGGAATAAAGTAACCAGTTCGCCCTGTGAATTTGCCAAGTAGACACACGTGGCGATGGGAAAGTGTGTGAAAGTAAGCTGATAAGGCAAGGAAAATGATCGCTAGAAAAGGTATCAGAAACTACACTCCACTGAAAACGATGTGCAAGCTGTGCTGAACAAACAGATAAGTCCAAATGAGAAAAAGCGCCCGTAGAATCGGAAATAAAAGTAGGTTCACCTGTGTTGAGAAGAGAAAGGTTGGTGGTAAGGAAAAACCCAGCAAGATGGTTCCCCCTTGCGCAAGCCCGAGGTGAACCCCAAAGAGGGTGGTGCGCATTAAAGTCTCCCAGCAGGAGGTAAGGCGCTGGGAGCTGGGATACGAGATGAGCGAATTCCGCAACAGCGAAGGGAGAACAAGGCGGTATATATATGGAACAAAGGGTAAAAGAAAATCCAGGTAAAATCAAAGTAACAGCAACAGCTTGCAGGGTAGTGGTAAGTACCAGAGGCTGGTAAAAAAGGTCATCTCGAAGGAGGAGCATGACACCCCCATGCGCAGGGGTACCAGCTTCCGGTGGTAGGTCAAAGCGCACTGGAAGAAAACCAGAAAATGAAAAACTGTCTTGCGGCCGAAGTTTAGTCTCCTGTAAACACAAAACGCTGGGAGAAAACAAGTGGGTTAGCAACTGTAGCTCGGCCCTATGAGCGCGTATGCCACGTGTATTCCACTGAAGAATGGACATCCGGAAGGAAATGCGATAGGTGGATTAGAAAGATCACTTCACTGCAGGTGGTCGCCTCAACTTGCCCTTCTGGTTGCGCGTGGGACTAGGGCTTTGAGAAGTATTGGACTCTTGTTCCATTGGCTCCTGGGAAGGAAGAGACTCAGTTTCACCTCAGGCAGAGGATAGTGCTGCAAAACGATTGACAGCGGGCACAGGAGGAGAACCCCGCTGAGCCCGACTACGCCCTCTAGCATCCTGAGAGCGTGATCGCCTAGGAGGCGAGGGAGAACTGGCTTTCAATGCAGAGCGGTCACTGATAGAGGCTGGAGGGTCCTTAAGAAAATCACTACGCTTCGGCTGCGTTTTGAATTTCCGGGTTGCCGTACTAACAGGAATGGTTGCGGAGCTGGTTGATTTGGAAGAGGGTACTGTAATGCTAGAAGATGCGACCGCTGTGGAGGCTACAGGTAACGTTTGGGTACCCATATCCCGCTTTGGTACCTGGCGTGAAACCACGGAACTAAACGTACCAAACTTCAGGACGGAAGGCTGTCGGGCAAGATGACGTTTGCGAGCTTCAGCGAAAGATAAACGCTCTTTCACTCGCAGCTCCTGAATTGCCTTCTCGTCCAAGAAGCTAGGACAATCGCGGGAAGACGCCGGATGAGCACCACGGCAGTTTACACAGCAAGGGGCAGATGGACAAGCTCCATCGTGGGCTTCCTTACTACAGGTGACACAAACTGGAACGGAGAGCTTACAAGCAAATTTAGTGTGGCCATAGCGGTGACACTGAAAACAACGCATAGGGCGTGGAATATAGGGCCGAACGGGAATTACTTCATAGCCCGCCTTAATTTTCTGAGGGAGATCGAGCAGATCAAACGTGAGGAAAAGCGTACGCGTAGGCACCTCCAGTCCTTCACGTTTAGCTCGCACACGATACACAGAGGTGACACCCTGGTCCGAAAGATAACCCAGGATCTATTCCTCCGGCATTCCATCCAACAAGTGGGTGGTAATAACACCCTTTGAGGAGTTCAGGGTGCGGTGCTTCTCCACTCGCACAGAATATCCGTGGAGGAGTTTGGCCTTCAACAACTTTTCAAACTGCGCGGATGTGTAAGTCTCAACAAGGAGAGAACCGGTTCTAAGGCGCGTACAGGACTTAACAGGACCGGCTATGTTGTCAAGACCAGACTGAATCACAAACGGGTTAACCTTCAGAAAGGACTGAGCCTCTTCCAACCGGGTAATTAATAGGTAACGCGCAGATGACACCGCAGTTACCTCTTTATCTTCTTGAACGTGTCGTCTTCGTTTCGGATTGAGATTTGCCATGAAAAGATAAGTTATGTTTCATCCCCCAGTGCTCCCCACCCACCACGGAGCCCAACAAGGGGTCATCCCACTGGGATGACAGGGCTACACAGGGGATATAGTGGGCGCGCCGTCCCACTCACCCTGGAGTTCGGTTAAATACCTAGTCCTGGCCGATTGGCTAGGGGTGGGTTAGTCCCTAGCCGCCCGTTTAAGTGAAGCAGAAACCGAAGCGGCGTATTGGAAATGCGTATCTTCCCCGAAAAATGTAAAAAGAACAAACCAGGCTCAGACACGCATCCCTCAACCAACCAGGATAATCCTTTCCACCGACACGGGTCTCCACGCACGGCAGACACGTGGGTGGGCGTTTTGGCTGACTCCCTCACCACTGGGAGGAGCCCACATCGAGGAAGTCAGGGTGGCTCGGGACCCCGGGTGCGCCAAAAACCCGTACCTGCAAAGCAGGCCCCTGGGGGGATACACTGAATGACCTAACATACGCGTATAGTATTGTGACATTATATGACACAAGCAGCCATTATATATAAGACACTACTAGGTGATGCTCACACACAGTGATGGACCTAACATACGCATATAGTATTGTGGCATTATATGACATAAGCAGCCGATGAGACACTATAGGTGAAGCTCACATACAGTGAATGACCTAACATACGCGTATAGTATTGTGATGTTATATGACACAAGCAGCCGTTGAGACACTACTAGGTGACGCTCACATACAGTAAATGACCTAACATACGAGTGTAGTATTGTGACATTATATGACATAAAAAGCTGTTATATATGAGACACTACTAGGTGAGGCACACATACAGTGAATGACCTAACATACGCATATAGTATTGAGCCATTATATGACACAAGCAGCCGTTATATATGAGACTCTACTAGGTGAAGCTCACATACAGAGAAATGACCTAACATACACGATTAGTATTGCGGCATTATATGACACAAGCAGCCGTTATATATGAGACACTACTAGTGAGGCTCACATACAGTGAATGACCTAACATACACGTATAGTCTTTTGGCATTATATGACACAAGCAACCGTTGAGACACTATAGGTGAAGCTCACATACAGTGAATGACCTAACATACGATTATAGTATTGTGACATTTTATGACACAAGCAGTCGTTGAGACACTACTAGGTGAAGCTCACATACAGTAAATGAACAACATACGCGTATAGTATTGTGACATTATATGACATAAGCAGCTGTTATATATGAAACACTACTAGGTGAGGCTCACATACAGTGAATGACCTAACATACGCGTATAGTATTGCGCCATTATATGACAGAAGCAGCCGTTATATATGAGACACTACTAGGTGAAGCTCACATACAGAGAAATGACCTAACATACGCGTATAGTATTGTGGCATTATATGTCACAAGCAGCGGTTATATATGAAACACTACTAGGTGAGGCTCACATACAGTGAATGACCTAACATGCGCGTGTAGTATTGCAGCATTATATGACACAAGCAGCCGTTACATATGAAACACTACTAGGTGAGGCTGACATATAGTGAAAGACCAAACATACGCATATAATATTGTGATATTGTATGACACAAGCAGCCGTTGAGACACCATTAGGTGAGGCTCACATACAGTGAATGACATAACATACGCGTATAGTATTGCGGCATTATATTACACATGCAGCCATTATATATGTTCCGCTACCAAGTGAGGCTCACAAACAGTTCATGACATAACATACGCGTATAGTATTGTGACATTATATGACACAAGAAACCGTTACATATGAAACACTACTAGGTGAGGCTCACATACAGTGAATGACCTAACATACACGTATAGTCTTTTGTCATTATATGACACAAGCAGCCGTTATATATGAGACACTACTAGGTGAGGCTCACATACAGTGAATGATCTAACATACGCGTATAGTATTGTGACATTATATAACACAAGCAGCCGTTATATATGTGACACTACTAGGTGAGGCTCACATACAGTGAATGAACTAACATACGCGTATAGTATTGTGGCATTATATGACACAAGCAACCGTTGAGACACCATTAGGTGAGGCTCACATACAGTGAATGACATAACATATGCGTATAGTATTGCGGCATTATATTACACATGCAGCCATTATATATGAGCCACTACCAAGTGAGGCTCACAAACAGTGTATGACCTAACATACGCGTATAGTATTGTGGCACTATATGTCACAAGCAGCGGTTATATATGAAACACTACTAGGTGAGGCTCACATAGAGTGAATGACCTAACATACGCGTGTAGTATTGCAGCATTATATGACACAAGAAGCCGTTACATATGAAACACTACTAGGTGAGGCTGACATATAGTGAATGACCACACAAACGCATATAATATTGTGATATTGTATGACACAAGCAGCCGTTGAGACACCATTAGGTGAGGCTCACATACACTGAATGACATAACATACACGTATAGTATTGCGGCATTATATTACACATGCAGCCATTATATATGAGCCACTACCAAGTGAGGCTCACAAACAGTGCATGACCTAACATACGCGTATAGTATTGTGACATTATAAGTAGTATGAAAGGCTCTTGAGTCCGTTCGTTGACCCCTGATGACGTCATCACCGCAGGGCATGTAACATAAACAAAGCTGCCGCCGCCGCCGCTGCTGCTGCTTCCACGTGTTGTCGCGTCGACCTTGGTGTAGCTAGCACGTGATCACCAAGGCATGAAGGCCGCTGCGACCACACCTAAACAGGTGTTTATTAGAACCCGGCCTTGGTCTAGCTAGCACTTTCTTGGCATTGAATGTATCATCTAAATAAAATATTGCACTAGCTGATCCTTTTATTTAATTGCTACAGATTTTTCTAGGTATAATTGAGGATGGGTGAGGATTTTTCCTATATTCGGATGTAAAGGAAAAAAGTTGGAAAATAAAAGACGTGAAGGTAAGTTAGTTTTTTTTTATTCATTCTTATAAGATACAAGTGTCGAGTTTATTTCGTCACAAATAACATCGTAAAGGACGAAACATGAAGCATTTTCTTTTGGAAGTACATAAGTGCTACTACCTGAAGCACTGTTAACATAGTCTTTTATATCTGTTGTAGCTAAGACATATTTTGCAAGTTGATGTTGCAACACATTTGCATTGCACAATAGAAAGTTTACATCATCTAAACAAAGGATGACTTGTGAGTTTTCGCATTGTATCCTGGCACGATGCCCATTTATGGATTTGAGGCGAAACTGTTCTTCGATGCATCTGTACGACTGCCCTTTGCAGAGATGTTCGGCAAGTTTAGGTAGGTGATTCAGCAGAGTCGCGAAGTAGTAGGACGAGAGGACGACTCTTCCCTGCTTTACCCCGCCAATTTCCACGTGAGCTTCGTAATTACTTCTTTTGAAGAAACCCAGGCTGATGTATCTGGAGTGATGTTTGTTGAGAAAGTAGGTCCTGCGATGCAACACGGGTTCCGGAGGAGGAGTCACCCGGCGCAGTGGCATTCTGATCTGTTTACCTCTTGAGCTCATCTCGTCGACTGCTCCACAGCTGAAACAAAAGAAGCATCGTGTCTGTTAGAGCTATCAGCAGGACATCTGGTGTTAAGTTTTTTAAGCTTATGATGCTTCAACCAATTGAACATGGCGTGAGCGTGTTTGCATGCACAGTGAGTGTTTGAGAACTTATGACAAGGAAATCCGCAGTGTAACTGATGATAGAGATTTTCTGGCTTGGGGCAATTAAATTCTTTTCTTAAATTGATAAACGTTCTATCGCAGAGTGCGGAAAGAACTTCACATTTATCCTCGTCATAAGCGAAGAGAGAGATGTGCCCCGCCACCGCCTCTTCCAGCACAGTTTTTAGCATGCTATAAGGAACGTAACCATCATTGAAATGCATTCCATTTTTATTTTCTTTGTTAAATGCATCTAATTTACTATTCCAGGGATATGGGCTTGCAAAATGAAAGGTTTGAACAATCCCTTTTCCAATTATCGCCAATTCCTTTATGATTAATTCTTTGCCGTTTCCTCTGAGCGCTGTATAATCTACGACAAGACCTCCTTCCATCTTGGACAAAGACTGGCCGAAAAATAAATGAGCTACTTACCTTTATACCCGGTAGGCATCGCTGTCCCTTGTTGCACCGCCAGACTGGAAACTCTCTGTGGAACATCTCCCTGGCCTGACGATCTGGATTGGCAGAGTTGAACAGGGCTACGAACTCGTTCATGGTGTATCCTCTGGTGCAGACGTAGAGAGTATAGAGGCACGCGTACTGGCCGCAGATGTCGGAGTAGAGGCTTTGAAGTTGGCAATGATTCACAATAAAGTGAAATGGCATAAAGCTTTTCAAGGATTTTATAAAGGGAGGGAGGCCGTACGAATCGAAATACCATGCAAAAGAATTTGAATTTTGAGTTACAGCTATCCAGTGTGAACCAGGTAGGTTGTGAGGATCTAAATTTATTACGAATGTTGACGGTTTAGTAAACTCTGTAGGCAACATGTCCGATGCAAAAACTCCTGCAAAATTTGGAATGCCTCGCAAAGTTTGTTCTATTTGTAAGGTGTTCATAATTAATAATCGGTATGCACTCTCAGATCTCTGTCTATCTGAATAGAATTTTCGTACTCACAGTACATGATACACGTGATGGCTTGTGTTAACTTTGTTTTAAATCTGAGCTCTATTCTTATATTTCCGTTATTTAATAGAGAAGCATGACCTTCTGAAGCGGCACTGTCTGGCGTTAAATCGAAAAGCACTAGGAAGTAACCCATTATATACATATCGTGCGTGATTTGAATTCCGCTGTTGGTGTGATGGATGCCAGAACCGGAAAAGAGCGTTTGGTACGCTAATGTTGAACCTTTTTCGTTAGAGGTATCGATATAAAGACCTTCTGCCGGAATTTGCTGGCCGTTAACGTAAATCGCAAAATATTCCAAATGGAAGTGCTTAAAATTGAAAGGATTTGTGGTGTGAGTTCCGGAAAAATTTGTATTTTCTGTCATACCTACGAGTATCCTTTTAGGGAGCGGACCTAATACAGCATTGTCTATAGAGATGGTACTTTGCCCTGCTGCGAAAGTAAAGGACCTGACATCGACTCGCGTTATATCGTATCTCGCATTTACTTTTTCTAAAGCATTCATATGGGCCATTAAGAGGCTAGGAGCTGGTTTTATCTTTTTCACGTATAGAGTGGCATCTAGGAATTGAAATCTAGCATGTAGATCCGCACTTTCACTCATTATATAAAACGAGTCCTTCGCTTTAGTCAACTTGATTTGAAGTGTAAGTCCCGGTAGTAACAAAGTGGGTAAATTGAAAATATCCCCATGTAATCTACCAAACATGACTATTTCTTTAGACGCATTGCTCCTATGATGACGTTCTTTCCATCCACGATTAGAATCTCCGGCTTCCAGCGTTTCGTTTTTTGAAGCATCGGCCCCGGAGAGACCGTGGAGAGCCGTGTCGATGTACCAGAAAGCGTTAGTAAGATGGCTTTTCGATGCATCGTGACCGTACGTTAATAAGGTTTCTAAATAGCTACGATAATGATAAAGATCTTCAGACGGAGTGATGGATGTTCCATTTAGCGAAACGCTTAATTGGCTAAACAAGGAGTGCAATAAATTGTTAACACCCGTCGTTTTATCTGTTGCTGCTAAGTTGGAACCATCCGGCTTTACAAATTTTCCTTTTACCATCAAATAAACATTTAAATCGATGTAGTGTTCCTTATCTCCAGGAATAACAAATTCCAATACGGATTGATCTACTGGTGCGATGGGTTTGATTAGGGTAGTGAAGTTTCCTAACACTGCCGACTGAATTGGTTTTTTTGCAAAAATATCAAATTCGGATTTTGTGCAGGCGATCATGTTGCTATCTCGGGAGCATGTGCTGGTGGCATCGTGTTGCACCCTGTATTTAATCAAAAATGTCTCTAGCTTTTTTGGCTTTATATGGAGCTGATCTCTTGCCCTTTCCTTGTTGTAACCTACCAACTAACTTTTTTGTACCTTCCGTGACTCGTTTTGCCACGATATCTTTGACTTTGGTACCTTCCTGTCGTGCAGCAATATCGGTCATGATGTTTGCACCCGTGGTGAGGGCTTCCCTGCCCAAAGTTTTTGCCCCGGATAGGAGGATGGGCTTAACAATTCTGAATAGACTACCCAAAAAGTTACCTATGCCTCTACCTTGCTGTACGTATGGGCTTCCTACGTACAGAGGTCCGATGTACTGACCGAGGCGCCCTCCACTCTGGTTTACATAGTACGCTGTAAGCGGGTCCATTGCCAAATGCATGGATTTTAAATTTAGAGGCCTAATTTATATTGACCCGCTTAAAGAAATCCATTGGGAATGAATTTAAATTTAAATATTAAATTCCCAACGGTTTTCATTCACCCACCTAGCTATACCTAGTGCCTCCGATCTGGCACACCTGACGGTGTTAAACTGATGCCACCGACAGGCAGGTGCAGTAACTAAAAATTCAATATTTAGGTTGCACCCTAGGTTTTCTATATTGTAGACTCTAAAGTCATCTCCTGCTGTGGGTTGCAATACGTTACCAAGCATGCTCCCCTTTACAAACAATATTCCATCTGGAATTTTGGGAGCAAACTCGACGTGGCCTGAACTCCATGGTATGCCGTGAAAATTTTCGGATAACCATGTGTTCGTCCGTCTAAACTTTATTGGCCACGCATTTTGCGGAAGATTTGGTTTACGGATCAGTTGGTGCAATACCACCTGTTCCGTCTCAATTTCCACGACGGCCAATTCTTTTAACATAACTTTTCCCTCTGGATTATAAAATTCTTGAAAGGCTGTAGAGTATTCAACGGTCATCTGAAAAAAAAAACAAAAAACATTATTTAACTTTCTTAAAATGCAGCACAGCAATGGTAGGCATAACGCTACTGCTCAAGCGAGCCAGATCACCAAACTTGTTAACCATTTCAATTGCTACGGTTCGAAAATGATTAAGTTCTACCGGAACGTAAAATATGTTTTCAAACTTGTGATGACTAGTGTACGAGGGAAACTGAATAATTCTTATGCACCTAACGTAGGAGCTACCGAGCAGCTGCGGTTCGATGAGATTGCAGTAAACAAAAATGGGTTCGGTTCCAGAAAGAAACTGAAAAGAGCTTTTTCTGTGCGTTCTAAGGAAAAGGGTTTTCATATCGTTAGTTACTTCTGTGAGCATATTTTGATTAACTATTTTATAGGAATCGAGATTTGGCAGAGAATTTTTTATGGTGTCCACAAGATCGCCTAGACCATAATATATTCTGGTAGGAAAAAATATTTTTCCGTTAAAAATTGTTTCCGTTTTACTTTTAGCAATCTTTAAATGAATACTGTTAGCCTTTCCGCTTGGTTTTTGTGGAATGGAATGTGTTGGGACCCATACTTTCTTAGCATTTTCCAATTCTTTTATCTCTCTTTGATGAGAAATGAGGTAACCCTGCAGCTCCGACAGGAGCAATTCCCGATGTTCATCGTCTGTTACCTGATTCTTTAGCGAAGTGTACAACTCCTTAAAGCTCTTAAACTCCATTTTTTCAAACACAATTCTACCAGCTCTTGTTATGAGGACATTTTTGGTCAGTTCTCCAGCTTCGTTAAGTATGTTCTCATCTATGGACTCGTAACCGTAAGAATACGAAAGTTCTGCGAGACCTACAACCCACTTATCTCTCTGAAGATTGATCGGTTGTGCTAAATCGTTACGAAAACTAGCATGCAAATTCTCGGGATACAAATCGACGCTAGAATCGCTCAACACGGTTACGTAAAACTCATCCATGATGCATCGATCCAGCTGTCGAAGTCGGGACCATATCCTTTCCAGCGGACGAGATGCTGCGTTCTGCCATTCCTCACCCTAGTTTTTAGTATTTTATCTATTTTATACAAAGTGGATTTGTTAATTTTTACCGGAGTTAGTTCGTAACTGTAAAATTGACCTTCTATGGGCGTTCCGTTCAGATCGTGAAGTTCGTACACGGGTTGCGGCGAACGTTTTATAACCTTTACAACTTTGAAAATCTCCGTTGAGAAATTTTTTTCGTAGCCTTTGGCAAATTTCATCTTTTCTTTGCTTATTCTCACGGTTTGTCCTTCGGCGAACTTGACGGGTCTGGGTTTAATGCTACCTCGTTTTCTCTCTAGCCTTTTCCATATTTGTAACACGTTTTTCTCATTTACTTCGGTTGGAGCCACTCCTATTGACGAATGGATGGTGCGATTATATGCGCGAACAAATTTATCGAGATCGTCTATATATCTGTACGAGTTCCTGTATGTAAAATACTTGTATATTTTAGACTTAATGGTACGATTAAATCTCTCGACCATGGCGCACTTTACATCGGGGTTTCTGCAAACTTGATGCTCGATGTCCTTCTCTTTTAAAAGCTTCTGAAATGCAGATCCTAAAAATTCTTTTCCTCTGTCGGATCTGACTGCTAGAGGAACGGAATCTAAGATGGCTTCAAAGGCCTTTGCAGTTTCGGTACTAGATTTTGATCTTATGGGTTTTACACGTGCAAATCTGGAAAAACAATCTACACACGTTAGGAGATACTGAACTCCATCGTTATACTTTCTAATGCTTTTAAAATCGGCCAAGTCGACTTCCCACACATCGTTAACGTTATTCACCGTGTAGTGGTTCCTCTGAAATGTTCTCCTCGCAGGTTTGTGCAAAGTGTAGGCATCTTGTTGGAGAAGCCAATCCTCCGTTTTACGTCTATTTCCCGTAAGAGATGCAAGTTTCTGCACGGTGGAAAAAGCCGAAGGTTGTTCGGGATCGTAAAAATACTTCTTATTCATTGCTAATAATCCATCCACGTCTTGGACGGAAACAACTCGGCAATTATTTCTTTATATTTGCTACCTCTGTTCGATTTTATCTGATTAAAGCCTTCGTTATTCTGCAGGTGGCCGTTGGTTAAAAGAAGAATTTGTCTATATTTACTCTTGTCCGAAGAGGTGACTTTCGAGAGATCTACCTTCTTCCTAGTGAGCAATTCCCAGAGACCCAGAGTTCCCTTAAAGTACCTATCCTTTACATACAAATCGTTGTCTTCTATACGAATAATGGAATCGCCAATTTTAAAGTTGCCGTCCCTATCCTTGTAAATGCCGAATACGGTATCCGTTGCCCTAGGAGTGTGCAAATATGGAGCTAGGTAAGGACCTGCTATGTACCCAAAGCTTCTATTTGTAAACTGTTCTACTTCTTTTTTCTCGTGGGCCGGCAATGGCAGAGAGCTCTCGTCGAGATGAGACGAAGAGGACTAAGCGCTCTCAGGCCCAAACGCCGGATTTCACTGCCGCCTCGCGGACGATCATTGGAGACCGCTGAACTCTCCGGATACTTCCGCTACGGTACTGACACTTGGCGCCCGCAACTCAACCTTTGGCTGCGATGTCGCGGCCTGTCCCCTACTTCGTCATCTACCTCCAGCGACTCATACGCAGCACCTCGAATGAGCTACGCCGCCGCTGTTGCTCGACTTAACTACACCGCTGAGCATTTCAGCGCCTTATCGAACCAGCAGACTACCTCAGCCGACAACGCAGATGCCTCTCCGGACAACACCCCCGACCAAGAAGGCCGCTTCAGCGCAGTCGCGGTCGGGGTACAGAGAAACCTAGCAACGCAGATTCTCCTGGAACAACTTCAACAACGCTGGCCTTCAATGGTGAAGGCGACCAGAATTGTTTCTAGGAACGGACCGACTCCATTGGTGCGTCTTGCTTTCCTCAACAAGGCGCACTACGACGCCGCTCTTCAGACGGACGTGGAGCTCCTTGGCACCACGATCCGCTTTGAAGCCAGCCGCACACAACGGACACCACCGTGCCGTCGATGCTGCCAGTATGGGCACTCGGCGGAACAATGCAGCAACTCACCACGCTGCCACTACTGTGGCTCACCGGCCTTGACGTCCACCTGCAAGCAGCATGATCTTTCTCGTCGTAGAAGGTTCTGCGCCACCTGCTGCAGGATGGATCACTTCACGGGCCAAGCTTGCTGCCCGCTTTACCCGAAACGGGCAGTTCCAACACAGACGCAACAAGACGCACCACCTCAACCACCGCGCTCTCGCCGGGAGCGTAACAACGCAGACGTCACCAACACGCACACAGCTTCTACACTGACAACCATAGAGGCCTCGATCACCGAGCTTCTAGCAGCCTCAGCAACCGTACAGGCAGAGATCACCAAACTCAATCAAAAGCTGGAAGCGCTTCGGCAAGCCGCCAACCGGCGATTTGCTGGCATTGAAGCAAAGCAGCGCACATCAAACAGGAACTACGCCAGCGCCACTGGCAGTCTCAACAGACTCAGGGCGTCAATTGAGGAGTTATCCCACTACGACGACCCAGACCTTCTGCCGTCAATACAGCGAAAGCTGTACCGAATAGAAAGCTACCTGGAAGAAGAACATGACAATGACACAACCGACGACCGGGACGCGCGGTTGACGGCCATTGAGGCCTCAATCGCCGGTATCCGCGAAGAACAACTCCGGACCACTGCAGACATCGCCACCAGCCTACGCCAGCTACAGGACAACCACCACAAGCTGGAGGAAGGATACCAACTCATTCGCAACTTCATGGAGCAACACGTCCTACATCAGCCCGCTCAACAAAACAGACGCCGCAACCGATAGACACCGCATCTCCGCCGACACAACTCAACATCATCAACATCCGCTGCCCGGAGGTAACAGGCCCGGACACGGAACCAAATTACACTGTTATGACACCACTGTTCCTAGGTTACTGTTCAGGGCCTCGGCCATGACTTTTACCTATTCCCCACTGAGGAGATTATCCACTTTGGAATTCTCTGACTTCAAGGAATCACCCACGAACCGCAGGATTGCTACGGCGGAACCAGCCAACACAACACCAATTATGCCCCAATAAATAGCGCCACCACAGCATAAGACCCTTCTTTTCCTCTTCCTTTTTCCTTTCTACAACCCATATATATCTTGTTTTTCCTTAAACCTTTATTCCTGTTTTCCCTAAAAAAAAAAAAAAAAAAAATGGCAGAGGCCTTACTTGTTCTTCGTCAAACTCTTCTTCTTGCTCTTCTTCTTCTTCCTGCTTCTCGTAGACTGTTTCTGGAGGGAAGACGAGCCTCTTTTTGACCCGAGGAGAAGGGGAGGTTCGGGGAGGTGGTAGTGGCGGCGGCGGCAGCGGTTGCGGCGGTAGATACGGTCGGCGGCGGCGGCCACTGGATTTAAATTTGATCAGCTCCTCGTACGCATCCTTCTTTCTCCGCTTCTTCTTCTTCGACGTCGCCTTTTTCTTCAAGCAGTGGGTGTCTATGTAACGCTGAGAAACTAAAAATGATTTTTGCAGCATCTAACGCTGTATTAGAGACGAAAGTCCGGTCAGTACGGCAGTCAGCAGAGGAATCAAAAAACCTCCCTTTTGAATTAAAAACCTTCTCTTATTGTTAACCTTTAGAGATTTATCCACCACTCGCCTCAGACTATTTTTATATCTTCCTAGATTGCGAATGGTGCATTTGCTTAAATTACAATTGCCCCTTAGAACATTTAGAGCGCATTCTGCAATAGTCAACACTAACTCTTTGTCGGACTTCTCCAAAATGGCTTTCCTAAGCTTAGGCTTGGCGCTTTTAAGCACGTGCAGCATGTGATAGTTGGATCTTATCCGCTTGCTCATGCTGATATGCTACGACAGGGAGCTCCGATGGAAAGATGTTGGTTCTAAATCGTAATCTGCTATCGGTCTCCTGGCACAGATCGAAAAGCATATAGCCGTGAGGCTTTTCCGTAGCGTCCAGATACGCCTCGAAAAGCGATTTCCAATTTTCGGGGTATATTTGTCTGGTTAGATGAGCCACTTGATTTTTATCTCTTACGTTTTTAAAAACCACAATGTATTTAGCGTTTAACGAGATGTCTCTGCAATACCTGCCTTGATGAAACAAATTTTGAGTGATTAAAATTACGCTTATGTTTCTATGATGACTTCCCTTCGTGAACAGGTCGCACACCTCTCTGGAATATGCAGAGTTTAAGAGATCGTCTAATATTACTAGTTTTGGATCTCCTTTCTGGTTCTCAAACTCCGGCACACCTACATGAAATTTTACGTGTTTTAACTTTGGCACGGCCGATTTTTCGCTATAACACCACAATATTTCTTTAAATTTTCCAACAGTGCACAAATGCTTCAAATTGTTTACTAAATTTACACAAAATACGGTCTTACCAGAACCCGAACTACCACTAACGATCAGCGTAAAGGGGTGCTGAAATTTTACTACGGGAAACATTACTTCGTCGAAACATCTTTAGTTTTTCCCTCAATTCGTCCGTTAACCTGTACATTACGTAATCTACATCGAAGGGAGGATATTGAGCAAACACTTCTAAGGGAATGAGCGCTATCTCCTCGTTCGTACAATATTTTAAGCCTCTCTGCCTTCTTCGGTTTTCCACGTACTTGGATACTGCTCGTTCCACCTCGGAATCCATAATGAGAGGAGGCGGTCGTTCAGTCAGGCTTTATATATCCGAAAGGGACGGAATCGTTAGAAATTCTTCTTCTCTTGTGAAAACAAATTCTATAGATTTTATCTTCCGGTTCGGAGACGATATACACGCCATGGGATCTTTTGCGCTTTATTTTCTTTTCCGTTCTAACTTCAATGTTTCGATCCACGTTTTCTCCAAGAATTAAATCTTTTATTGAATCAAAATTAACCAACTGTAAAGAAGCGTAATTCAATGTTATCCCTCTCACTTTACAAACAGCTTTGAAATCACCATTTGGTAGGCGTATTTTATACGCGTAATTTTTTGGGCCTCCGGATACAAATTCTGAAATGTAGGAATCCGTTCCATAGTCCGCTAGCTCATCCGTCATGTCTCCCAGGTTATCGCCGCATTCGACGCTACACTTCTCGCCTTCCCTAACCGTAAACAGTATCGAATCCGTATCTGTGTATAATATGTCCCTATTCAGTGCCTCTAGGTAGGTGTATAGCTTAAGCCTTGCACCTGCGGTAACGTAGGCTCCTAACACTTCATTGCTGTGTGCCAGTGGAGGGCACTCGACCTCTTCGGCATATTTCCACGAGAGCCAGACTATCTCGTCGCTCGCAAACATTAGGTTCTGCACCTCTATGCCGGGCGTGGTCAGGAACGTAAACAATTCCGCGGGCTCCCTAATCATTTTCGTGCGCGACCGATTGCTTTGTTCGGTGAGCTTTCCCCAAAAACTGTTTAGACACAATTTTGCTAGAGACCTTGCACCTGGATTTTTTCTAATTTTCGACTTATCCAAAAGAATTCCTTCGCTCTGAAAAAAGCTTCGAACGTATTTCTCCTTATCCTCATCGCTCTTAACCCAAGAGGGATACCCGCTGGCTTCTGCTTTTAATTTTAAAAAACTATTAATGTAATCTACAAAGAGACCTCCTTTATTTTCATTTTTATCATACTGTTCCATTTTATATTCGTAAAATTCAAAAATTTCTCTCACTTCGTAACCCATTTCAACGGCTTTTCGTACCTCGTCTACGATCCAAGTACCATTTAGTTCCCCGTCGTGGCTACATTCACCGTCATTTTCCTCCTTCGCACAGATGTAACAAAGACCAAATATTAACTTTTGTCGGCATCTAAAGGGCAAGACGGGATGATAAAGACTTCTATTTTTTGCCGAAACTCTACATTTTATAACCCCCTCTTTTTTAAGCATTTCGGTAATATTGGCGCAATCTTCGCCAATGTGAATTATGGGATGACCTACGGGAAACTTAAAATATTTACATATATAAGGATACAGAGACATCACGTCGTAATACTTAATGCGAGTTTTTTCGTCGGCTTTGCAATAGGTTTTCAATGCTTCCGTTCTACCTCCGTAGAGGGAATCCCTAAGAATGAGTGGAACATTTTTCACAAAGGGATCGTTGTGTAGAGCCGGATGTTGTTTCAGAATGTCCTCAAATTCACACTCCCACATGACGTGACAGACGTAACCTGCCGACACAATTTTATCTATTCGACTCATGGTGAGCTCGTATCTATCTGCAAGCGTCTCTGTTCGCGTGTCTACGACGGGCACATCTCTATTAGTAAGACACACGTGGCCATGATGGTAACACCCCATGAATTCAAACACCTCTCTCGTCTCCTCACAAAAACCATCTAATTTGAAGTTAGGTAATTCGGGTATTCTCACCTCTCTACCATTACCTGCATGTTTAATGCAAATCCCCCTTTTAATTTCTTCATACCTAAGCCACATGAGAGCTTTTATGGATTGTTTATCGGCTTTCCTATAACCTCCACAAGGAATAAGTCCTATAGTTTTCGGTTTCAAATATTTTTTTCTAAATACTTTGTTGCATGCCGAAGCTATCGTAATAGATTCTTGAAATACGTCAATACTTCCGATGTCTAGGAAAGTATTTCTAAATATAGAACACGCTTCTCTCAACACTCCAACATCTGCCATGCAGTAGGCTTCAATCTCTTTTCTAAAATAAAAAATGCCATCTTTTTCCTTCTCGTACCATTCGAAAAATTCTCTGCGTTCGTCTTGCATCATGTAATCGATGCCGTAATGAACGGGGTCGGGATAACAACCTACATAGTTCATATTTTCAGGAGTATTAAAGTAATGCGGAAAGTGGCCTTTTGTCACACAATCTATTCCAAAAGCTTTCGGTAAACTTCTCAATTTCATGGGTAAAAAGTTCAAACTATCCAGGAAGGTTATGTGTTCCATTTTCATGGATAAAATTTTAGCACCATTCATTACTAAATCCGGTACCCATCCCTGTTTTATTGCATAATCTAAGATAAACATGAGATCGTAAGCTCTGGCATTATGTGCAATTGCAATTATCCTTTCACAAAAAGGTCTATTTTGGCGCAAATATTCCATAAATTGTTTGATGCAGCCATTGCCCCAAAATGAATGCCTACGCTTTCCACACTGACTGCACCCTTCGGTCATATCCTTGTTTTTTTCGCAAAGAAAACAATAGTGTTCTAAGCAGAGTAAATTTGGAATATGAAGATATGTATTGTCTCCTATTTGCGTGTTTTGAGTACATTCTATGTCGTAAAATACGAATAAGACCTTTTCCGATGATGGTTTCTTTGCGCTAAGCGTTGGCATATAGCAAAAGTGGCCCGGCATCTCGTTACTTTTACAGCTTCTACAATATGACATATAGCACTGATGATTTGGCTTTAACCGTTGACTACAAATTAAACAATGCCGCTTCCATTCGCAAATTATTTGAGTACCAATTTTATTCTGCACATGATTATTCATGCAGTTTTGGCTTCTAAAGTACCTATTGCATTTATTACAGTATATGTAGTTTCCTTCAAAAATGCAGGGCGGAAGTGAATTACATCCGGAGCATCGATAATTGCATCTATGCGTCTTTGCTCCATCGTAACTCATTCCCTTATTGCATCCTTCGCAAACATATTCTTTAGACATGGCACCCGTGAGACTTACAATCACATTATAGTGTTTTTCCTGTGCATCATACAGGAGATTTAAACGTTTTTGTGAATTTGTGTTCCCATCATATATTATATTTTCGCAACGCAATCCTTCATAAACCACGATTCTGTATTCGGAAAGATGGTCCTGAAATTTTTGCAATTCTGCTATTCCTCCACCATTGCTTAGATCAACATTTGCGGCCTTTAGAATCTCATCGACTTTGGAATAAATTTTTCGACCTTTTCTATAATTGATGTAATTTGGGTCTCTATCGAAATGTGCTATAGCTACCAATAGAGCATGAGCTAAGCATTTTGTTCTGCTTTTAATTCTAACGATGGACCTTTTTATGTGCGTCAATGCGGATAAATGTCTACCTTTTGTTTTGATTCTACCATGTCCTAAAGGCATTTCAACGTGATCTACTTTTATGGATAAAGTATCTGTGGCATAAAAATTAGCGTTAGATTGGCATACTTTCTCTATAACAGCCATTAAAACATCCAAAGATACCTGATCGCTTCTGCGGAAGCTTAGTCCTATCGGTTTATCTTGTACATTCACAGAGTTGCTTATTGACAGACCCACCATATCACTGGGTTTCGTACCATCTAAAACAATATCCAATACAGCTTGCATGCTATTTCTAAAGTAAAGGATAGGATTTTCATTTTTGGAAGCAGGATTTATCTGAATATCGTAATGCCTCCCGTGAGCGTTGAACCTTTTATACTCTCTACGTATTTCATTTAGGACGTTAATATTTTCCATGCTAAAAGAACAGACCAAAATAATATAAGCGTGCGTAAAAGCTAATTGAATTTCCAAAGCCTGATAACTTTGTGTTACTTACATTTTCTGTCGTGCGGTAGCAGATTTAACAGCAGCAGGGTTTAACGTGGAACTGTTGGTGGCCGAGGTGTCTCTCCCGTCTTATATACCTAATAGATGCAGTTTAAAAATGCAACTTTCACTTGTCGTCCTTGTGCTGATGCAATGTGCATCTGTATATAAAGAGGCCATACATTGAATTGAAACATCAGTTTACTCCTAGACCCTGCAGCAATCATCAACAAGGTAAATTATTTTACTCTATTTATTATTCTTAAAAGAAACCTAAAACTATTTCAAATAGTTATTGGTGCATACTTATCTTCTTTACAGAATGGATTTCCTTACAAGATTTAATCAAGAAAAGAATATTAAATTGATGCAAATTAGGGATCTATTAATGAATGTTCCATATAAAGTGATCGGAGCTACAAAAGTCGCCACCAAATATGGACCCTCAATATCTATTAAACTTCAGAAAAGCTCTGAAAATCCATTGGAGGTCTTTCTTCCGAGAAAATATACCAACGTGTTTAAGGAAACGGACATTGATGATATTAATAATGAAAAACTTTCGTTAACGTTTTTATTTTTAGGGTTTACGTCTAATAACGGTTATGATATTTTATTTCAGAGGAACTAAAAGTTCTCTCTATCTTTTCAGATGACCCTTCAGATCAAGTTACTTAGATCTAATATTAAGAGACCCGTAAGATGCACTGAAGAATCCGTTGGTTTAGACATTTTTTCACCTAAAGCGCATGAAATACAACCTCTGCAAACCGCAATGATCCCAACAGGAATTTCTGCAACACCCCCAAAAGACACTTATCTTCGCATTGCTGAAAAGTCTAGCTTAGCGCTTTTAGGTTTATCAATAAGAGGAGGGTGTATAGATAGAGATTTTACAGGGGAAATTTGTGTATTAATGTTAAACAACTCAAATAAGAAACAACATATTCTTAAAAATCAAAAAATTGCTCAATTGATATGTGAAAAAATATGTATACCAAAAATAAAATATGTTAAAAAATTAAGTGTTACCTATAGGGGTAACAATGGGTTTGGCAGTACGGGAAAATTTTAGTAATTTATTTTTATTTTTCATTTTTATAGATGGATACTTTCATCTTTAGTTCTACAAGGGAATTAACAAACAGATATAATTTACTACAAAAAGAAACTGGTTTCAAAACCTTTTTTGAAGAGTTTGTACCTGTCCGTTTTCCAGAATACTGGTCTACTATTGTTTGGATTATGCATTGGCTATCGAAAGAAAATATTTGCTGTGCTCTGGGAGGCACATTTGCGTGCTATATGGCCGGAATAGTGGACATAGAACCTAAATGTATTTGCTTATATGTTGCTATAAACAAAAATCAGAAGGAAGAAGAGATGTTAAGATTCATGTTATGTCCAAATGCTAATTACGTTACAAATAACGTTAATTTTATATTTAGCCATTCAAAAAAATGTAGTCTATTTTATTTGCCTACAAAATCTTTATTTTGGAAAGTGGAATGCGAAACACATGAGTTTATAATTAAGGTAACCTACGTTCATACCAAAGAACCTGTAACCTTGCAAAACAATTGGGTGGATTTCATGTATTTTCTTTTTAGAAGTTTTAGGTTTGACTTTCAAAAACGTGTAATGTTTGGTTCATTTCACAACGATCTGTTTTCTATGCAGTATCTTTGTGATCCCATAGCAAAGTTAAATGGTTGGGGGTCAAACCCAAGCACCACCTTACAAAAATATAAAAACCTGTTTCACTGTAGTAACACAAATACTTGCAATTGCAAAATCTGTATTAAGAGCCCTCCTTCATTAAAAGGTTTAGCATCGAACATTTTATTTGAAAACGCAAAATTAAATTTTTTGCATGCAGACACACATTATAATAATTTTATGTATATAATCTTTAACGCATACGAATTCAATCTTTCAATTGAACAAATAATTCCTATAGATTTTCCTATTGAAATTAAAGCCTTTTATTACCCTATCGACACTAACAAACGATGCCACCTTTTGTGTTACAGAGAAGAACACTATAGAGCTTTTAAACATAGAAAAGTCATTAAATATGAAGATTCATTTATTGACGAAATGCTTTACGCAAAAGATAATTGGTTTTGTTGTATATGCTCTAAACCATTATTTGTACTTATTAATATGTAAAAAAATATAAAGTTTTGCTTTATGTACTCAAAGGTATTGTACTTATTAATATGTAAGAAAAAAATATTCATTGTGTATGCTCTAAACCATTATTTGTACTTAATAAAATATAAATTTTGCTTAGCTAACTAAATGTACTCAAAGATATTGTACTTATTAATATGTAAAACAAACATTAATTGTTTTTTGTTGTGTATGGTCAAACCATTAATATGTGAAAACATATAAATCTTTGCCTCAAAGATAATGTACTTATTAATATGTAAAAGAAAATATTATGTTTGCTTATTGTAACAAATGTACATCTTATAAAATATATATGTTAAACTCATAGCTTACCTTATTTATTCCTGTTCTCATCTGTTCCTATTCCCCTTCAAAGACAGTGCAAGCTTTATATACATTGCAACAAGGAAATGATTCTAGCCGTAACAAAGTAAAGGCGCGTGACCTACTATGCAAGTCGTTGCATTTGCAAAGAGAAATCTCGCCTTGGCACGTGTAATCTTGTATGCAACGCGGTGCAGCCAAGAACCCAGGTGCAGCACGTTCTAGTCTCTGCACGCGTAACCTTATTTGGAATGCGCTGCAGCCAGGGAGAGAGATATCAGTTGATCTAAACTTGGCAATCATTTACTTGTTGCTTTGTATCATTTTAAGCCTACTTCACGTCAAAACGAAATCGCAAGGCCTTACCTAAGGCATCGAAAAATTTTGTTAACAAAAAAATTGATATTTCCATTGCAATGGTATCAAATAAACAATATTACTAATATCCAATAAATGCTATTTACTTATTCATTCTTTTTTATCAGTACTTTATAAAAAATAAATTTGTATTGTGTTGCCGCGACCAGAACCAACACAGCGGGTTTTAAAAGCACCTGTTTAGGTGTGGTCGCGGCGGCGGACTTGTCTGCGGCCTTAACCAAGGTCGATGCGACAACACGTGGAAGCAGCAGCGGCGGCGGCGGCGGCGGCGGCAGCTTTGTTTATGTTACATGCCCTGCGGTGATGACGTCATCAGGGGTCAACGAACGGACTCAAGAGCCTTTCATACTACTATTCTATGACACAAGCAGCCGTTACATATGAAACACTACTAGGTGAGACTCACATACAGTGAATGACCTAACATACATGTATAGTCTTTTATCATTATATGACACAAGCAGCCGTTATATATGAGACACTACTAGGTGAGGCTCACATACAGTGAATGATCTAACATACGCGTATAGTATTGTGACATTATATAACACAAGCAGCCGTTATATATGTGACACTACTAGGTGAGGCTCACATACAGTGAATGACCTAACATACGCGTATAGTATTGTGGCATTATATGACACAAGCAGTCGTTATATATGAGACACTACTAGGTGAGGCTCACATACAGTGAATGATCTAACATACGCGTATAGTATTGTGACATTATATAACACAAGCAGCCGTTATATATGTGACACTACTAGGTGAGGCTCACATACAGTGAATGACCTAACATACATGTATAGTCTTTTATCATTATATGACACAAGTAGCCGTTATATATGAGACACTACTAGGTGAGGCTCACATACAGTGAATGACCTAACATACGCGTATAGTATTGTGGCATTATATGACACAAGCAGTCGTTATATATGAGACACTACTAGGTGAGGCTCACATACAGTGAATGATCTAACATACGCGTATAGTATTGTGACATTATATAACACAAGTAGCCGTTATATATGTGACACTACTAGGTGAGGCTCACATACAGTGAATGACCTAACATACATGTATAGTCTTTTATCATTATATGACACAAGTAGCCGTTATATATGAGACACTACTAGGTGAGGCTCACATACAGTGAATGATCTAACATACGCGTATAGTATTGTGACATTATATAACACAAGCAGCCGTTATATATGTGACACTACTAGGTGAGGCTCACATACAGTGAATGACCTAACATACGCGTATAGTATTGTGGCATTATATGACACAAGCAGCCGTTCAGACACTACTAGGTAAAGCCCACATACAGTAAATGACCTAACATACGCGTATAGTATTAAAGCATTATATTACACAAGCAGCCATTATATATGAGCCACTACCAAGTGAGGCTCACAAACAGTGCATTTCCTAACATACGCATATAGTATTGTGGCATTATATGACACAAGCAGCGGTTATATATGAAACACTACCAGGTGAGGCTCACACAAAGTGAATGACCTAACATACGCGTGTAGTATTGCGGCATTATAAGACACAAGCAGCCGTTATTTATGAGACACTACTAGGTGAGGCGCAAATACAGTGAATGACCAAATATACGCGTATAGTATTAAGACATTATATGACACAAGCAGCCGTTATATATGAGACATTACTAGGTGAAGCTCACATGCAGTGAATGACCTAACATACGCGTATAGTATTGTGACATTATATGACACAAGCAGCCGTTATATGTGAAACACTACTAGGTGAGGCTCACATACCGAGAAATGACCTAACATACGCCTATAGCATTGCGGCATTATATGACACAAAAAGACGTTATTATGAAACACTACTAGGTGAAGGTCACATACAGTGAATGACCTAACACACACGATTAGTATTGGAGCATTATATGACACAAGCAGCCGTTATATATGAGACAGTACTAGGTGAGGCTCACATACAGTGAATGACCTAACATACACGTATCGTCTTTTGGCATTATATGACACAAGCAGCCATTAAATATGAGACACTACTAGGTGAGGCTCGCATACAGTTAATGACCTAAAATACGCGTATAGTATTGTGGGATTATATGACACAAGCAACCGTTGAGACACTACTAGGTGAAGCTCACATACAGTAAATGACCTAACATACGAGTATAGTATTGTGACATTATATGACATAAGCAGCCGTTATATATGAGACACTACTAAATGAGGCTCACATACAGTGAATGACCTAACATACGCATATACCATTGTGACATTATATGACACAAGCAGCCGTTACATATGAAACACTACTAGGTGAGGCTAACATACAGTGAATGACCTAACATACATGTATAGTCTTTTATCATTATATGACACAAGCAGCCATTATATATGAGACACTACTAGGTGAGGCTCGCATACAGTTAATGACCTAAAATACGCGTATAGTATTGTGGGATTATATGACACAAGCAACCGTTGAGACACTACTAGGTGAAGCTCACATACAGTAAATGACCTAACATACGAGTATAGTATTGTGACATTATATGACATAAGCAGCCGTTATATATGAGACACTACTTGGTGAGGCTCACATACAGTGAATGACCTAACATACGTGTATAGTATTGCGCCATTAAATGACACAAGCAGCCGTTATATATGAAACACTACTAGGTGAAGCTCACATACAGAGAAGTTACCTAACATACACGATTAGTATTGCGGCATTATATGACACAAGCAGCCGTTATACATGAGACACTACTAGGTGAGGCTCACATACAGTGAATGACTTAACATACAGGTAGTCTTTTGCCATTATATGACACAAGCAGCCGTTATATAAGAGACACTACGAGGTGAGGCTCACATACAGTCAATGATCTAACATACGCGTATAGTATTGTGACATTATATGACACAAGCAGCCGTTATATATGTGACACTACTAGGTGAAGCCCACATGCAGAGATATGACCTAACATACACTATTAGTATTGCGGCATTATATGACACAAGCAGCCGTTATATATGAGACACTACTAGGTGAGGCTCACATACAGTGAATGACCTAACATACGCTTATACTATTGTGACATTATATGACACAAGCAGTCGTTATATATGAGACACTACTAGGTGATGCTCACATACAGAGAAGTTACCTAACATACACGATTAGTATTGCGGCATTATATGACACAAGCAGCCGTTATACATGAGACACTACTAGGTGAGGCTCACATACAGTGAATGACTTAACATACAGGTACAGTCTTTTGCCATTATATGACACAAGCAGCCGTTATATAAGAGACACTACGAGGTGAGGCTCACATACAGTCAATGATCTAACATACGCATATAGTATTGTGAAATTATATGACACAAGCAGCCGTTTATATGAGACACTACTAGGAGAAGCTCACATACAGTGAATGACCTAACATACGCATATAGTATTGTGGCATTATATGACACAAGCAGCCGTTGAGACACTACTAAGTGAGGCTCACATACAGTGAATGACCTAACATGCGCGTATAGTATTGCGGCATTATATGACACAAGCAGCCGTTATATATGAAACACTACTATGTGAGGCTCACATACAGTGAATGATCTAACATACGCGTATAGTATTGTGACATTATATGACACAAGCAGCCGTTATATATGAGACATAACTAGGTGAAGCTCACATGCAGTGAATGACCTACCATATGCGTATAGTATTGTGGCATTATATGACACAAGCAGCCGATATATAAAAGACACTACTAGGTGAGGCTCACATACAGAGAATGATCTAACATACGCGTGCAGTATTCTGACATTATATGACACAAGCAGCCATTATATATGTGACACTACAAGGTGAGGCTCACATACAGTGAATGACCTAACATACGCGTATAGTATTGTGACATTATATGACACAAGCAGCCGTTATATATGAAACACTACTAGGTGAGGCTCACATACCGAGAAATGACCTAACATACGCGTATAGCATTGCGGAATTATATGACACAAGCAGCCGTTGAGACACTACTAAGTGAAGCTTACATACAGTGAATGACCTAACATGCGCGTATAGTATTGCGGCATTATATGACAAAAGCAGCCGTTATACATGAGACACTACTAGGTGAGGCTCACATACAGTGAATGAACTAACATACACGTATCGTCTTTTGGCATTATATGACACAAGCAGCCATTATATATGAGACACTACTAGGTGAGGCTCACATACAGTGAATGGCCTAACATACGCGTACAGTATTCTGACATTATATGACACAAGCAGCTGTTATATATGAGACACGTACTAGGTGAGGCTCACATACTCAATGATCTAACATACGCGTATAGTATTGTGACATTATATAATAAAAGCAGCCGTTATATATGAGACACTACTAGGTGTAACTCACATACACTGAATGACCTAACATACGCGTAGAGTATTGTGACATTATATGACACAAGCAGCCATTATATATAAGACACTACTAGGTGATGCTCACATACAGTGAATGACCTAACATACGAGTATAGTATTGTGACATTATATGACATAAAAAGCCGTTATATATGAGACACTACTAGGTGAGGCACACATACAGTGAATGACCTAACATACGTGTATAGTATTGTGATGTTATATGACACAAGCAGCCGTTGAGACACTACTAGGTCAAGCTCACATACAGAGAAATGACCTAACATACACGATTAGTATTGCGGCATTATATGACACAAGCAGCCATTATATATGAGACACTACTAGGTGAGGCTCACATACAGTGAATGACCTCACATACATGTATAGTCTCTCGGCATTATATGACACAAGCGACCGTTGAGACTCTATAGGTGAAGCTCACATACAGTGAATGACCTAACATACGATTATAGTATTGTGACATTATATGACACAAGCAGTCGTTGAGACACTACTAGGTGAAGCTCACATACAGTAAATTACCTAACATACGCGTATAGCATTGTGACATTATATGACATAAGCAGCTGTTATATATGAGACACTACTAGTTGAGGCTCACATACAGTGAATGACCTAACATACGCGTATAGTATTGCACCATTATATGACATAAGCAGCCGTTATATATGAGACACTACTAGGTGAAGCTCACATACAGAGAAATGACCTAATACACACGATTACTATTGCGGCATTATATGACACAAGCTGCCGTTATATATGAGACACTACGAGGTGAGGCTCACATACAGTGAATGACCTAACATACGCGTATAGTATTGTGACATTAAATGATACAAGCAGCCCTTACGTATGAGACACTACTAGGTGAGGCTCACATACAGTCAATGATCTAACATACGCGTATAGTATTGTGACATTACATGACACAAGCAGCCGTTATATATGAGACACCACTAGGTGAAGCTCACATACAGTGAATGACCTAACATATTTGTATAGTATTGTGACATTATATGACACAAGCAGCCCATATGTATAGGACACTAGTAGGTGAGGATCACATACAGTGAATGACCTAACATATGCGTATAGTATTGTGACACTATATGACAGAAGCAGCCGTTATATATGTGACACTACTAGGAGAAGCTCACATACAGAGAAATGACCTAACATACATGATTAGTATTGTGACATTATGGGACAAAAATAGCCGTTATATATGAGACTCTAATAGGTGAGGCTTACATACAGTGAATGACCAAATATACACATATAGTCTTATGGCATTATATGACACAAGCGGCCGTTATATATGAGACAGTACTAGGTAAGGCTAACATACAGTCAGTGATCTAACATACGCGTATAGTATTGTGACATTATATGACACAAGCAGCCGTTATATATGTGACACTACTAGGTGAGGCTCACATACAGTGAATGACCTAACATACGCCTATAGTATTGTGACATTATATGACACAAGCAGCCGTTGAGACACTACTAGGTGAGGCTCACATACAGTGAATGACCTAACATACGCGTATAGTATTGTGACATTATATAACACAAGCAGCCGTTATATATGTGACACTACTAGGTGAGGCTCACATACAGTGAATGACCTAACATACATGTATAGTCTTTTATCATTATATGACACAAGTAGCCGTTATATATGAGACACTACTAGGTGAGGCTCACATACAGTGAATGACCTAACATACGCGTATAGTATTGTGGCATTATATGACACAAGCAGTCGTTATATATGAGACACTACTAGGTGAGGCTCACATACAGTGAATGATCTAACATACGCGTATAGTATTGTGACATTATATAACACAAGTAGCCGTTATATATGTGACACTACTAGGTGAGGCTCACATACAGTGAATGACCTAACATACATGTATAGTCTTTTATCATTATATGACACAAGTAGCCGTTATATATGAGACACTACTAGGTGAGGCTCACATACAGTGAATGATCTAACATACGCGTATAGTATTGTGACATTATATAACACAAGCAGCCGTTATATATGTGACACTACTAGGTGAGGCTCACATACAGTGAATGACCTAACATACGCGTATAGTATTGTGGCATTATATGACACAAGCAGCCGTTGAGACACTACTAGGTAAAGCCCACATACAGTAAATGACCTAACATACGCGTATAGTATTAAAGCATTATATTACACAAGCAGCCATTATATATGAGCCACTACCAAGTGAGGCTCACAAACAGTGCATTTCCTAACATACGCATATAGTATTGTGGCATTATATGACACAAGCAGCGGTTATATATGAAACACTACCAGGTGAGGCTCACACAAAGTGAATGACCTAACATACGCGTGTAGTATTGCGGCATTATAAGACACAAGCAGCCGTTATTTATGAGACACTACTAGGTGAGGCGCAAATACAGTGAATGACCAAATATACGCGTATAGTATTAAGACATTATATGACACAAGCAGCCGTTATATATGAGACATTACTAGGTGAAGCTCACATGCAGTGAATGACCTAACATACGCGTATAGTATTGTGACATTATATGACACAAGCAGCCGTTATATGTGAAACACTACTAGGTGAGGCTCACATACCGAGAAATGACCTAACATACGCCTATAGCATTGCGGCATTATATGACACAAAAAGACGTTATTATGAAACACTACTAGGTGAAGGTCACATACAGTGAATGACCTAACACACACGATTAGTATTGGAGCATTATATGACACAAGCAGCCGTTATATATGAGACAGTACTAGGTGAGGCTCACATACAGTGAATGACCTAACATACACGTATCGTCTTTTGGCATTATATGACACAAGCAGCCATTAAATATGAGACACTACTAGGTGAGGCTCGCATACAGTTAATGACCTAAAATACGCGTATAGTATTGTGGGATTATATGACACAAGCAACCGTTGAGACACTACTAGGTGAAGCTCACATACAGTAAATGACCTAACATACGAGTATAGTATTGTGACATTATATGACATAAGCAGCCGTTATATATGAGACACTACTAAATGAGGCTCACATACAGTGAATGACCTAACATACGCATATACCATTGTGACATTATATGACACAAGCAGCCGTTACATATGAAACACTACTAGGTGAGGCTAACATACAGTGAATGACCTAACATACATGTATAGTCTTTTATCATTATATGACACAAGCAGCCATTATATATGAGACACTACTAGGTGAAGCTCGCATACAGTTAATGACCTAAAATACGCGTATAGTATTGTGGGATTATATGACACAAGCAACCGTTGAGACACTACTAGGTGAAGCTCACATACAGTAAATGACCTAACATACGAGTATAGTATTGTGACATTATATGACATAAGCAGCCGTTATATATGAGACACTACTTGGTGAGGCTCACATACAGTGAATGACCTAACATACGTGTATAGTATTGCGCCATTAAATGACACAAGCAGCCGTTATATATGAAACACTACTAGGTGAAGCTCACATACAGAGAAGTTACCTAACATACACGATTAGTATTGCGGCATTATATGACACAAGCAGCCGTTATACATGAGACACTACTAGGTGAGGCTCACATACAGTGAATGACTTAACATACAGGTAGTCTTTTGCCATTATATGACACAAGCAGCCGTTATATAAGAGACACTACGAGGTGAGGCTCACATACAGTCAATGATCTAACATACGCGTATAGTATTGTGACATTATATGACACAAGCAGCCGTTATATATGTGACACTACTAGGTGAAGCCCACATGCAGAGATATGACCTAACATACACTATTAGTATTGCGGCATTATATGACACAAGCAGCCGTTATATATGAGACACTACTAGGTGAGGCTCACATACAGTGAATGACCTAACATACGCTTATACTATTGTGACATTATATGACACAAGCAGTCGTTATATATGAGACACTACTAGGTGATGCTCACATACAGAGAAGTTACCTAACATACACGATTAGTATTGCGGCATTATATGACACAAGCAGCCGTTATACATGAGACACTACTAGGTGAGGCTCACATACAGTGAATGACTTAACATACAGGTACAGTCTTTTGCCATTATATGACACAAGCAGCCGTTATATAAGAGACACTACGAGGTGAGGCTCACATACAGTCAATGATCTAACATACGCATATAGTATTGTGAAATTATATGACACAAGCAGCCGTTTATATGAGACACTACTAGGAGAAGCTCACATACAGTGAATGACCTAACATACGCATATAGTATTGTGGCATTATATGACACAAGCAGCCGTTGAGACACTACTAAGTGAGGCTCACATACAGTGAATGACCTAACATGCGCGTATAGTATTGCGGCATTATATGACACAAGCAGCCGTTATATATGAAACACTACTATGTGAGGCTCACATACAGTGAATGATCTAACATACGCGTATAGTATTGTGACATTATATGACACAAGCAGCCGTTATATATGAGACATAACTAGGTGAAGCTCACATGCAGTGAATGACCTACCATATGCGTATAGTATTGTGGCATTATATGACACAAGCAGCCGATATATAAAAGACACTACTAGGTGAGGCTCACATACAGAGAATGATCTAACATACGCGTGCAGTATTCTGACATTATATGACACAAGCAGCCATTATATATGTGACACTACAAGGTGAGGCTCACATACAGTGAATGACCTAACATACGCGTATAGTATTGTGACATTATATGACACAAGCAGCCGTTATATATGAAACACTACTAGGTGAGGCTCACATACCGAGAAATGACCTAACATACGCGTATAGCATTGCGGAATTATATGACACAAGCAGCCGTTGAGACACTACTAAGTGAAGCTTACATACAGTGAATGACCTAACATGCGCGTATAGTATTGCGGCATTATATGACAAAAGCAGCCGTTATACATGAGACACTACTAGGTGAGGCTCACATACAGTGAATGAACTAACATACACGTATCGTCTTTTGGCATTATATGACACAAGCAGCCATTATATATGAGACACTACTAGGTGAGGCTCACATACAGTGAATGGCCTAACATACGCGTACAGTATTCTGACATTATATGACACAAGCAGCTGTTATATATGAGACACGTACTAGGTGAGGCTCACATACTCAATGATCTAACATACGCGTATAGTATTGTGACATTATATAATAAAAGCAGCCGTTATATATGAGACACTACTAGGTGTAACTCACATACACTGAATGACCTAACATACGCGTAGAGTATTGTGACATTATATGACACAAGCAGCCATTATATATAAGACACTACTAGGTGATGCTCACATACAGTGAATGACCTAACATACGAGTATAGTATTGTGACATTATATGACATAAAAAGCCGTTATATATGAGACACTACTAGGTGAGGCACACATACAGTGAATGACCTAACATACGTGTATAGTATTGTGATGTTATATGACACAAGCAGCCGTTGAGACACTACTAGGTCAAGCTCACATACAGAGAAATGACCTAACATACACGATTAGTATTGCGGCATTATATGACACAAGCAGCCATTATATATGAGACACTACTAGGTGAGGCTCACATACAGTGAATGACCTCACATACATGTATAGTCTCTCGGCATTATATGACACAAGCGACCGTTGAGACTCTATAGGTGAAGCTCACATACAGTGAATGACCTAACATACGATTATAGTATTGTGACATTATATGACACAAGCAGTCGTTGAGACACTACTAGGTGAAGCTCACATACAGTAAATTACCTAACATACGCGTATAGCATTGTGACATTATATGACATAAGCAGCTGTTATATATGAGACACTACTAGTTGAGGCTCACATACAGTGAATGACCTAACATACGCGTATAGTATTGCACCATTATATGACATAAGCAGCCGTTATATATGAGACACTACTAGGTGAAGCTCACATACAGAGAAATGACCTAATACACACGATTACTATTGCGGCATTATATGACACAAGCTGCCGTTATATATGAGACACTACGAGGTGAGGCTCACATACAGTGAATGACCTAACATACGCGTATAGTATTGTGACATTAAATGATACAAGCAGCCCTTACGTATGAGACACTACTAGGTGAGGCTCACATACAGTCAATGATCTAACATACGCGTATAGTATTGTGACATTACATGACACAAGCAGCCGTTATATATGAGACACCACTAGGTGAAGCTCACATACAGTGAATGACCTAACATATTTGTATAGTATTGTGACATTATATGACACAAGCAGCCCATATGTATAGGACACTAGTAGGTGAGGATCACATACAGTGAATGACCTAACATATGCGTATAGTATTGTGACACTATATGACAGAAGCAGCCGTTATATATGTGACACTGCTAGGAGAAGCTCACATACAGAGAAATGACCTAACATACATGATTAGTATTGTGACATTATGGGACAAAAATAGCCGTTATATATGAGACTCTAATAGGTGAGGCTTACATACAGTGAATGACCAAATATACACATATAGTCTTATGGCATTATATGACACAAGCGGCCGTTATATATGAGACAGTACTAGGTAAGGCTAACATACAGTCAGTGATCTAACATACGCGTATAGTATTGTGACATTATATGACACAAGCAGCCGTTATATATGTGACACTACTAGGTGAGGCTCACATACAGTGAATGACCTAACATACGCCTATAGTATTGTGACATTATATGACACAAGCAGCCGTTGAGACACTACTAGGTGAGGCTCACATACAGTGAATGACCTAACATACGCGTATAGTATTGTGACATTATATAACACAAGCAGCCGTTATATATGTGACACTACTAGGTGAGGCTCACATACAGTGCATGACCTAACATACATGTATAGTCTTTTATCATTATATGACACAAGTAGCCGTTATATATGAGACACTACTAGGTGAGGCTCACATACAGTGAATGACCTAACATACGCGTATAGTATTGTGGCATTATATGACACAAGCAGTCGTTATATATGAGACACTACTAGGTGAGGCTCACATACAGTGAATGATCTAACATACGCGTATAGTATTGTGACATTATATAACACAAGTAGCCGTTATATATGTGACACTACTAGGTGAGGCTCACATACAGTGAATGACCTAACATACATGTATAGTCTTTTATCATTATATGACACAAGTAGCCGTTATATATGAGACACTACTAGGTGAGGCTCACATACAGTGAATGATCTAACATACGCGTATAGTATTGTGACATTATATAACACAAGCAGCCGTTATATATGTGACACTACTAGGTGAGGCTCACATACAGTGAATGACCTAACATACGCGTATAGTATTGTGGCATTATATGACACAAGCAGCCGTTGAGACACTACTAGGTGAAGCCCACATACAGTAAATGACCTAACATACGCGTATAGTATTAAAGCATTATATTACACAAGCAGCCATTATATATGAGCCACTACCAAGTGAGGCTCACAAACAGTGCATTTCCTAACATACGCATATAGTATTGTGGCATTATATGACACAAGCAGCGGTTATATATGAAACACTACCAGGTGAGGCTCACACAAAGTGAATGACCTAACATACGCGTGTAGTATTGCGGCATTATAAGACACAAGCAGCCGTTATATATGAGACACTACTAGGTGAGGCGCAAATACAGTGAATGACCAAACATACGCGTATAGTATTAAGACATTATATGACACAAGCAGCCGTTATATATGAGACATTACTAGGTGAAGCTCACATGCAGTGAATGACCTAACATACGCGTATAGTATTGTGACATTATATGACACAAGCAGCCGTTATATGTGAAACACTACTAGGTGAGGCTCACATACCGAGAAATGACCTAACATACGCCTATAGCATTGCGGCATTATATGACACAAAAAGACGTTATTATGAAACACTACTAGGTGAAGGTCACATACAGTGAATGACCTAACACACACGATTAGTATTGGAGCATTATATGACACAAGCAGCCGTTATATATGAGACAGTACTAGGTGAGGCTCACATACAGTGAATGACCTAACATACACGTATCGTCTTTTGGCATTATATGACACAAGCAGCCATTAAATATGAGACACTACTAGGTGAGGCTCGCATACAGTTAATGACCTAAAATACGCGTATAGTATTGTGGGATTATATGACACAAGCAACCGTTGAGACACTACTAGGTGAAGCTCACATACAGTAAATGACCTAACATACGAGTATAGTATTGTGACATTATATGACATAAGCAGCCGTTATATATGAGACACTACTTGGTGACGCTCACATACAGTGAATGACCTAACATACGTGTATAGTATTGCGCCATTAAATGACACAAGCAGCCGTTATATATGAAACACTACTAGGTGAAGCTCACATACAGAGAAGTTACCTAACATACACGATTAGTATTGCGGCATTATATGACACAAGCAGCCGTTATACATGAGACACTACTAGGTGAGGCTCACATACAGTGAATGACTTAACATACAGGTACAGTCTTTTGCCATTATATGACACAAGCAGCCGTTATATAAGAGACACTACGAGGTGAGGCTCACATACAGTCAATGATCTAACATACGCGTATAGTATTGTGACATTATATGACACAAGCAGCCGTTATATATGTGACACTACTAGGTGAAGCCCACATGCAGAGATATGACCTAACATACACTATTAGTATTGCGGCATTATATGACACAAGCAGCCGTTATATATGAGACACTACTAGGTGAGGCTCACATACAGTGAATGACCTAACATACGCTTATACTATTGTGACATTATATGACACAAGCAGTCGTTATATATGAGACACTACTAGGTGATGCTCACATACAGAGAAGTTACCTAACATACACGATTAGTATTGCGGCATTATATGACACAAGCAGCCGTTATACATGAGACACTACTAGGTGAGGCTCACATACAGTGAATGACTTAACATACAGGTACAGTCTTTTGCCATTATATGACACAAGCAGCCGTTATATAAGAGACACTACGAGGTGAGGCTCACATACAGTCAATGATCTAACATACGCGTATAGTATTGTGAAATTATATGACACAAGCAGCCGTTATATATGAGACACTACTAGGAGAAGCTCACATACAGTGAATGACCTAACATACGCATATAGTATTGTGGCATTATATGACACAAGCAGCCGTTGAGACACTACTAAGTGAGGCTCACATACAGTGAATGACCTAACATGCGCGTATAGTATTGCGGCATTATATGACACAAGCAGCCGTTATATATGAAACACTACTATGTGAGGCTCACATACAGTGAATGATCTAACATACGCGTATAGTATTGTGACATTATATGACACAAGCAGCCGTTATATATGAGACATAACTAGGTGAAGCTCACATGCAGTGAATGACCTACCATATGCGTATAGTATTGTGGCATTATATGACACAAGCAGCCGATATATAAAAGACACTACTAGGTGAGGCTCACATACAGAGAATGATCTAACATACGCGTGCAGTATTCTGACATTATATGAAACAAGCAGCCATTATATATGTGACACTACAAGGTGAGGCTCACATACAGTGAATGACCTAACATACGCGTATAGTATTGTGACATTATATGACACAAGCAGCCGTTATATATGAAACACTACTAGGTGAGGCTCACATACCGAGAAATGACCTAACATACGCGTATAGCATTGCGGAATTATATGACACAAGCAGCCGTTGAGACACTACTAAGTAAAGCTTACATACAGTGAATGACCTAACATGCGCGTATAGTATTGCGGCATTATATGACAAAAGCAGCCGTTATACATGAGACACTACTAGGTGAGGCTCACATACAGTGAATGAACTAACATACACGTATCGTCTTTTGGCATTATATGACACAAGCAGCCATTATATATGAGACACTACTAGGTGAGGCTCACATACAGTGAATGGCCTAACATACGCGTACAGTATTCTGACATTATATGACACAAGCAGCTGTTATATATGAGACACTACTAGGTGAGGCTCACATACTCAATGATCTAACATACGCGTATAGTATTGTGACATTATATAATAAAAGCAGCCGTTATATATGAGACACTACTAGGTGTAACTCACATACACTGAATGACCTAACATACGCGTAGAGTATTGTGACATTATATGACACAAGCAGCCATTATATATAAGACACTACTAGGTGATGCTCACATACAGTGAATGACCTAACATACGAGTATAGTATTGTGACATTATATGACATAAAAAGCCGTTATATATGAGACACTACTAGGTGAGGCACACATACAGTGAATGACCTAACATACGTGTATAGTATTGTGATGTTATATGACACAAGCAGCCGTTGAGACACTACTAGGTCAAGCTCACATACAGAGAAATGACCTAACATACACGATTAGTATTGCGGCATTATATGACACAAGCAGCCATTATATATGAGACACTACTAGGTGAGGCTCACATACACTGAATGACCTCACATACATGTATAGTCTCTCGGCATTATATGACACAAGCGACCGTTGAGACTCTATAGGTGAAGCTCACATACAGTGAATGACCTAACATACGATTATAGTATTGTGACATTATATGACACAAGCAGTCGTTGAGACACTACTATGTGAAGCTCACATACAGTAAATTACCTAACATACGCGTATAGCATTGTGACATTATATGACATAAGCAGCTGTTATATATGAGACACTACTAGTTGAGGCTCACATACAGTGAATGACCTAACATACGCGTATAGTATTGCACCATTATATGACATAAGCAGCCGTTATATATGAGACACTACTAGGTGAAGCTCACATACAGAGAAATGACCTAATACACACGATTACTATTGCGGCATTATATGACACAAGCTGCCGTTATATATGAGACACTACGAGGTGAGGCTCACATACAGTGAATGACCTAACATACGCGTATAGTATTGTGACATTAAATGATACAAGCAGCCCTTACGTATGAGACACTACTAGGTGAGGCTCACATACAGTCAATGATCTAACATACGCGTATAGTATTGTGACATTACATGACACAAGCAGCCGTTATATATGAGACACCACTAGGTGAAGCTCACATACAGTGAATGACCTAACATATTTGTATAGTATTGTGACATTATATGACACAAGCAGCCCATATGTATAGGACACTAGTAGGTGAGGATCACATACAGTGAATGACCTAACATATGCGTATAGTATTGTGACACTATATGACAGAAGCAGCCGTTATATATGTGACACTACTAGGAGAAGCTCACATACAGAGAAATGACCTAACATACATGATTAGTATTGTGACATTATGGGACAAAAATAGCCGTTATATATGAGACTCTAATAGGTGAGGCTTACATACAGTGAATGACCAAATATACACATATAGTCTTATGGCATTATATGACACAAGCGGCCGTTATATATGAGACAGTACTAGGTAAGGCTAACATACAGTCAGTGATCTAACATACGCGTATAGTATTGTGACATTATATGACACAAGCAGCCGTTATATATGTGACACTACTAGGTGAGGCTCACATACAGTGAATGACCTAACATACGCCTATAGTATTGTGACATTATATGACACAAGCAGCCGTTGAGACACTACTAGGTGAGGCTCACATACAGTGAATGACCTAACATACGCGTATAGTATTGTGACATTATATAACACAAGCAGCCGTTATATATGTGACACTACTAGGTGAGGCTCACATACAGTGCATGACCTAACATACATGTATAGTCTTTTATCATTATATGACACAAGTAGCCGTTATATATGAGACACTACTAGGTGAGGCTCACATACAGTGAATGACCTAACATACGCGTATAGTATTGTGGCATTATATGACACAAGCAGTCGTTATATATGAGACACTACTAGGTGAGGCTCACATACAGTGAATGATCTAACATACGCGTATAGTATTGTGACATTATATAACACAAGTAGCCGTTATATATGTGACACTACTAGGTGAGGCTCACATACAGTGAATGACCTAACATACATGTATAGTCTTTTATCATTATATGACACAAGTAGCCGTTATATATGAGACACTACTAGGTGAGGCTCACATACAGTGAATGATCTAACATACGCGTATAGTATTGTGACATTATATAACACAAGCAGCCGTTATATATGTGACACTACTAGGTGAGGCTCACATACAGTGAATGACCTAACATACGCGTATAGTATTGTGGCATTATATGACACAAGCAGCCGTTAAGACACTACTAGGTGAAGCCCACATACAGTAAATGACCTAACATACGCGTATAGTATTAAAGCATTATATTACACAAGCAGCCATTATATATGAGCCACTACCAAGTGAGGCTCACAAACAGTGCATTTCCTAACATACGCATATAGTATTGTGGCATTATATGACACAAGCAGCGGTTATATATGAAACACTACCAGGTGAGGCTCACACAAAGTGAATGACCTAACATACGCGTGTAGTATTGCGGCATTATAAGACACAAGCAGCCGTTATATATGAGACACTACTAGGTGAGGCGCAAATACAGTGAATGACCAAACATACGCGTATAGTATTAAGACATTATATGACACAAGCAGCCGTTATATATGAGACATTACTAGGTGAAGCTCACATGCAGTGAATGACCTAACATACGCGTATAGTATTGTGACATTATATGACACAAGCAGCCGTTATATGTGAAACACTACTAGGTGAGGCTCACATACCGAGAAATGACCTAACATACGCCTATAGCATTGCGGCATTATATGACACAAAAAGACGTTATTATGAAACACTACTAGGTGAAGGTCACATACAGTGAATGACCTAACACACACGATTAGTATTGGAGCATTATATGACACAAGCAGCCGTTATATATGAGACAGTACTAGGTGAGGCTCACATACAGTGAATGACCTAACATACACGTATCGTCTTTTGGCATTATATGACACAAGCAGCCATTAAATATGAGACACTACTAGGTGAGGCTCGCATACAGTTAATGACCTAAAATACGCGTATAGTATTGTGGGATTATATGACACAAGCAACCGTTGAGACACTACTAGGTGAAGCTCACATACAGTAAATGACCTAACATACGAGTATAGTATTGTGACATTATATGACATAAGCAGCCGTTATATATGAGACACTACTAAATGAGGCTCACATACAGTGAATGACCTAACATACGCATATACCATTGTGACATTATATGACACAAGCAGCCGTTACATATGAAACACTACTAGGTGAGGCTAACATACAGTGAATGACCTAACATACATGTATAGTCTTTTATCATTATATGACACAAGCAGCCATTATATATGAGACACTACTAGGTGAGGCTCGCATACAGTTAATGACCTAAAATACGCGTATAGTATTGTGGGATTATATGACACAAGCAACCGTTGAGACACTACTAGGTGAAGCTCACATACAGTAAATGACCTAACATACGAGTATAGTATTGTGACATTATATGACATAAGCAGCCGTTATATATGAGACACTACTTGGTGACGCTCACATACAGTGAATGACCTAACATACGTGTATAGTATTGCGCCATTAAATGACACAAGCAGCCGTTATATATGAAACACTACTAGGTGAAGCTCACATACAGAGAAGTTACCTAACATACACGATTAGTATTGCGGCATTATATGACACAAGCAGCCGTTATACATGAGACACTACTAGGTGAGGCTCACATACAGTGAATGACTTAACATACAGGTACAGTCTTTTGCCATTATATGACACAAGCAGCCGTTATATAAGAGACACTACGAGGTGAGGCTCACATACAGTCAATGATCTAACATACGCGTATAGTATTGTGACATTATATGACACAAGCAGCCGTTATATATGTGACACTACTAGGTGAAGCCCACATGCAGAGATATGACCTAACATACACTATTAGTATTGCGGCATTATATGACACAAGCAGCCGTTATATATGAGACACTACTAGGTGAGGCTCACATACAGTGAATGACCTAACATACGCTTATACTATTGTGACATTATATGACACAAGCAGTCGTTATATATGAGACACTACTAGGTGATGCTCACATACAGAGAAGTTACCTAACATACACGATTAGTATTGCGGCATTATATGACACAAGCAGCCGTTATACATGAGACACTACTAGGTGAGGCTCACATACAGTCAATGATCTAACATACGCGTATAGTATTGTGAAATTATATGACACAAGCAGCCGTTATATATGAGACACTACTAGGAGAAGCTCACATACAGTGAATGACCTAACATACGCATATAGTATTGTGGCATTATATGACACAAGCAGCCGTTGAGACACTACTAAGTGAGGCTCACATACAGTGAATGACCTAACATGCGCGTATAGTATTGCGGCATTATATGACACAAGCAGCCGTTATATATGAAACACTACTATGTGAGGCTCACATACAGTGAATGATCTAACATACGCGTATAGTATTGTGACATTATATGACACAAGCAGCCGTTATATATGAGACATAACTAGGTGAAGCTCACATGCAGTGAATGACCTACCATATGCGTATAGTATTGTGGCATTATATGACACAAGCAGCCGATATATAAAAGACACTACTAGGTGAGGCTCACATACAGAGAATGATCTAACATACGCGTGCAGTATTCTGACATTATATGACACAAGCAGCCATTATATATGTGACACTACAAGGTGAGGCTCACATACAGTGAATGACCTAACATACGCGTATAGTATTGTGACATTATATGACACAAGCAGCCGTTATATATGAAACACTACTAGGTGAGGCTCACATACCGAGAAATAACCTAACATACGCGTATAGCATTGCGGAATTATATGACACAAGCAGCCGTTGAGACACTACTAAGTAAAGCTTACATACAGTGAATGACCTAACATGCGCGTATAGTATTGCGGCATTATATGACAAAAGCAGCCGTTATACATGAGACACTACTAGGTGAGGCTCACATACAGTGAATGAACTAACATACACGTATCGTCTTTTGGCATTATATGACACAAGCAGCCATTATATATGAGACACTACTAGGTGAGGCTCACATACAGTGAATGGCCTAACATACGCGTACAGTATTCTGACATTATATGACACAAGCAGCTGTTATATATGAGACACTACTAGGTGAGGCTCACATACTCAATGATCTAACATACGCGTATAGTATTGTGACATTATATAATAAAAGCAGCCGTTATATATGAGACACTACTAGGTGTAACTCACATACACTGAATGACCTAACATACGCGTAGAGTATTGTGACATTATATGACACAAGCAGCCATTATATATAAGACACTACTAGGTGATGCTCACATACAGTGAATGACCTAACATACGAGTATAGTATTGTGACATTATATGACATAAAAAGCCGTTATATATGAGACACTACTAGGTGAGGCACACATACAGTGAATGACCTAACATACGTGTATAGTATTGTGATGTTATATGACACAAGCAGCCGTTGAGACACTACTAGGTCAAGCTCACATACAGAGAAATGACCTAACATACACGATTAGTATTGCGGCATTATATGACACAAGCAGCCATTATATATGAGACACTACTAGGTGAGGCTCACATACAGTGAATGACCTCACATACATGTATAGTCTCTCGGCATTATATGACACAAGCGACCGTTGAGACTCTATAGGTGAAGCTCACATACAGTGAATGACCTAACATACGATTATAGTATTGTGACATTATATGACACAAGCAGTCGTTGAGACACTACTAGGTGAAGCTCACATACAGTAAATTACCTAACATACGCGTATAGCATTGTGACATTATATGACATAAGCAGCTGTTATATATGAGACACTACTAGTTGAGGCTCACATACAGTGAATGACCTAACATACGCGTATAGTATTGCACCATTATATGACATAAGCAGCCGTTATATATGAGACAATACTAGGTGAAGCTCACATACAGAGAAATGACCTAATACACACGATTACTATTGCGGCATTATATGACACAAACTGCCGTTATATATGAGACACTACGAGGTGAGGCTCACATACAGTGAATGACCTAACATACGCGTATAGTATTGTGACATTAAATGATACAAGCAGCCCTTACGTATGAGACACTACTAGGTGAGGCTCACATACAGTCAATGATCTAACATACGCGTATAGTATTGTGACATTACATGACACAAGCAGCCGTTATATATGAGACACCACTAGGTGAAGCTCACATACAGTGAATGACCTAACATATTTGTATAGTATTGTGACATTATATGACACAAGCAGCCCATATGTATAGGACACTAGTAGGTGAGGATCACATACAGTGAATGACCTAACATATGCGTATAGTATTGTGACACTATATGACAGAAGCAGCCGTTATATATGTGACACTACTAGGAGAAGCTCACATACAGAGAAATGACCTAACATACATGATTAGTATTGTGACATTATAGGACAAAAATAGCCGTTATATATGAGACTCTAATAGGTGAGGCTTACATACAGTGAATGACCAAATATACACATATAGTCTTATGGCATTATATGACACAAGCGGCCGTTATATATGAGACAGTACTAGGTAAGGCTAACATACAGTCAGTGATCTAACATACGCGTATAGTATTGTGACATTATATGACACAAGCAGCCGTTATATATGTGACACTACTAGGTGAGGCTCACATACAGTGAATGACCTAACATACGCCTATAGTATTGTGACATTATATGACACAAGCAGCCGTTGAGACACTACTAGGTGAGGCTCACATACAGTGAATGACCTAACATACGCGTATAGTATTGTGACATTATATGACACAAGCAGCCGTTATATATGAGACACTACTAGGTAAGGCTCAAATACAGTGAATGACCAAACATACGCGTATAGTATTGTGACATTATATGACACAAGCAGCCGTTATATATGAGACGTTACTAGGTGAAGCTCACATGCAGTGAATGACCCAACATACGCGTATAGTATTGTGACATTATATGACACAAGCACCCGATATATAAAGGACACTACTAGGTGAGGCTCACATACAGTGAATGACCGAACATACGCCTGCAGTATTCTGACATTATATGAAACAAGCAGCCATTATATATGTGACACTACTAGGTGCGGCTCACATAAAGTGAATGACCTAAGATACGCGTATAGTATTGTGACATTATATGACACAAGCATACGTTATATATGAAACACTACTAGAAGAAGCTCACATACAGAGAAATGACCTAACATACGTGTATAGCATTGCGGCATTATATGACACAAGCAGACGTTATTATGAAACACTACTAGGTGAAGGTCACATACAGTGAATGACCTAACATACACAATTCGTATTGCAGCATTATGACACAAGCAGGCGTTATATATGAGACAGTACTAGGTGAGGCTCACATACAGTGAATGACCTAACATACACGTATCGTCTTTTGGCATTATATGACACAAGCAGCCATTATATATGAGACACTACTAGGTGAGGCTCACATACAGTGAACGACCTAAAATACGCGTATAGTATTGTGGGATTATATGACACAAGCAACCGTTGAGACACTACAAGGTGAAGCTCACATACAGTAAATGACCTAACATACGAGTATGGTATTGTGACATTATATGACATAAGCAGCCGTTATATATGAGACACTACTAGGTGAGGCTCACATACAGTGAATGACCTAACATACGTGTATAGCATTGCGCCATTAAATGACACAAGTAGCCGTTATATATGAAACACTACTAGGTGAAGCTCACATACAGAGAAATGACCTAACATACACGATTAGTATTGCGGCATTATATGACACAAGCAGCCGTTATATATGAGACACTAAGGTGAGGCTCACATACAGTGAATGACTTAACATACACATATAGTCTTTTGGCATTATATGACACAAGCAGCCGTTATATATGAGACAGTACGAGGTGAGGCTCACATACAGTGAATGACTTAACATACACGTATAGTCTTTTGGCATTATATGACACAAGCAGCCGTTATATATGAGACACTACTAGGTGAGGCTCACATACAGTGAATGACTTAACATACATGTATAGTCTTTTGGCATTATATGACACAAGCAGCCGTTATATATGAGACACTACTAGGTGAGGCTCACATACAGTGAATGACTTAACATACACCTATAGTCTTTTGGCATTATATGACACAAGCAGCCGTTATATATGAGACACTACTAGGTGAGGCTCACATACAGTGAATGACTTAACATACACATATAGTCTTTTGGCATTATATGACACAAGCAGCCGTTATATATGAGACAGTACGAGGTGAGGCTCACATACAGTGAATGACTTAACATACACGTATAGTCTTTTGGCATTATATGACACAAGCAGCCGTTATATATGAGACACTACTAGGTGAGGCTCACATACAGTGAATGACTTAACATACACGTATAGTCTTTTGGCATTATATGACACAAGCAGCCGTTATATATGAGACACTACTAGGTGAGGCTCACATACAGTGAATGACTTAACATACACGTATAGTCTTTTGGCATTATATGACACAAGCAGCCGTTATATATGAGACACTACGAGGTGAGGCTGACATACAGTGAATGACCTAACATACGCGTATAGTATTGCGACATTATATGACACAAGCTGCCCTTATATATGAGACACTACTAGGTGAGGCTCACATACAGTCAATGATCTAACATACGCGTATAGTATTGTGACATTATATGACACAAGTAGCCGATATATATAAGACACTACTAGGTGAGGATCACATACAGTGAATGACCTAACATACGCATATACCATTGTGACATTATATGACACAAGCTGCCGTTATATATGTGACACTACTAGGTGAAGCTCACATACAGAGATATGACATAACATACACTATTAGTATTGCGGCATTATATGACACAAGCAGCCATTATATATGAGACACTACTAGGTAAGGCTCACATACAGTGAATGACCTAACATACACTTATAGCATTATGACATTATATGACACAAGCAGTTGTTATATATGAGACACTACTAGGTGAGGCTCACATACAGTCAATGATCTAACATACACGCATAGTATTGTGATATTATATAAAACAAGCAGCCGTTGAGACACTACTAGGTGAGGCTCACATCACTGAATGACCTAACATACGCGTATAGTATTTTGGCATTATATGACACAAGCAGCCGTTGAGACACTACTAGGTGAGGCTCACATACACTGAATGACCTAACATACGCGTATAGTATTGTGACATTATATAACACAAGCTGCTGTTGAGACACTACTAGGTGAAGCTCACATACAGTAAATCACCTAACATATGCATATAGTATTGCGGCATTATATTACACAAACAGCCATTATATATGAGCCACTATCAAGTGAGGCTCACAAACAGTGCATTTCCTAACATACGCGTATAGTATTGTGGCATTATATGACACAAGCAGCGGTTATATATGAGACACTACTAGCTGAGGCTCACATACAGTGAATGACCTAACATACGCTTATAGTATTATGACATTATATGAAACAAGCAGTCGTTATATATGACACACTAGGAGGTGAGGCTCACATACAGTCAATGATCTAACATACGCGTATAGTATTGTGAAATTATATGACACAAGCAGCCGTTATATATGAGACACTACTAGGTGAAGCTCACATACAGTGAATGACCTAACATACGCATATAGTATTGTGGCATTATATGACACAAGCAGCCGTTGAGACACTACTAAGTGAGGCTCACATACAGTGAATGACCTACCATACGCGTATAGTATTCTGGCATTATATGACACAAGCAGCCGATATATAAAAGACACTACTAGGTGAGGCTCACATACAGTGCATGATCTAACATACGCGTGCAGTATTCTGACATTATATGACACAAGCAGCCATTATATATGAGACACTACTAGGTGAGGCTCACATACAGTGCATGACCTAACACACGCGTATAGGATTGTGGCATTATATGACACAAGCAGACGTTATATATGAGACACTTCTAGGTGAGGCTCACAACCAGTAAATGACCTAAAATACGCGTATAGTATTGTGGGATTATATGACACAAGCAGCCATTATATATCAGACACAACTAGGTGAGCTTGACATACAGTGAATGACCTAACATACGCGTGTGGTATTGTGACATTATATGACACAAGCTGCCCTTTATATGAGACATTACTAGGTGAAGCTCACATGCAGTGAATGACCTACCATACGCGTATAGTATTCTGGCATTATATGACACAAGCAGCCTATATATAAAAGAAACTACTAGGTGAGGCTCACATACAGTGCATAATCTAACATACGCGTATACTATTGCGGCATTATATGACACAAGCAGCCGTTATATATGAAACACTACTAGGTGAGGCTCACATACAGTGAATGATCTAACATACGCGTATAGTATTGTGACATTATATGACACAAGCAGCCGTTATATATGAAACACTACTAGGTGAAGCTCCCATGCAGTGAATGACCTAACATACGTGTATAGTATTGTGACATTATATAACATAAGCAGCTGCTGAGACACTACTAGGTGAAGCTCACATACAGTAAATGACCTAACATACGCGTATAGTGTTGTGATATTATATAACACAAGCAGCCGTTGAGACACTACTAGGTGAGGATCAATCAGTGAATGACCTATCATACGCGTATAGTATTCTGGCATTATATGACACAAGCAGCCTATATATAAAAGAAACTACTAGGTGAGGCTCACATACAGTGCATAATCTAACATACGCGTATACTATTGCGGCGTTATATGACACAAGCAGCCGTTATATATGAGACACTACTAGGTGAGGCTCACATACAGTGAATGACTTAACATACACGTATAGTCTTTTGGCATTATATGACACAAGCAGCCGTTATATATGAGACACTACGAGGTGAGGCTGACATACAGTGAATGACCTAACATACGCGTATAGTATTGTGAAATTATATGACACAAGCAGCCGTTATATATGAGACACTACTAGGTGAAGCTCACATACAGTGAATGACCTAACATACGCATATAGTATTGTGGCATTATATGACACAAGCAGCCGTTGAGAAACTACTAAGTGAGGCTCACATACAGTGAACGACCTACCATACGCGTATAGTATTCTGGCATTATATGACACAAGCAGCCGATATATAAAAGACACTACTAGGTGAGGCTCACATACAGTGCATGATCTAAAATACGCGTGCAGTATTCTGACATTATATGACACAAGCAGCCATTATATATGAGACACTACTAGGTGAGGCTCACATACAGTGCATGATCTAAAATACGCGTGCAGTATTCTGACATTATATGACACAAGCAGCCGATATATAAAAGACACTACTAGGTGAGGCTCACATACAGTGCATGATCTAAAATACGCGTGCAGTATTCTGACATTATATGACACAAGCAGCCATTATATATGAGACACTACTAGGTGAGGCTCACATACAGTGCATGATCTAACATACGCGTGCAGTATTCTGACATTATATGACACAAGCAGCCATTATATATGAGACACTACTAGGTGAGGCTCACATACAGTGCATGACCTAACACACGCGTATAGGATTGTGGCATTATATGACACAAGCAGCCGATATATAAAAGACACTACTAGGTGAGGCTCACATACAGTGCATGATCTAACATACGCGTGCAGTATTCTGACATTATATGACACAAGCAGCCATTATATATGAGACACTACTAGGTGAGGCTCACATACAGTGCATGACCTAACACACGCGTATAGGATTGTGGCATTATATGACACAAGCAGACGTTATATATGAGACACTTCTAGGTGAGGCTCACAACCAGTGAATGACCTAAAATACGCCTATAGTATTGTGGGATTATATGACACAAGCAGCCATTATATATCAGACACTACTAGGTGAGGCTGACATACAGTGAATGACCTAACATACGCGTATAGTATTGTGACATTATATGACACAAGCTGCCCTTATATATGAGACATTACTAGGTGAAGCTCACATGCAGTGAATGAGCTACCATACGTGTATAGTATTCTGGCATTATATGACACAAGCAGCCGATATATAAAAGAAACTACTAGGTGAGGCTCACATACAGTGCATGATCTAACATACGCGTGCAGTATTCTGACATTATATGACACAAGCAGCCATTATATATGAGACACTACTAGGTGAGGCTCACATACAGTTCATGACCTAACACACGCGTATAGGATTGTGGCATTATATGACACAAGCAGACGTTATATATGACACACTTGTAGGTGAGGCTCACAACCAGTGAATGACCTAAAATACGCGTATAGTATTGTGGGATTATATGACACAAGCAGCCATTATATATCAGACACTACTAGGTGAGGCACACATACAGTGCATGACCTAACACACGCGTATAGTATTGCGGCATTATGTGACACAAGCAGCTGTTGAGACACTACTAGGTGAGGCACACATACAGTGAACGACCTAACATACGCGTATAGTATTGTGGAATTATATGACACAAGCAGCCGTTGAAACACTACTAGGTGAGGCTCACATACAGTGAATGACCTAACATACGCGTATAGTATTGTGACATTATATGACAAAAGCACCCGATATATAAAAGACACTACTAGGTGAGGCTCACATACAGTGAATGACCGAACATACGCGTGCAGTATTCTGACATTATATGAAACAAGTAGCCATTATATATGTGACACTACTAGGTGAGGCTCACATAAAGTGAATGACCTAACATACGCGTATAGTATTGTGACATTATATGACACAAGCAGCCGTTATATATGAAACACTACTAAGTGAGGCTCACATACCGAGAAATGACCTAACATACGCGTATAGCATTGCGGCATTATATGACACAAGCAGACGTTATTATGAAACACTACTAGGTGAAGGTCACATACAGTGAATGACCTAACATACACGATTAGTATTGCAGCATTATATGACACAAGCAGCCGTTATATATAAGACAGTACTGGGTGAGTCTCATATACAGTGAATGACCTAACATACACGTATCATCTTTTGGCATTATATGACACAAGCAGCCATTATATATGAGACACTACTAGGTGAGGCTCACGTACAGTGAATGACCTAAAATACGCATATAGTATTGCGGGATTATATGACACAAGCGGCCGTTGAGACACTACTAGGTGAAGATCACATACAGTAAATGACCTAACATACGAGTATAGTATTGTGCCATTAAATGACACAAGCAGCCATTATATATGAAACACTGCTAGGTGAAGCTCACATACAGAGAAATGACCTAACATACACGATTAGTATTGCGGCATTATATGACACAAGCAGCCGTTATATATGAGACACTACTAGGTGAGGCTCACATACAGTGAATGACTTAACATAAACGTATAGTCTTTTGGCATTATATGACACAAGCAGCCGTTATATATGAGACACTACGAGGTGAGGCTCACATACAGTGAATGACCTAAAAACGCGTATAGTATTGTGGCATTATATGTCACAAGCAGCGGTTATATATGAAACACTACTAGGTGAGGCTCACATACAGTGAATGTCCTAACATACGCGTGTACTATTGCAGCATTATATGACACAAACAGCCGTTACATATGAAACACTACTAGGTGAGGCTGACATATAGTGAATGACCAAACATACGCATATAATATTGTGATATTGTATGACACAAGCAGCCGTTGAGACACCATTAGGTGAGGCTCACATACAGTGAATGACATAAAATACGCGTATAGTATTGCGGCATTATATTACACATGCAGCCATTATATAAGAGCCGCTTCCAAGTGAGGCTCACATACAGTGCATGACATAACATACGCGTATAGTATTGTGACATTATATGACACAAGTAGCCGATATATATAAGACACTAATAGTTGAGGATCACATACAGTGAATGACCTAACATACGCATATACCATTGTGACATTATATGACGCAAGCAGCCGTTATATATGAGACACTACTAGGTGAGGCTCACATACAGTGAATGACCTAACATACGCGTATAGTATTGTGACACTATATGACAGAAGCAGCCGTTATATATGTGACACTACTAGGAGAAGCTCACATACAGAGAAATGACCTAACATACATGATTAGTATTGTGACATTATAGGACAAAAGCAGCCGTTATATATGAGACTCTAATAGGTGAGGCTCACATACAGTGAATGACCTAATATACACATATAGTCTTATGGCATTATATGACACAAGCAGCCGTTACATATGAGACAGTACTAGGTAAGGCTAACATACAGTCAGTGATCTAACATACGCGTATAGTATAGTGACATTATATGACACAAGCAGCCGTTATATATGTGACACTACTAGTTGAGGCTCACATACAGTGAATGACCTAACATACGCGTATATTATTGTGACATTATATGACACAAGCAGCCGTTGAGACACTACTAGGTGAGTCTCACATACAGTGAATGACCTAACATACGCGTATAGTATTGTGACATTATATGACACAAGCAGCCGTTATATATGAAACACTACTAGGTGAGGCTCACATACCGAGAAATGACCTAACATACTCGTATAGCATTGCGGCATTACATGACACAAGAAGACGTTATTATGAAACACTACTAGGTGAAGGTCACATACAGTGAATGACCTAACATACACGATTAGTATTGCAGCATTATATGACACAAGCAGCCGTTATATATGAGACAGTACTAGGTGAGGCTCACATACAGTGAATGACCTAACATACGCATATAGTATTGTGACATTATATGACACAAGCTGCCCTTATATATGAGACACTACTAGGTGAGGCTCACATACAGTCAATGATCTAACATACGCGTATAGTATTGTGACATTATATGACATAAGTAGCCGATATATATAAGACTCTACTAGGTGAGGATCACATACAGTGAATGACCTAACGTATCCATATACCATTGTGACATTATATGACGCAAGCAGCCGTTATATATGTGACACTACTAGGTGAAGCTCACATACAGAGATATGACCTAAAATACACTATTAGTATTGCGGCATTATATGACACAAGCAGCCGTTATATATGAGACACAACTAGGTGAGGCTCACATACAGTGAATGACCTAACATGCGCGTATAGTATTGCGGCATTATATGACACAAGCAGCCGTTATATATGAAACACTACTATGTGAGGCTCACATACAGTGAATGATCTAACATACGCGTATAGTATTGTGACATTATTTGACACAAGCAGCCGTTATATATGAGACATTACTAGGTGAAGCTCACATGCAGTGAATGACCTACCATACGCGTATAGTATTGTGGCATTATATGACACAAGCAGACGATATATAAAAGACACTACTAGGTGAGGCTCACATAGTGAATGATCTAACATACGCGTGCAGTATTCTGACATTATATGACACAAGCAGCCATTATATATGTGACACTACAAGGTGAGGCTCACATACAGTGAATAACCTAACATACGCGTATAGTATTGTGACATTATATGACACAAGCAGCCGTTATATATGAAACACTACTAGGTGAGGCTCACATACAGAGAAATGACCTAACATACGCGTATAGCATTGCGGCATTATATGACACAAGCAGCCGTTGAGACACTACTAAGTGAAGCTTACATACAGTGAACGACCTAACATACACGATTAGTATTGCGGCATTATATGACACAAGCAGCCGTTATACATGAGACACTACTAGGTGAGGCTCACATACGGTGAATGACCTAACATACATGTATCGTCTTTTGGCATTATATGACACAAGCAGCCATTATATAGAAGACACTACTAGGTGAGGCTCACATACAGTGAATGACCTAACATACGCGTACAGTATTGTGACATTATATGACACAAGCAGCTGTTATATATGAGACACTACTAGGTGAGGCTCACATACTCAATGATCTAACATAAGCGTATAGTATTGTGACATTATATAATAAAAGCAGCCGTTATATATGAGACACTACTAGGTGTAACTCACATACACTGAATGACCTAACATACGCGTAGAGTATTGTGACATTATATGACACAAGCAGCCATTATATATAAGACACTACTAGGTGATGCTCACATACAGTGAATGACCTAACATACGCATATAGTATTGTGACATTATATGACATACGCAGCCGTTGAGACACTATAGGTGAAGCTCATATACAGTGAATGACCTAAAATACGCGTATAGTATTGTGATGTTATATGATACAAGCAGTCGTTGAGAAACTACTAGGTAAAGCTCACATACAGTAAATGACCTAACATACGAGTATAGTATTGTGACATTATATGACATAAAAAGCCGTTATATTTGAGACACTACTAGGTGAGGCACACATACAGTGAATGACCTAACATACGCGTATAGTATTGTGATGTTATATGACACAAGCAGCCGTTGAGACACTACTAGGTGAAGCTCACATACAGAGAAATGACCTAACATACACGATTAGTATTGCGGCATTATATGACACAAGCAGCCATTATATATGAGACACTAGTAGGTGAGGCTCACATACAGTGAATGACCTAACATACACGTATAGCCTCTCGGCATTATATGACACAAGCAGTTATTGAGACACTACTAGCTGAAGCTCACATACAGTAAATGACCTAACATATGCGTATAGCATTGTGACATTATATGACATAAGCAGCTGTTATATATGAGACACTACTAGTTGAGGCTCACATACAGTGAATGACCTAACATACGCGTATAGTATTGCGCCATTATATGACATAAGCAGCCGTTATATATGAGACACTACTAGGTGAAGCTCACATACAGAGAAATGACCTAATATACACGATTACTATTGCGGCATTATATGATAGAAGCTGCCGTTATATATGAGACACTACGAGGTGAGGCTCACATACAGTGAATGACCTAACATACGCGTAAAGTATTGTGACATTAAATGATACAAGCAGCCCTTACGTATGAGACACTACTAGGTGAGGCTCACATACAGTCAATGATCTAACATACGCGTATAGTATTGTGACATTACATGACACAAGCAGCCGTTATATATGAGACACTACTAGGTGAAGCTCACATACAGTGAATGACCTAACATATTCGTATAGTATTGTAACATTAAATGACACAAGCAGCCAATATGTATAAGACACTAGTAGGTGAGGATCACATACAGTGAATGACCTAACATACGCGTATAGTATTGTGACACTGTATGACAGAAGCAGCCGTTATATAAGAGATGCTACTAGGAGAAGCTCACATACAGAGAAATGACCTAACATACATGATTAGTATTGTGACATTATAGGACAAAAGCAGCCGTTATATATGAGACACTAATAGGTGAGGCTCACATACAGTGAATGACCTAACATACGCGTATAGTATTGTGACATTATATGACACAAGCAGCCGTTATATATGTGACACTACTAGGTGAGGCTCACTAACAGTGAATGACCTAACATACGCGTATAGTATTGTGACATTATATGACACAAGCAGCCCTTGAGACACTGCTAGGTGAGGCTCACATACAGTGAATGACCTAACATACACGTATAGTATTGTGACATTATATGACACAAGCAGCCGTTATATATGTGACACTACTAGGTGAGGCTCACATACAGTGAATGACCTATCATACGCGTATAGTATTGTGGCATTATATGACACAAGCAGCCCTTGAGACACTACTAGGTGAGGCTCACATACAGGGAATGACCTAACATACGCGTATAGTATTGTGACATTATATAACACAAGCAGCTGTTGAGACACTACTAGGTGAAGCTCACATACAGTAAATGACCTAACATACACGTATAGTATTGTGATATTATATAACACAAGCAGCCGTTGAGACACTACTAGGTGAGGCTCACATCACTGAATGACCTAACATACGCATATAGTGTTTTGGCATTATATGACACAAGCAGCCGTTGAGACACTACTAGGTGAGGCTCACATACAGTGAATGACCTAACATACGCGTATAGTATTGTGACATTATATAACACAAGCAGCTGTTGAGACACTACTAGGTGAAGCTCACATACAGTAAATCACCTAACATACGCATATAGTATTGCGGCATTATATTACACAAACAGCCATTATATATGAGCCACTATCAAGTGAGGCTCACAAACAGTGCAATTCCTAACATACGCGTATAGTATTGTGGCATTATATGACACAAGCAGCGGTTATATATGAGACACTACTAAGTGAGGCTCACATACAGTGAATGACCTAACATACGCTTATAGTATTATGACATTATATGACACAAGCAGTCGTTATATATGACACACTAGGAGGTGAGGCTCACATACAGTCAATGATCTAACATACGCGTATAGTATTGTGAAATTATATGACACAAGCAGCCGTTATATATGAGACACTACTAGGTGAAGCTCACATACAGTGAATGACCTAACATACGCATATAGTATTGTGGCATTATATGACACAAGCAGCCGTTGAGACACTACTAAGTGAGGCTCACATACAGTGAATGACCTACCATACGCGTATAGTATTCTGGCATTATATGACACAAGCAGCCGATATATAAAAGACACTACTAGGTGAGGCTCACATACAGTGAATGACCTAACATACGCGTGCAGTATTCTGACATTATATGACACAAGCAGCCATTATATATGAGACACTACTAGGTGAGGCTCACATACAGTGCATGACCTAACACACGCGTATAGGATTGTGGCATTATATGACACAAGCAGACGTTATATATGAGACACTTCTAGGTGAGGCTCACAACCAGTGAATGACCTAAAATACGCGTATAGTATTGTGGGATTATATGACACAAGCAGCCATTATATATCACACACTACTAGGTGAGGCTGACATACAGTGAATGACCTAACATACGCGTACAGTATTGTGACATTATATGACACAAGCTGCCCTTATATATGAGACATTACTAGGTGAAGCTCACATGCAGTGAATGACCTACCATACGCGTATAGTATTCTGGCAATATATGACACAAGCAGCCGATATATAAAAGAAACTACTAGGTGAGGCTCACATACAGTGCATGATCTAAGCTACGCGTATACTATTGCGGCATTATATGACACAAGCAGCCGTTATATATGAAACACTACTAGGTGAGGCTCACATACAGTGAATGATCTAACATACGCGTATAGTATTGTGACATATGACACAAGCAGCCGTTATATATGAAACATTACTAGGTGAAGCTCCCATGCAGTGAATGACCTAACATACGCGTATAGTATTGTGACATTATATAACACAAGCAGCTGCTGAGACACTACTAGGTGAAGCTCACATACAGTAAATGACCTAACATACGCGTATAGTGTTGTGATATTATATAACACAAGCAGCCGTTGAGACACTACTAGGTGAGGATCAATCAGTGAATGACCTAACATCGCGTATAGTATTGTGGCATTAAATGACACAAGTAGCCGTTATATATGAAACACTACTAGGTGAAGCTCACATACAGAGAAATGACCTAACATACACGGTTAGTATTGCGGCATTATATGACACAAGCAGCCGTTATATATGAGACACTACTAGGTGAGGCTCACATACAGTGAATGACTTAACATACACGTATAGTCTTTTGGCATTATATGACACAAGCAGCCGTTATATATGAGACACTACGAGGTGAGGCTGACATACAGTGAATGACCTAACATACGCGTATAGTATTGTGAAATTATATGACACAAGCAGCCGTTATATATGAGACACTACTAGGTGAAGCTCACATACAGTGAATGACCTAACATACGCATATAGTATTGTGGCATTATATGACACAAACAGCCGTTGAGAAACTACTAAGTGAGGCTAACATACAGTGAATGACCTACCATACGCGTATAGTATTCTGGCATTATATGACACAAGCAGCCGATATATAAAAGACACTACTAGGTGAGGCTCACATACAGTGCATGATCTAAAATACGCGTGCAGTATTCTGACATTATATGACACAAGCAGCCATTATATATGAGACACTACTAGGTGAGGCTCACATACAGTGCATGACCTAACACACGCGTATAGGATTGTGGCATTATATGACACAAGCAGACGTTATATATGAGACACTTCTAGGTGAGGCTCAAAACCAGTGAATGACCTAAAATACGCCTATAGTATTGTGGGATTATATGACACAAGCAGCCATTATATATCAGACACTACTAGGTGAGGCTGACATACAGTGAATGACCTAACATACGCGTATAGTATTGTGACATTATATGACACAAGCTGCCCTTATATATGAGACATTACTAGGTGAAGCTCACACGCAGTGAATGACCTACCATACGCGTATAGTATTCTGGCATTATGTGACACAAGCAGCCGATATATAAAAGAAACTACTAGGTGAGGCTCACATACAGTGCATGATCTAACATACGCGTGCAGTATTCTGACATTATATCACACAAGCAGCCATTATATATGACACACTTGTAGGTGAGGCTCACAACCAGTGAATGACCTAAAATACGCGTATAGTATTGTGGGATTATATGACACAAGCAGCCATTATATATCAGACACTACTAGGTGAGGCACACATACAGTGCATGACCTAACACACGCGTATAGTATTGCGGCATTATGTGACACAAGCAGCTGTTGAGACACTACTAGGTGAGGCACACATACAGTGAACGACCTAACATACGCGTATAGTATTGTGGAATTATATGACACAAGCAGCCGTTGAAACACTACTAGGTGAGGCTCACATACAGTGAATGACCTAACATACGCGTATAGTATTGTGACATTATATGACAAAAGCACCCGATATATAAAAGACACTACTAGGTGAGGGTCACATACAGTGAATGACCGAACATACGCGTGCAGTATTCTGACATTATATGAAACAAGCAGCCATTATATATGTGACACTACTAGGTGAGGCTCACATAAAGTGAATGACCTAACATACGCGTATAGTATTGTGACATTATATGACACAAGCAGCCGTTATATATGAAACACTACTAAGTGAGGCTCACATACCGAGAAATGACCTAACATACGCGTATAGCATTGCGGCATTATATGACCCAAGCAGACGTTATTATGAAACACTACTAGGTGAAGGTCACATACAGTGAATGACCTAACATACACGATTAGTATTGCAGCATTATATGACACAAGCAGCCGTTATATATAAGACAGTACTGGGTGAGTCTCACATACAGTGAATGACCTAACATACACGTATCATCTTTTGGCATTATATGACACAAGCAGCCATTATATATGAGACACTACTAGGTGAGGCTCACATACAGTGAATGACCTAAAATACGCATATAGTATTGCGGGATTATATGACACAAGCGGCTGTTGAGACACTACTAGGTGAAGAACACATACAGTAAATGACCTAACATACGAGTATAGTATTGTGCCATTAAATGACACAAGCAGCCGTTATATATGAAACACTGCTAGGTGAAGCTCACATACAGAGAAATGACCTAACATACACGATTAGTATTGCGGCATTATATGACACAAGCAGCCGTTATATATGAGACACTACTAGGTGAGGCTCACATACAGTGAATGACTTAACATACACGTATAGTCTTTTGGCATTATATGACAAAAGCAGCCGTTATATATGAGACACTACGAGGTGAGGCTCACATACAGTGAATGACCTAAAAACGCGTATAGTATTGTGGCATTATATGTCACAAGCAGCGGTTATATATGAAACACTACTAGGTGAGGCTCACATACAGTGAATGTCCTAACATACGCGTGTACTATTGCAGCATTATATGACACAAGCAGCCGTTACATATGAAACACTACTAGGTGAGGCTGACATATAGTGAATGACCAAAATTACGCATATAATATTGTGATATTGTAAAACACAAGCAGCCGTTGAGACACCATTAGGTGAGGCTCACATACAGTGAATGACATAAAATATGCGTATAGTATTGCGGCATTATATTACACATGCAGCCATTATATAAGAGCCGCTTCCAAGTGAGGCTCACATACAGTGCATGACATAACATACGCGTATAGTATTGTGACATTATATGACACAAGTAGCCGATATATATAAGACACTAATCGGTGAGGATCACATACAGTGAATGACCTAACATACGCATATACCATTGTGACATTATATGACGCAAGCAGCCGTTATATATGAGACACTAATAGGTGAGGATCACATACAGTGAATGACCTAACATACGCGTACAGTATTGTGACACTATATGACAGAAGCAGCCCTTATATATGTGACACTACTAGGAGAAGCTCACATACAGAGAAATGACCTAACATACATGATTAGTATTGTGACATTATAGGACAAAAGCAGCCGTTATATATGAGACTCTAATAGGTGAGGCTCACATACAGTGAATGACCTAATATACACATATAGTCTTATGGCATTATATGAAACAAGCAGCCGTTAGATATGAGACAGTACTAGGTAAGGCTAACATACAGTCAGTGATCTAACATACGCGTATAGTATTGTGACATTATATGACACAAGCAGCCGTTATATATGTGACACTACTAGGTGAGGCTCACATACAGTGAATGACCTAACATACGCGTACATTATTGTGACATTATATGACACAAGCAGCCGTTGAGACACTACTAGGTGAGTCTCACATACAGTGAATGACCTAACATACGCGTATAGTATTGTGACATTATTTGACACAAGCAGCCGTTATATATGAAACACTACTAGGTGAGGCTCACATACCGAGAAATGACCTAACATACTCGTATAGCATTGCGGCATTATATGACACAAGAAGACGTTATTATGAAACACTACTAGGTGAAGGTTACATACAGTGAATGACCTAACATACACGATTAGTATTGCAGCATTATATGACACAAGCAGCCGTTATATATGAGACAGTACTAGGTGAGGCTCACATACAGTGAATGACCTAACATACGCATATAGTATTGTGACATTATATGACACAAGCTGCCCTTATATATGAGACACTACTAGGTGAGGCTCACATACAGTCAATGATCTAACATACGCGTATAGTATTGTGACATTATATGACACAAGTAGCCGATATATATAAGACACTACTAGGTAAGGATCACATACAGTGAATGACCTAACATATGCATATACCATTGAGACATTATATGACGCAAGCAGCCGTTATATATGTGACACTACTAGGTGAAGCTCACATACAGAGATATGACCTAACATACACTATTAGCATTGCGGCATTATATGACACAAGCAGCCGTTATATATGAGACACTACTAGGTGAGGCTCACATACAGTGAATGACCTAACATACGCTTATAGTATTGTGACATTATATGACACAAGCAGTCGTTATATATGTGACACTACTAGGTGAGGCACACCTACAGTCAATGATCTAACATACGCATATAGTATTGTGAAATTATATGACACAAGCAGCCGTTATATATGAGACACTACTAGGAGAAGCTCACATTCAGTGAATGACCTAACATACGCATATAGTATTGTGGCATTATATGACACAAGCAGCCATTGAGACACTACTAAGTGAGGCTCACATACAGTGAATGACCTAACATGCGCGTATAGTATTGCGGCATTATATGACACAAGCAGCCGTTATATATGAAACACTACTATGTGAGGCTCACATACAGTGAATGATCTAACATACATGTATCGTCTTTTGGCATTATATGACACAAGCAGCCATTATATAAAAGACACTACTAGGTGAGGCTCACATACAGTGAATGACCTAACATACGCGTACAGTATTGTGACATTATATGACACAAGCAGCTGTTATATATGAGACACTACTAGGTGAGGCTCACATACTCAATGATCTAACATAAGCGTATAGTATTGTGACATTATATAATAAAAGCAGCCGTTATATATGAGACACTACTAGGTGTAACTCACATACACTGAATGACCTAACATACGCGTAGAGTATTGTGACATTATATGACACAAGCAGCCTTTATATATAAGACACTACTAGGTGATGCTCACATACAGTGAATGACCTAACATACGCATATAGTATTGTGACATTATATGACATACGCAGCCGTTGAGACACTATAGGTGAAGCTCACATACAGTGAATGACCTAAAATACGCGTATAGTATTGTGATGTTATATGACACAAGCAGTCGTTGAGAAACTACTAGGTGAAGCTCACATACAGTAAATGACCTAACATACGAGTATAGTATTGTGACATTATATGACATAAAAAGCCGTTATATTTGAGACACTACTAGGTGAGGCACACATACAGTGAATGACCTAACATACGCGTATAGTATTGTGATGTTATATGACACAAGCAGACGTTGAGACACTACTAGGTGAAGCTCACATACAGAGAAATGACCTGACATACACGATTAGTATTGCGGCATTATATGACACAAGCAGCCATTATATATGAGACACTAGTAGGTGAGGCTCACATACAGTGAATGACCTAACATACACGTATAGCCTCTCGGCATTATATGACACATGCAGTTATTGAGACACTACTAGCTGAAGCTCACATACAGTAAATGACCTAACATATGCGTATAGCATTGTGACATTATATGACATAAGCAGCTGTTATATATGAGACACTACTAGTTGAGGCTCACATACAGTGAATGACCTAACATACGCGTATAGTATTGCGCCATTATATGACATAAGCAGCCGTTATATATGAGACGCTACTAGGTGAAGCTCACATACAGAGAAATGACCTAATATACACGATTACTATTGCGGCATTATATGATAGAAGCTGCCGTTATATATGAGACACTACGAGGTGAGGCTCACATACAGTGAATGACCTAACATACGCGTATAGTATTGTGACATTAAATGATACAAGCAGCCCTTACGTATGAGACACTACTAGGTGAGGCTCACATACAGTCAATGATCTAACATAAGCGTATAGTATTGTGACATTACATGACACAAGCAGCCGTTATATATGAGACACTACTAGGTGAAGCTCACATACAGTGAATGACCTAACATATTCGTATAGTATTGTGACATTATATGACACAAGCAGCCAATATGTATAAGACAATAGTAGGTGAGGATCACATACAGTGAATGACCTAACATACGCGTATAGTATTGTGACACTATATGACAGAAGCAGCCGTTATATATGTGACGCTACTAGGAGAAGATCTCATACAGAGAAATGACCTAACATACATGATTAGTATTGTGACATTATAGGACAAAAGCAGCCGTTATATATGAGACACTAATAGGTGAGGCTCACATACAGTGAATGACCTAACATACGCGTATTGTATTGTGACATTATATGACACAAGCAGCCGTGATATATGTGACACTACTAGGTGAGGCTCACTGACAGTGAATGACCTAACATACGCCTGCAGTATTCTGACATTATATGAAACAAGCAGCCATTATATATGTGACACTACTAGGTGCGGCTCACATAAAGTGAATGACATAAGATACGCGTATAGTATTGTGAAATTATATGACACAAGCATACGTTATATATGAAACACTACTAGGTGAAGCTCACATACAGAGAAATGACCTAACATACGCGTATAGCATTGCGGCATTATATGACACAAGCAGACGTTATTATGAAACACTACTAGGTGAAGGTCACATACAGTGAATGACCTAACATACACAATTAGTATTGCAGCATTATATGACACAAGCAGGCGTTATATATGAGACAGTACTAGGTGAGGCTCACATACAGTGAATGACCTAACATACACGTATCGTCTTTTGGCATTATATGACACAAGCAGCCATTATATATGAGACACTACTAGGTGAGGCTCACATACAGTGAACGACCTAAAATACGCGTATAGTATTGTGGGATTATATGACACAAGCAGCCGTTGAGACACTACTAGGTGAAGCTCACATACAGTAAATGACCTAACATACGAGTATGGTATTGTGACATTATATGACATAAGCAGCCGTTATATATGAGACACTACTAGCTGAGGCTCACATACAGTGAATGACCTAACATACGTGTATAGCATTGCGCCATTAAATGACACAAGTAGCCGTTATATATGAAACACTACTAGGTGAAGCTCACATACAGAGAAATGACCTAACATACACGATTAGTATTGCGGCATTATATGACACAAGCAGCCGTTATATATGAGACACTACTAGGTGAGGCTCACATACAGTGAATGACTTAACATACACGTATAGTCTTTTGGCATTATATGACACAAGCAGCCGTTATATATGAGACACCACGAGGTGAGGCTGACATACAGTAAATGACCTAACATACGCGTATAGTATTGTGACATTATATGACTCAAGCTTCCCTTATATATGAGACACTACTAGGTGAGGCTCACATACAGTCAATGATCTAACATACGCGTATAGTATTGTGACATTATATGACACAAGTAGCCGATATATAAAAGACACTACTAGGTGAGGATTTCATACAGTGAATGACCTAACATACGCATATACCATTGTGACATTATATGACACAAGCTGCCGTTATATATGTGACACTACTAGGTGAAGCTCACATACAGAGATATGACATAACATACACTATTAGTATTGCGGCATTATATGACACAAGCAGCCATTATATATGAGACACTACTAGGTGAGGCTCACATACAGTCAATGACCTAACATACACTTATAGCATTATGATATTATATGACACAAGCAGTTGTTATATATGAGACACTACTAGGTGAGGCTCACATACAGTCAATGATCTAACATACGCGTATAGTATTGTGAAATTATATGACACAAGCAGCCGTTATATATGAGACACTACTAGGTGAAGCTCACATACAGTGAATGACATAACATACGCATATAGTATTGTGGCATTATATGACACAAGCAGCCGTTGAGACACTACTAAGTGAGGCTCACATACAGTGAATGACTTAACATGCGCGAATAGTATTGCGGCATTATATGACACAAGCAGCCATTATATATGAAACACTACTAGGTGAAGCTCACATACAGTGAATGACCTAACATACACGTATACTATTGCGGCATTATATGAAGCAAGCAGCCGTTATATATGAGACATTACTAGGTGAAGCTCCCATGCAGTGAATGACCTAACATACGCGTATAGTATTGTGACATTATATAACACAAGCAGCTGTTGAGACACTACTAGGTGAGGATCAATCAGTGAATGACCTAAAATACGCGTATAGTATTGTGGGATTATATGACACAAGCAGCCATTATATATCAGACACTACTAGGTGAGGCTGACATACAGTAAATGACCTAACATACGCGTATAGTATTGTGACATTATATGACACAAGCCGCCCTTATATATGAGACATTACTAGGTGAAGCTCACATGCAGTGAATGACCTACCATACGCGTATAGTATTCTGGCATTATATGACACAAGCAGCCGATATATAAAAGAAACTACTAGGTGAGGCTCACATACAGTGCATGATCTAACATACGCGTGCAGTATTCTGACATTATATGACACAAGCAGCCATTATATATGAGACACTACTAGGTGAGGCTCACATACAGTGCATGACCTAACATACGCGTATAGGATTGTGGCATTATATGACACAAGCAGACGTTATATATGACACACTTCTAGGTGAGGCTCACAACCAGTGAATGACCTAAAATAGGCGTATAGTATTGTGGGATTATATGACACAAGCAGCCATTATATATCAGACACTACTAGGTGAGGCTCACATACAGTGCATGACCTAACACACGCGTATAGTATTGCGGCATTATGTGACACAAGCAGCTGTTGAGACACTAGTAGGTGAGGCACACATACAGTGAACGACCTAACATACGCGTATAGTATTGTGGAATTATATGACACAAGCAGCCGTTGAAACACTACTAGGTGAGGCTCACATACAGTGAATGACCTAACATACGCGTATAGTATTGTGACATTATATGACAAAAGCACCCGATATATAAAAGACACTACTAGGTGAGGCTCACATACAGTGAATGACCGAACATACGCGTGCAGTATTCTGACATTATATGAAACCAGCAGCCATTATATATGTGACACTACTAGGTGAGGCTCACATAAAGTGAATGACCTAACATACGCGTATAGTATTGTGACATTATATGACACAAGCAGCCGTTATATATGAAACACTACTAAGTGAGGCTCACATACCGAGAAATGACCTAACATACGCGTATAGTATTGTGAGATTATATGACACAAGCAGCCGTTATATATGAAACACTACTAGGTGAGGCTCACATACCGAGAAATGACCTAACATACGCGTATAGTATTGTGACATTATATGACACAAGCAGCCGTTATATATGAAACACTACTAAGTGAGGCTCACATACCGAGAAATGACCTAACATACGCGTATAGCATTGCGGCATTATATGACCCAAGCAGACGTTATTATGAAACACTACTAGGTGAAGGTCACATACAGTGAATGACCTAACATACACGATTAGTATTGCAGCATTATATGACACAAGCAGCCGTTATATATAAGACAGTACTGGGTGAGTCTCACATACAGTGAATGACCTAACATACACGTATCATCTTTTGGCATTATATGACACAAGCAGCCATTATATATGAGACACTACTAGGTGAGGCTCACATACAGTGAATGACCTAAAATACGCATATAGTATTGCGGGATTATATGACACAAGCGGCTGTTGAGACACTACTAGGTGAAGATCACATACAGTAAATGACCTAACATACGAGTATAGTATTGTGGGATTATATGACACAAGCAGCCGTTATATATGAAACACTGCTAGGTGAAGCTCACATACAGAGAAATGACCTAACATACACGATTAGTATTGCGGCATTATATGACACAAGCAGCCGTTATATATGAGACACTACTAGGTGAGGCTCACATACAGTGAATGACTTAACATACACGTATAGTCTTTTGGCATTATATGACAAAAGCAGCCGTTATATATGAGACACTACGAGGTGAGGCTCACATACAGTGAATGACTTAAAAACGCGTATAGTATTGTGGCATTATATGTCACAAGCAGCGGTTATATATGAAACACTACTAGGTGAGGCTCACATACAGTGAATGTCCTAACATACGCGTGTACTATTGCAGCATTATATGACACAAGCAGCCGTTACATATGAAACACTACTAGGTGAGGCTGACATATAGTGAATGACCAAAATTACGCATATAATATTGTGATATTGTATGACACAAGCAGCCGTTGAGACACCATTAGGTGAGGCTCACATACAGTGAATGACATAAAATACGCGTATAGTATTGCGGCATTATATTACACATGCAGCCATTATATAAGAGCCGCTTCCAAGTGAGGCTCACATACAGTGCATGACATAACATACGCGTATAGTATTGTGACATTATATGACGCAAGCAGCCGTTATATATGAGACACTAATAGGTGAGGATCACATACAGTGAATGACCTAACATACGCGTACAGTATTGTGACACTATATGACAGAAGCAGCCCTTATATATGTGACACTACTAGGAGAAGCTCACATACAGAGAAATGACCTAACATACATGATTAGTATTGTGACATTATAGGACAAAAGCAGCCGTTATATATGAGACTCTAATAGGTGAGGCTCACATACAGTGAATGACCTAATATACACATATAGTCTTATGGCATTATATGACACAAGCAGCCGTTAGATATGAGACAGTACTAGGTAAGGCTAACATACAGTCAGTGATCTAACATACGCGTATAGTATTGTGACATTATATGACACAAGCAGCCGTTATATATGTGACACTACTAGGTGAGGCTCACATACAGTGAATGACCTAACATACGCGTACATTATTGTGACATTATATGACACAAGCAGCCGTTGAGACACTACTAGGCGAGTCTCACATACAGTGAATGACCTAACATACGCGTATAGTATTGTGACATTATTTGACACAAGCAGCCGTTATATATGAAACACTACTAGGTGAGGCTCACATACCGAGAAATGACCTAACATACTCGTATAGCATTGCGGCATTATATGACACAAGAAGACGTTATTATGAAACACTACTAGGTGAAGGTCACATACAGTGAATGACCTAACATACACGATTAGTATTGCAGCATTATATGACACAAGCAGCCGTTATATATGAGACAGTACTAGGTGAGGCTCACATACAGTGAATGACCTAACATACGCATATAGTATTGTGACATTATATGACACAAGCTGCCCTTATATATGAGACTCTACTAGGTGAGGCTCACATACAGTCAATGATCTAACATACGCGTATAGTATTGTGACATTATATGACACAAGTAGCCGATATATATAAGACACTACTAGGTAAGGATCACATACAGTGAATGACCTAACATATGCATATACCATTGTGACATTATATGACGCAAGCAGCCGTTATATATGTGACACTACTAGGTGAAGCTCACATACAGAGATATGACCTAACATACACTATTAGCATTGCGGCATTATATGACACAAGCAGCCGTTATATATGAGACACTACTAGGTGAGGCTCACATACAGTGAATGACCTAACATACGCTTATAGTATTGTGACATTATATGACACAAGCAGTCGTTATATATGTGACACTACTAGGTGAGGCACACCTACAGTCAATGATGTAACATACGCATATAGTATTGTGAAATTATATGACACAAGCAGCCGTTATATATGAGACACTACTAGGAGAAGCTCACATTCAGTGAATGACCTAACATACGCATATAGTATTGTGGCATTATATGACACAAGCAGCCATTGAGACACTACTAAGTGAGGCTCACATACAGTGAATGACCTAACATGCGCGTATAGTATTGCGGCATTATATGACACAAGCAGCCGTTATATATGAAACACTACTATGTGAGGCTCACATACAGTGAATGATCTAACATACATGTATCGTCTTTTGGCATTATATGACACAAGCAGCCATTATATAAAAGACACTACTAGGTGAGGCTCACATACAGTGAATGACCTAACATACGCGTACAGTATTGTGACATTATATGACACAAGCAGCTGTTATATATGAGACACTACTAGGTGAGGCTCACATACTCAATGATCTAACATAAGCGTATAGTATTGTGACATTATATAATAAAAGCAGCCGTTATATGAGACACTACTAGGTGTAACTCACATACACTGAATGACCTAACATACGCGTAGAGTATTGTGACATTATATGACACAAGCAGCCTTTATATATAAGACACTACTAGGTGATGCTCACATACAGTGAATGACCTAACATACGCATATAGTATTGTGACATTATATGACATACGCAGCCGTTGAGACACTATAGGTGAAGCTCACATACAGTGAATGACCTAAAATACGCATATAGTATTGTGATGTTATATGACACAAGCAGTCGTTGAGAAACTACTAGGTGAAGCTCACATACAGTAAATGACCTAACATACGAGTATAGTATTGTGACATTATATGACATAAAAAGCCGTTATATTTGAGACACTACTAGGTGAGGCACACATACAGTGAATGACCTAACATACGCGTATAGTATTGTGATGTTATATGACACAAGCAGCCGTTGAGACACTACTAGGTGAAGCTCACATACAGAGAAATGACCTGACATACACGATTAGTATTGCGGCATTATATGACACAAGCAGCCATTATATATGAGACACTAGTAGGTGAGGCTCACATACAGTGAATGACCTAACATACACGTATAGCCTCTCGGCATTATATGACACATGCAGTTATTGAGACACTACTAGCTGAAGCTCACATACAGTAAATGACCTAACATATGCGTATAGCATTGTGACATTATATGACATAAGCAGCGGTTATATATGAGACACTACTAGTTGAGGCTCACACACAGTGAATGACCTAACATACGCGTATAGTATTGCGCCATTATATGACATAAGCAGCCGTTATATATGAGACACTACTAGGTGAAGCTCACATACAGAGAAATGACCTAATATACACGATTACTATTGCGGCATTATATGATAGAAGCTGCCGTTATATATGAGACACTACGAGGTGAGGCTCACATACAGTGAATGACCTAACATACGCGTATAGTATTGTGACATTAAATGATACAAGCAGCCCTTACGTATGAGACACTACTAGGTGAGGCTCACATACAGTCAATGATCTAACATAAGCGTATAGTATTGTGACATTACATGACACAAGCAGCCGTTATATATGAGACACTACTAGGTGAAGCTCACATACAGTGAATGACCTAACATATTCGTATAGTATTGTGACATTATATGACACAAGCAGCCAATATGTATAAGACAATAGTAGGTGAGGATCACATACAGTGAATGACCTAACATACGCGTATAGTATTGTGACACTATATGACAGAAGCAGCCGTTATATATGTGACGCTACTAGGAGAAGCTCTCATACAGAGAAATGACCTAACATACATGATTAGTATTGTGACATTATAGGACAAAAGCAGCCGTTATATATGAGACACTAATAGGTGAGGCTCACATACAGTGAATGACCTAACATACGCGTATTGTATTGTGACATTATATGACACAAGCAGCCGTGATATATGTGACACTACTAGGTGAGGCTCACTGACAGTGAATGACCTAACATACGCCTGCAGTATTCTGACATTATATGAAACAAGCAGCCATTATATATGTGACACTACTAGGTGCGGCTCACATAAAGTGAATGACCTAAGATACGCGTATAGTACTGTGAAATTATATGACACAAGCATACGTTATATATGAAACACTACTAGGTGAAGCTCACATACAGAGAAATGACCTAACATACGCGTATAGCATTGCGGCATTATATGACACAAGCAGACGTTATTATGAAACACTACTAGGTGAAGGTCACATACAGTGAATGACCTAACATACACAATTAGTATTGCAGCATTATATGACACAAGCAGGCGTTATATATGAGACAGTACTAGGTGAGGCTCACATACAGTGAATGACCTAACATACACGTATCGTCTTTTGGCATTATATGACACAAGCAGCCATTATATATGAGACACTACTAGGTGAGGCTCACATACAGTGAACGACCTAAAATACGCGTATAGTATTGTGGGATTATATGACACAAGCAGCCGTTGAGACACTACTAGGTGAAGCTCACATACAGTAAATGACCTAACATACGAGTATGGTATTGTGACATTATATGACATAAGCAGCCGTTATATATGAGACACTACTAGGTGAGGCTCACATACAGTGAATGACCTAACATACGTGTATAGCATTGCGCCATTAAATGACACAAGTAGCCGTTATATATGAAACACTACTAGGTGAAGCTCACATACAGAGAAATGACCTAACATACACGATTAGTATTGCGGCATTATATGACACAAGCAGCCGTTATATATGAGACACTACTAGGTGAGGCTCACATACAGTGAATGACTTAACATACACGTATAGTCTTTTGGCATTATATGACACAAGCAGCCGTTATATATGAGACACCACGAGGTGAGGCTGACATACAGTAAATGACCTAACATACGCGTATAGTATTGTGACATTATATGACTCAAGCTTCCCTTATATATGAGACACTACTAGGTGAGGCTCAGATACAGTGAATGACCTAACATACACGTATACTATTGCGGCATTATATGACACAAGCAGCCGTTATATATGAAACACTACTAGGTGAGGCTCACATACAGTGAGTGATCTAACATACGCGTATAGTATTGTGACATTATATGAAGCAAGCAGCCGTTATATATGAGACATTACTAGGTGAAGCTCCCATGCAGTGAATGACCTAACATACGCGTATAGTATTGTGACATTATATAACACAAGCAGCTGTTGAGACACTACTAGGTGAGGATCAATCAGTGAATGACCTAAAATACGCGTATAGTATGGTGGGATTATATGACACAAGCAGCCATTATATATCAGACACTACTAGGTGAGGCTGACATACAGTGAATGACCTAACATACGCGTATAGTATTGTGACATTATATGACACAAGCCGCCCTTATATATGAGACATTACTAGGTGAAGCTCACATGCAGTGAATGACCTACCATACGCGTATAGTATTCTGGCATTATATGACACAAGCAGCCGATATATAAAAGAAACTACTAGGTGAGGCTCACATACAGTGCATGATCTAACATACGCGTGCAGTATTCTGACATTATATGACACAAGCAGCCATTATATATGAGACACTACTAGGTGAGGCTCACATACAGTGCATGACCTAACATACGCGTATAGGATTGTGGCATTATATGACACAAGCAGACGTTATATATGACACACTTCTAGGTGAGGCTCACAACCAGTGAATGACCTAAAATAGGCGTATAGTATTGTGGGATTATATGACACAAGCAGCCATTATATATCTGACACTACTAGGTGAGGCTCACATACAGTGCATGACCTAACACACGCGTATAGTATTGCGGCATTATGTGACACAAGCAGCTGTTGAGACACTACTAGGTGAGGCACACATACAGTGAACGACCTAACATACGCGTATAGTATTGTGGAATTATATGACACAAGCAGCCGTTGAAACACTACTAGGTGAGGCTCACATACAGTGAATGACCTAACATACGCGTATAGTATTGTGACATTATATGACAAAAGCACCCGATATATAAAAGACACTACTAGGTGAGGCTCACATACAGTGAATGACCGAACATACGCGTGCAGTATTCTGACATTATATGAAACAAGCAGCCATTATATATGTGACACTACTAGGTGAGGCTCACATAAAGTGAATGACCTAACATACGCGTATAGTATTGTGACATTATATGACACAAGCAGCCGTTATATATGAAACACTACTAAGTGAGGCTCACATACCGAGAAATGACCTAACATACGCGTATAGTATTGTGAGATTATATGACACAAGCAGCCGTTATATATGAAACACTACTAGGTGAGGCTCACATACCGAGAAATGACCTAACATACGCGTATAGTATTGTGACATTATATGACACAAGTAGCCGTTATATATGAAACACTACTAAGTGAGGCTCACATACCGAGAAATGACCTAACATACGCGTATAGTATTGTGACATTATATGACACAAGCAGCCGTTATATATGAAACACTACTAAGTGAGGCTCACATACCGAGAAATGACCTAACATACGCGTATAGTATTGTGACATTATATGACACAAGCAGCCGTTATATATGAAACACTACTAGGTGAGGCTCACATACCGAGAAATGACCTAACATACGCGTATAGCATTGCGGCATTATATGACACAAGCAGACGTTATTATGAAACACTACTAGGTGAAGGTCACATACAGTGAATGACCTAACATACACGATTAGTATTGCAGCATTATATGACACAAGCAGCCGTTATATATAAGACAGTACTGGGTGAGTCTCACATACAGTGAATGACCTAACATACACGTATCGTCTTTTGGCATTATATGACACAAGCAGCCATTATATATGAGACACTACTAGGTGAGGCTCACATACAGTGAATGACCTAAAATACGCATATAGTATTGCGGGATTATATGACACAAGCGGCCGTTGAGACACTACTAGGTGAAGATCACATACAGTAAATGACCTAACATACGAGTATAGTATTGTGCCATTAAATGACACAAGCAGCCGTTATATATGAAACACTACTAGGTGAAGCTCACATACAGAGAAATGACCTAACATACACGATTAGTATTGCGGCATTATATGACACAAGCAGCCGTTATATATGAGACACTACTAGGTGAGGCTCACATACAGTGAATGACTTAACATACACGTATAGTCTTTTGGCATTATATGACACAAGCAGCCGTTATATATGAGACACTACGAGGTGAGGCTCACATACAGTGAATGACCTAAAAACGCGTATAGTATTGTGGCATTATATGTCACAAGCAGCGGTTACATATGAAACACTACTAGGTGAGGCTCACATACAGTGAATGTCCTAACATACGCGTGTACTATTGCAGCATTATATGAAACAAGCAGCCGTTACATATGAAACACTACTAGGTGAGGCTGACATATAGTGAATGACCAAACATACGCATATAATATTGTGATATTGTATGACACAAGCAGCCGTTGAGACACCATTAGGTGAGGCTCACATACAGTGAATGACATAAAATACGCGTATAGTATTGCGGCATTATATTACACATGCAGCCATTATATATGAGCCGCTTCCAAGTGAGGCTCACATACAGTGCATGACATAACATACGCGTATAGTATTGTGACATTATATGACACAAGTAGCCGATATATATAAGACACTACTAGGTGAGGATCACATACAGTGAATGACCTAACATACGCATATACCATTGTGACATTATATGACGCAAGCAGCCGTTATATATGTGACACTACTAGGTGAAGCTCACATACAGAGATATGACCTAACATACACTATTAGTATTGCGACATTATATGACACAAGCAGCCATTATATATGAGACACTACTAGGTGAGGCTCACATACAGTGAATGACCTAACATACGCTTATAGTATTGTGACATTATATGACACAAGCAGTCGTTATATATGTGACACTACTAGGTGAGGCTCACATACAGTCAATGATCTAACATACGCGTATAGTATTGTGAAATTATATGACACAAGCAGCCGTTATAAATGAAACACTACTATGTGAGGCTCACATACAGTGAATGACCTAACATACGCATATAGTATTGTGGCATTACATGACACAAGCAGCCATTATATATGAGACACTACTAGGAGAAGCTCACATACAGTGAATGACCTAACATACGCATATAGTATTGTGGCATTATATGACACAAGCAGCCATTGAGACACTACTAAGTGAGGCTCACATACAGTGAATGACCTAACATGCGCGTATAGTATTGCGGCATTATATGACACAAGCAGCCGTTATAAATGAAACACTACTATGTGAGGCTCACATACAGTGAATGATCTAACATACGCGTATAGTATTGTGACATTATATGACACAAGCAGCCGTTATATATGAGACATTACTAGGTGAAGCTCACATGCAGTGAATGACCTACCATACGCGTATAGTATTGTGGCATTATATGACACAAGCAGCCAATACATAAAAGACACTACTAGGTGAGGCTCACATAGTGAATGATCTAACATACGCGTGCAGTATTCTGACATTATATGACACAAGCAGCCATTATATATGTGACACTACAAGGTGAGGCTCACATACAGTGAATAACCCAACATACGCGTATAGTATTGTTACATTATATGACACAAGCAGCCATTATATATGAAACACTACTAGGTGAGGCTCACATACCGAGAAATGACCTAACATACGCGTATAGCATTGCGGCATTATATGACACAAGCAGCCGTTGAGACACTACTAAGTGAAGCTTACATACAGTGAATGACCTAACATACACAATTAGTATTGCGGCATTATATGACACAAGCAGCCGTTATACATGAGACACTACTAGGTGAGGCTCACATACAGTGAATGACCTAACATACACGTATCGTCTTTTGGCATTATATGACACAAGCAGCCATTATATATGAGACACTAGTTGGTGAGGATCACATACAGTGAATGACCTAACATACGCGTACAGTATTGTGACATTATATGACACAAGCAGTTGTTATATATGAGACACTACTAGGTGAGGCTCACATACTCAATGATCTAACATACGCGTATAGTATTGTGACATTATATAATAAAAGCAGCCGTTATATATGAGACGCTACTAGGTGTAACCCACATACACTGAATGACCTAACATACGCGTAGAGTATTGTGACATTATATGACACAAGCAGCCATTATATATAAGACACTACTAGGTGATGCTCACATACAGTGAATGACCTAACATACGCATATAGTATTGTGACATTATATGACATACGCAGCCGTTGAGACACTATAGGTGAAGCTCACATACAGTGAATGACCTAACATACGCGTACAGTATTGTGATGTTATATGACACAAGCAGTCGTTGAGAAACTACTAGGTGAAGCTCACATACAGTAAATGACCTAACATACGAGTATAGTATTGTAACATTATATGACATAAAAAGCCGTTATATTTGAGACACTACTAGGTGAGGCACACATACAGTGAATGACCTAACATATGCGTATAGTATTGTGATGTTATATGACACAAGCAGCCGTTGCGACACTACTAGGTGAAGCTCACATACAGAGAAATGACCTAACATACACGATTAGTATTGCGGCATTATATGACACAAGCAGCCATTATATATGAGACACTACTAGGTGAGGCTCACATACAGTGAATGACCTAACATACACGTATAGTCTCTCGGCATTATATGACACAAGCAGTCGTTGAGACACTACTAGCTGAAGCTCACATACAGTAAATGACCTAACATACGCGTATAGCATTGTGACATTATATGACATAAGCAGCTGTTATATATAAGACACTACTAGTTGAGGCTCACATACAGTGAATGACCTAACATACGCCTATAGTATTGCGCCATTATATGACATAAGCAGCCGTTATATATGAGACACTACTAGGTGAAGCTCACATACAGAGAAATGACCTAATATACACGATTACTATTGCGGCATTATATGACAGAAGCTGTCATTATATATGAGACACTACGAGGTGAGGCTCACATACAGTGAATGACCTAACATACGCGTATAGTATTGTGACATTAAATGATACAAGCAGCCCTTACGTATGAGACACTACTAGGTGAGGCTCACATACAGTCAATGATCTAACATACGCGTATAGTATTGTGACATTACATGACACAAGCAGCCGTTATATATGAGACACTACTAGGTGAAGCTCACATACAGTGAATGACCTAACATATTCGTATAGTATTGTGACATTATATGACACAAGCAGCCCATATGTATAAGACACTAGCAGGTGAGGATCACATACAGTGAATGACCTAACATACGCGTATAGTATTGTGACACTATATGACAGAAGCAGCCGTTATATATGTGACGCTACTAGGAGAAGCTCACATACAGAGAAATGACGTAACATACATGATTAGCATTGTGACAATATAGGACAAAAGCAGCCGTTATATATGAGACACTATGAGGTGAGGCTCACATACAGTGAATGACCTAATATACACATATAGTCTTATGGCATTATATGACACAAGAGCCGTTATATATGAGACAGTACTAGGTGAGGCTAACATACAGTCAGTGATCTAACATACGCGTATTGTATTGTGACATTATATGACACAAGCAGCCGTTATATATGTGACACTACTAGGTGAGGCTCACATACAGTGAATGACCTAACATACGCGTATAGTATTGTGACATTATATGACACAAGAAGCCGTTGAGACACTACTAGGTGAGGCTCACATACAGTGAATGACCTAACATACGCGTATAGTATTGTGACATTATATGACACAAGCAGCCGTTATATATGTGACACTACTTGGTGAGGCTCACATACAGTGAATGACCTAACATACGCGTATAGTATTGTGGCATTATATGACACAAGCAGCCGTTGAGACAGTACTAGCTAAGGCTCACATACAGTGAATGACCTAACATATGCGTATAGTATTGTGACATTATATAACACAAGCAGCTGTTGAGACACTACTAGGTGAAGCTCACATAAAGTAAATGACCTAACATACGCGTATAGTATTGTGATATTATATAACACAAGCAGCCGTTGAGACACTACTAGGTGAGGCTCACATCAGTGAATGACCTAACATACGCGTATAGTATTGTGGCATTATATGACACAAGCAGCAGTTGAGACACTACTAGGTGAGGCTCACATACAGTGAATGACCTAACATACGCGTATAGTATTGTGACATTACATGACACAAGCAGCCGTGATATGAGAGACACCACTAGGTGAGGCTCACATACAGTGAATGACCTAACATACGCGTATAGTATTGTGACATTATATGACACAAGAATACGTTATATATGAGAGACTACTAGGTGAGGCTCACATAAAGTGAATGACCTAACATACGCATATAGTATTGCAGCATTATATGACACAAACAGCCGTTATATATGAGACACTACTAGATGAAGCTCACATACAGTGAATAACATTAAATGACACAAGAAGCCGTTATATATGAGACACTACTAGGTTAAGCTCACATATAGTGAATGACCTAATGTACGCGTATAGTATTGTGACATTATATGATACAAGCAGCCGTTGAGACACTACTAGTTGAGGCTCACATACAGTGAATGACCTAAAATACGCTTATAGCATTGTGACATTTTATGACACAAGCAGCCATTATATATGAGACACTACTAGTTGAGACTGTCATACAGTGAATGACCTAACATACCCGTATAGTATTGTGGCATTATATGACACAAGCAGCCGTTATATATGAGACACTACTAGGTGAGGCTCACATACAGTAAATGACTTAGCATACATGTATAGTATTGTGGCATTATATGACATAAGCAGCCGTTATATATGAGACACTACTAGGTGAGGTTCACATACAGTGTTGTCTAGTTATATAAAAGTAGTAACAGTTACATATGAAACAGTACTAGGTGAGGCTCACATACAATGTTATCTACGTTATATAACACTAGTAACAGTTACATATAAGACAGTACTAAGTGAGGTTCACATACAGCGTTGTCTAGTTATATAACACTAGTAACAGTTACATATAAGACAGTACTAAGTGGGGTTCACATACAGTGTTGTCTAGTTATATAACACTAGTAACAGTTACATATAAGACAGTACTAAGTGAGGTTCACATACAGCGTTGTCTAGTTATATAACACTAGTAACAGTTACATATAAGACAGTACTAGGTGAGGTTCACATACAGTGTTGTCTAGTTATATAACACTAGTAACAGTTACATATGAGACAGTACTAGGTGAGGCTCACATACAGTGTACTCTAGTTATATAACACAAGTAACAGTTACATATAAGACAGTACTAAGTGAGGCTCACATACAGCGTTGTCTAGTTATATAACACAAGTAACAGTTACATATAAGACAGTACTAAGTGAGGTTAACATACAGCGTTGTCTAGTTATATAACACAAGTAACAGTTACATATAAGACAGTACTAAGTGAGGCTCACATACAGTGTTGTCTAGTTATATAACACTGGTAACAGTTACATATAAGACATTACTAGGTGAGGCTCACATACAGTGTACTCTATTTATATAACACTAGCAACAGTTACATATAAGACAGTACTAAGTGAGGTTCACATACAGTGTTGTCTAGTTATTTAACACACGTAACAGTTACATATAAGACAGTACTAAGTGAGGTTCACATTCAGTGTTGTCTAGTTATATAACACAAGTAACAGTTACATATAAGACAGTACTAGGTGAGGTTCACATACAGTCTACTCTAGTTATATAACACTAGTAAGAGTTACATATAAGACAGTACTAGGTGAGACTCACTTACAGTGTTGTCTAGTTATATAACACAAGTAACAGTTACCTATGAGACAGTACTAGGTGAGGATCACATTCAGTGTACTCTAGTTATATAACACTAGTAACAGTTATATATAAGACAGTACTAGGTGAGGATCACATTCAGTGTACTCTAGTTATATAACACTAGTAACAGTTATATATGAGACAGTACTAGGTGAGGATCAATTCAGTGTACTCTAGTTATATAACACTAGTAAAAGTTACATATGAGACAGCACTAGGTGAGGATCACATACACTGTACTCTAGTTATATAACACTAGTAACAGTTACATATAACACAGTACTAGGTGAGGTTCACATACAGTGTTGTCTAGTTATATAACTCAAGTAACAGTTACATATGAGACAGTACTAGGTGAGGTTCACATACAGTGTACTCTAGTTATATAACACTAGTAACAGTTACCTATGAGACAGTACTAGGTGAGGTTCACATACAGTGTACTCTAGTTATATAACACAAGTAACAGTTACATATGAGACAGTACTAGGTGAGGTTCACATACAGTGTACTCTAGTTATATAACACTAGTAACAGTTACCTATGAGACAGCACTAGGTGAGGTTCACATACAGTGTACTCTAGTTATATAACACAAGTAACAGTTACATATGAGACAGTACTAGGTGAGGATCACATACAGTGTTGTCTAGTTATATAACACAAGTAACAGTTACCTATGAGACAGTACTAGGTGAGGTTTACATACAGTTTACTCTAGTTATATAACTCAAGTAACAGTTACCTATAAGACAGTAGTAGGTGAGGTTCACATACAGTGTACTCTAGTTATATAACTGAAGTAACAGTTACATATGAGACAGTACTAGGTGAGGTTCACATACGGTGTACTCTAGTTATATAACTCAAGTAACAGTTACCTATAAGACAGTAGTAGGTGAGGTTCACATACAGTGTACTCTAGTTATATAACTGAAGTAACAGTTACATATAAGACAGTACTAGGTGAGGTTTACATACAGTTTACTCTAGTTATATAACTCAAGTAACAGTTACCTATAAGACAGCACTAGGTGAGGTTCACATACAGTGTTGGCTAGTTATATAACTGAAGTAACAGTTACACATGAGACAGTACTAGGTGAGGTTCACATACAGTGTACTCTAGTTATATAACACAAGTAACAGTTAGCTATAAGACAGTACTAGGTGAGGTTCACATACAGTGTACTCTAGTTATATAACTGAAGTAACAGTTACATATGAGACAGTACTAGGTGAGGTTCACATACAGTGTACTCTAGTTATATAACTGAAGTAACAGTTACATATGAGACAGTACTAGGTGAGGTTCACATACAGTGTACTCTAGTTATATAACTGAAGTAACAGTTATATATGAGACAGTACTAGGTGAGGTTCACATACAGTGTACTCTAGTTATATAACTGAAGTAACAGTTACATATGAGACAGTACTAGGTGAGGTTCACATACAGTGTACTCTAGTTATATAACTGAAGTAAAAGTTACATATGAGACAGTACTAGGTGAGGTTCACATACAGTGTACTCTAGTTATATAACTGAAGTAACAGTTACATATGAGACAGTACTAGGTGAGGTTCACATACAGTGTTGTCTAGTTATATAACACAAGTAACAGTTACACATGAGACAGTAGTAGGTGAGGTTCACATACAGTGTTGTCTAGTTATATAACACAAGTAACAGTTACATATGAGACAGTAGTAGGTGAGGTTTACATACAGTGTTGTCTAGTTATATAACACAAGTAACAGTTACACATGAGACAGTACTAGGTGAGGTTCACATACAGTGTTGTCTAGTTATATAACACAAGTAACAGTTACATATGAGACAGTAGTAGGTGAGGTTTACATACAGTGTACTCTAGTTATATAACACAAGTAACAGTTACACATGAGACAGTACTAGGTGAGGTTCACATACAGTGTACTCTAGTTATATAACACAAGTAACAGTTACATATGAGACAGTAGTAGGTGAGGATCACATACAGTGTTGTCTAGTTATATAACACAAGTAACAGTTACATATGAGACAGTACTAGGTGAGGTTCACATACAGTGTACTCTAGTTATATAACACAAGTAACAGTTACCTATAAGACAGTACTAGGTGAGGTTCACATACAGTGTACTCTAGTTATATAACACAAGTAACAGTTACATATGAGACAGTACTAGGTGAGGTTCACATACAGTGTACTCTAGTTATATAACACAAGTAACAGTTACATATGAGACAGTACTAGGTGAGGTTCACATACAGTGTACTCTAGTTATATAACACAAGTAACAGTTACATATGAGACAGTACTAGGTGAGGTTCACATACAGTGTACTCTAGTTATATAACACAAGTAACAGTTACCTATAACACAGTACTAGGTGAGGTTCACATACAGTGTACTCTAGTTATATAACACAAGTAACAGTTACATATGAGACAGTACTAGGTGAGGTTCACATACAGTGTACTCTAGTTATATAACACAAGTAACAGTTACATATGAGACAGTACTAGGTGAGGTTCACATACAGTGTACTCTAGTTATATAACACAAGTAACAGTTAGCTATGAGACAGTAGTAGGTGAGGTTTACATACAGTGTACTCTAGTTATATAACACAAGTAACAGTTACCTATAAGACAGTACTAGGTGAGGTTCACATACAGTGTACTCTAGTTATATAACACAAGTAACAGTTACATATGAGACAGTACTAGGTGAGGTTCACATACAGTGTACTCTAGTTATATAACACAAGTAACAGTTACATATGAGACAGTAGTAGGTGAGGATCACATACAGTGTTGTCTAGTTATATAACACAAGTAACAATTAGCTATGAGACAGTACTAGGTGAGGATCACATACAGTGTTGTCTAGTTATATAACACAAGTAACAGTTACATATGAGACAGTACTAGGTGTGGATCACATACAGTGTTGTCTAGTTATATAACACAAGTAACAGTTACATATGAGACAGTACTAGGTGAGGATCACATACAGTGTTGTCTAGTTATATAACACAAGTAACAGTTACATATGAGACAGTACTAGGTGAGGATCACATACAGTGTTGTCTAGTTATATAACACAAGTAACAGTTACATATGAGACAGTACTAGGTGAGGATCACATACAGTGTTGTCTAGTTATATAACACAAGTAACAGTTACATATGAGACAGTACTAGGTGAGGATCAAATACAGTGTTGTCTAGTTATATAACACAAGTAACAGTTACATATGAGACAGTACTAGGTGAGGATCACATACAGTGTTGTCTAGTTATATAACACAAGTAACAGTTACATATGAGACAGTACTAGGTGAGGATCACATACAGTGTACTCTAGTTATATAACACAAGTAACAGTTACATATGAGACAGTAGTAGGTGAGGTTTACATACAGTGTACTCTAGTTATATAACACAAGTAACAGTTACATATGAGACAGTAGTAGGTGAGGATCACATACAGTGTTGTCTAGTTATATAACACAAGTAACAGTTAGTATGAGACAGTAGTAGGTGAGGATTACATACAGTGTTGTCTAGTTATATAACACAAGTAACAGTTAGCTATGAGACAGTAGTAGGTGAGGTTTACATACAGTGTTGTCTAGTTATATAACACAAGTAACAGTTAGCTATGAGACAGTAGTAGGTGAGGTTTACAAACAGTGTTTGTCTAGTTATATAACACAAGTAACAGTTACATATGAGACAGTAGTAGGTGAGGTTTACATACAGTGTTGTCTAGTTATATAACACAAGTAACAGTTACATATGAGACAGTAGTAGGTGAGGTTTACATACAGTGTTGTCTAGTTATATAACACAAGTAACAGTTAGCTATGAGACAGTAGTAGGTGAGGATCACATACAGTGTTGTCTAGTTATATAACACAAGTAACAGTTAGCTATGAGACAGTAGTAGGTGAGGTTTACATACAGTGTTGTCTAGTTATATAACACAAGTAACAGTTACATATGAGACAGTAGTAGGTGAGGTTTACATACAGTGTTGTCTAGTTATATAACACAAGTAACAGTTAGCTATGAGACAGTAGTAGGTGAGGATCACATACAGTGTTGTCTAGTTATATAACACAAGTAACAGTTACATATGAGACAGTACTAGGTGAGGTTTACATACAGTGTACTCTAGTTATATAACACAAGTAACAGTTACATATGAGACAGTAGTAGGTGAGGTTTACATACAGTGTACTCTAGTTATATAACACAAGTAACAGTTACATATGAGACAGTAGTAGGTGAGGTTTACATACAGTGTTACTCTAGTTATATAACACAAGTAACAGTTAGCTATGAGACAGTAGTAGGTGAGTATCACATACAGTGTTGTCTAGTTATATAACACAAGTAACAGTTAGCTATGAGACAGTAGTAGGTGAGGTTTACATACAGTGTACTCTAGTTATATAACACAAGTAACAGTTACATATGAGACAGTAGTAGGTGAGGTTTACATACAGTGTACTCTAGTTATATAACACAAGTAACAGTTAGCTATGAGACAGTAGTAGGTGAGGTTTACATACAGTGTTGTCTAGTTATATAACACAAGTAACAGTTAGCTATGAGACAGTAGTAGGTGAGGTTTACATACAGTGTACTCTAGTTATATAACACAAGTAACAGTTAGCTTATGAGACAGTAGTAGGTGAGGTTTACATACAGTGTTGTCTAGTTATATAACACAAGTAACAGTTACATATGAGACAGTAGTAGGTGAGGTTCACATACAGTGTAGCCTAGTTATATAACACAAGTAACAGCTATGAGACAGTAGTAGGTGAGGTTTACATACAGTGTACTCTAGTTATATAACACAAGTAACAGTTAGCTATGAGACAGTAGTAGGTGAGGTTTACATACAGTGTTGTCTAGTTATATAACACAAGTAACAGTTAGCTATGAGACAGTAGTAGGTGAGGTTTACATACAGTGTTGTCTAGCTATATAACACAAGTAACAGTTAGCTATGAGACAGTAGTAGGTGAGGTTTACATACAGTGTTGTCTAGTTATATAACACAAGTAACAGTTAGCTATGAGACAGTAGTAGGTGAGGTTACATACAGTGTACTCTAGTTATATAACACAAGTAACAGTTAGCTATGAGACAGTAGTAGGTGAGGTTTACATACAGTGTTGTCTAGTTATATAACACAAGTAACAGTTAGCTATGAGACAGTAGTAGGTGAGGTTTACATACAGTGTACTCTAGTTATATAACACAAGTAACAGTTAGCTATGAGACAGTAGTAGGTGAGGTTTACATACAGTGTTGTCTAGTTATATAACACAAGTAACAGTTAGCTATGAGACAGTAGTAGGTGAGGTTTACATACAGTGTTGTCTAGTTATATAACACAAGTAACAGTTAGCTATGAGACAGTAGTAGGTGAGGTTTACATACAGTGTACTCTAGTTATATAACACAAGTAACAGTTAGCTATGAGACAGTAGTAGGTGAGGTTTACATACAGTGTTGTCTAGTAATATAACACAAGTAACAGTTAGCTATGAGACAGTAGTAGGTGAGGTTTACATACAGTGTACTCTAGTTATATAACACAAGTAACAGTTACATATGAGACAGTAGTAGGTGAGGTTTACATACAGTGTACTCTAGTTATATAACACAAGTAACAGTTACATATGAGACAGTAGTAGGTGAGGTTTACATACAGTGTACTCTAGTTATATAACACAAGTAACAGTTACATATGAGACAGTAGTAGGTGAGGTTTACATACAGTGTACTCTAGTTATATAACACAAGTAACAGTTACATATGAGACAGTAGTAGGTGAGGTTTACATACAGTGTACTCTAGTTATATAACACAAGTAACAGTTACATATGAGACAGTAGTAGGTGAGGTTCACATACAGTGTACTGTAGTTATATAACACAAGTAACAGTTAGCTATGAGACAGTAGTAGGTGAGGTTTACATACAGTGTACTCTAGTTATATAACACAAGTAACAGTTACATATGAGACAGTAGTAGGTGAGGTTTACATACAGTGTACTCTAGTTATATAACACAAGTAACAGTTACATATGAGACAGTAGTAGGTGAGGTTTACATACAGTGTACTCTAGTTATATAACACAAGTAACAGTTACATATGAGACAGTAGTAGGTGAGGTTTACATACAGTGTACTCTAGTTATATAACACAAGTAACAGTTAGCTATGAGACAGTAGTAGGTGAGGTTTACATACAGTGTACTCTAGTTATATAACACAAGTAACAGTTAGCTATGAGACAGTAGTAGGTGAGGTTTACATACAGTGTACTCTAGTTATATAACACAAGTAACAGTTACATATGAGACAGTAGTAGGTGAGGTTTACATACAGTGTACTCTAGTTATAAAACACAAGTAACAGTTACATATGAGACAGTAGTAGGAGAGGTTTACATACAGTGTACTCTAGTTATATAACACTAGTAACAGTTACATATGAGACAGTAGTAGGTGAGGTTTACATACAGTGTACTCTAGTTATATAACACAAGTAACAGTTACATATGAGACAGTAGTAGGTGAGGTTTACATACAGTGTACTCTAGTTATATAACACAAGTAACAGTTACATATGAGACAGTAGTAGGTGAGGTTTACATACAGTGTACTCTAGTTATATAACTGAAGTAACAGTTACATATGAGACAGTAGTAGGTGAGGTTTACATACAGTGTACTCTAGTTATATAACTGAAGTAACAGTTACATATGAGACAGTAGTAGGTGAGGTTTACATACAGTGTACTCTAGTTATAACTGAAGTAACAGTTAGCTATGAGACAGTAGTAGGTGAGGTTTACATACAGTGTACTCTAGTTATATAACACAAGTAACAGTTACATATGAGACAGTAGTAGGTGAGGTTTACATACAGTGTACTCTAGTTATATAACTGAAGTAACAGTTAGCTATGAGACAGTAGTAGGTGAGGTTTACATACAGTGTACTCTAGTTATATAACACAAGTAACAGTTACATATGAGACAGTAGTAGGTGAGGTTTACATACAGTGTACTCTAGTTATATAACACTAGTAACAGTTACATATGAGACAGTAGTAGGTGAGGTTTACATACAGTGTACTCTAGTTATATAACACAAGTAACAGTTACATATGAGACAGTAGTAGGTGAGGTTTACATACAGTGTACTCTAGTTATATAACTGAAGTAACAGTTACATATGAGACAGTAGTAGGTGAGGTTTACATACAGTGTACTCTAGTTATATAACTGAAGTAACAGTTAGCTATGAGACAGAGTAGGTGAGGTTTACATACAGTGTACTCTAGTTATATAACACAAGTAACAGTTAGCTATGAGACAGTAGTAGGTGAGGTTTACATACAGTGTACTCTAGTTATATAACACAAGTAACAGTTACATATGAGACAGTAGTAGGTGAGGTTTACATACAGTGTACTCTAGTTATATAACACTAGTAACAGTTACATATGAGACAGTAGTAGGTGAGGTTTACATACAGTGTACTCTAGTTATATTAACACAAGTAACAGTTACATATGAGACAGTAGTAGGTGAGGTTTACATACAGTGTACTCTAGTTATATAACTGAAGTAACAGTTACATATGAGACAGTAGTAGGTGAGGTTTACATACAGTGTACTCTAGTTATATAACACAAGTAACAGTTACATATGACAGTAGTAGGTGAGGTTTACATACAGTGTTGTCTAGTTATATAACACATAACACAAGTAACAGTTACATATGAGACAGTAGTAGGTGAGGTTTACATACAGTGTACTCTAGTTATATAACACTAGTAACAGTTACATATGAGACAGTAGTAGGTGAGGTTTACATACAGTGTTGTCTAGTTATATAACACAAGAAACAGTTAGCTATGAGACAGTAGTAGGTGAGGTTTACATACAGTGTACTCTAGTTATATAACACAAGTAACAGTTACATATGAGACAGTAGTAGGTGAGGTTCACATACAGTGTACTCTAGTTATATAACTGAAGTAACAGTTACATATGAGACAGTAGTAGGTGAGGTTTACATACAGTGTACTCTAGTTATATAACACAAGTAACAGTTACATATGAGACAGTAGTAGGTGAGGTTTACATACAGTGTACTCTAGTTATATAACACAAGTAACAGTTACATATGAGACAGTAGTAGGTGAGGTTTACATACAGTGTACTCTAGTTATATAACACAAGTAACAGTTACATATGAGACAGTACTAGGTGAGGTTTACATACAGTGTACTCTAGTTATATAACTGAAGTAACAGTTACATATGAGACAGTAGTAGGTGAGGTTTACATACAGTGTACTCTAGTTATATAACACAAGTAACAGTTACATATGAGACAGTAGTAGGTGAGGTTTACATACAGTGTACTCTAGTTATATAACACAAGTAACAGTTAGCTATGAGACAGTAGTAGGTGAGGTTTACATACAGTGTTGTCTAGTTATATAACACAAGTAACAGTTAGCTATGAGACAGTAGTAGGTGAGGTTTACATACAGTGTACTCTAGTTATATAACACAAGTAACAGTTACATATGAGACAGTAGTAGGTGAGGTTTACATACAGTGTACTCTAGTTATATAACTGAAGTAACAGTTACATATGAGACAGTAGTAGGTGAGGTTTACATACAGTGTACTCTAGTTATATAACACAAGTAACAGTTACATATGAGACAGTAGTAGGTGAGGTTTACATACAGTGTACTCTAGTTATATAACACAAGTAACAGTTACATATGAGACAGTAGTAGGTGAGGTTTACATACAGTGTACTCTAGTTATATAACACAAGTAACAGTTACATATGAGACAGTACTAGGTGAGGTTTACATACAGTGTACTCTAGTTATATAACTGAAGTAACAGTTACATATGAGACAGTAGTAGGTGAGGTTTACATACAGTGTACTCTAGTTATATAACACAAGTAACAGTTACATATGAGACAGTAGTAGGTGAGGTTTACATACAGTGTACTCTAGTTATATAACACAAGTAACAGTTACATATGAGACAGTAGTAGGTGAGGTTTACATACAGTGTACTCTAGTTATATAACTGAAGTAACAGTTACATATGAGACAGTAGTAGGTGAGGTTTACATACAGTGTACTCTAGTTATATAACACAAGTAACAGTTACATATGAGACAGTAGTAGGTGAGGTTTACATACAGTGTACTCTAGTTATATAACACAAGTAACAGTTAGCTATGAGACAGTAGTAGGTGAGGTTCACATACAGTGTACTCTAGTTATATAACACAAGTAACAGTTAGCTATGAGACAGTAGTAGGTGAGGTTCACATACAGTGTACTCTAGTTATATAACACAAGTAACAGTTACATATGAGACAAAAGTAGGTGAGGTTTACATACAGTGTACTCTAGTTATATAACACAAGTAACAGTTACATATGAGACAGTACTAGGTGAGGTTTACATACAGTGTACTCTAGTTATATAACACAAGTAACAGTTACATATGAGACAGTAGTAGGTGAGGTTTACATACAGTGTACTCTAGTTATATAACACAAGTAACAGTTACATATGAGACAGTAGTAGGTGAGGTTTACATACAGTGTACTCTAGTTATATAACACAAGTAACAGTTACATATGAGACAGTAGTAGGTGAGGTTTACATACAGTGTACTCTAGTTATATAACACAAGTAACAGTTACATATGAGACAGTAGTAGGTGAGGTTTACATACAGTGTACTCTAGTAATATAACACAAGTAACAGTTACATATGAGACAGTAGTAGGTGAGGTTTACATACAGTGTACTCTAGTTATATAACACAAGTAACAGTTACATATGAGACAGTAGTAGGTGAGGTTTACATACAGTGTACTCTAGTTATATAACACAAGTAACAGTTACATATGAGACAGTAGTAGGTGAGGTTTACATACAGTGTACTCTAGTTATATAACACAAGTAACAGTTAGCATATGAGACAGTAGTAGGTGAGGTTTACATACAGTGTACTCTAGTTATATAACACAAGTAACAGTTACATATGAGACAGTAGTAGGTGAGGTTTACATACAGTGTACTCTAGTTATATAACACAAGTAACAGTTACATATGAGACAGTAGTAGGTGAGGTTTACATACAGTGTACTCTAGTTATATAACACAAGTAACAGTTACATATGAGACAGTAGTAGGTGAGGTTTACATACAGTGTACTCTAGTTATATAACACAAGTAACAGTTACATATGAGACAGTAGTAGGTGAGGTTTACATACAGTGTACTCTAGTTATATAACACAAGTAACAGTTACATATGAGACAGTAGTAGGTGAGGATCACATACAGTGTTGTCTAGTTATATAACACAAGTAACAGTTACATATGAGACAGTAGTAGGTGAGGTTTACATACAGTGTACTCTAGTTATATAACACAAGTAACAGTTACATATGAGACAGTAGTAGGTGAGGTTTACATACAGTGTTGTCTAGTTATATAACACAAGTAACAGTTACATATGAGACAGTAGTAGGTGAGGTTTACATACAGTGTACTCTAGTTATATAACACAAGTAACAGTTAGCTATGAGACAGTAGTAGGTGAGGTTTACATACAGTGTACTCTAGTTATATAACACAAGTAACAGTTAGCTATGAGACAGTAGTAGGTGAGGTTTACATACAGTGTACTCTAGTTATATAACACAAGTAACAGTTACATATGAGACAGTAGTAGGTGAGGTTTACATACAGTGTACTCTAGTTATATAACACAAGTAACAGTTACATATGAGACAGTAGTAGGTGAGGTTTACATACAGTGTACTCTAGTTATATAACACAAGTAACAGTTACATATGAGACAGTAGTAGGTGAGGTTTACATACAGTGTACTCTAGTTATATAACACAAGTAACAGTTACATATGAGACAGTAGTAGGTGAGGTTTACATACAGTGTACTCTAGTTATATAACACAAGTAACAGTTACATATGAGACAGTAGTAGGTGAGGTTTACATACAGTGTACTCTAGTTATATAACACAAGTAACAGTTACATATGAGACAGTAGTAGGTGAGGTTTACATACAGTGTACTCTAGTTATATAACACAAGTAACAGTTACATATGAGACAGTAGTAGGTGAGGTTTACATACAGTGTACTCTAGTTATATAACACAAGTAACAGTTACATATGAGACAGTAGTAGGTGAGGTTTACATACAGTGTACTCTAGTTATATAACACAAGTAACAGTTACATATGAGACAGTAGTAGGTGAGGTTTACATACAGTGTACTCTAGTTATATAACACAAGTAACAGTTAGCTATGAGACAGTAGTAGGTGAGGTTTACATACAGTGTACTCTAGTTATATAACACAAGTAACAGTTACATATGAGACAGTAGTAGGTGAGGTTTACATACAGTGTACTCTAGTTATATAACACAAGTAACAGTTACATATGAGACAGTAGTAGGTGAGGTTTACATACAGTGTACTCTAGTTATATAACACAAGTAACAGTTAGCATATGAGACAGTAGTAGGTGAGGTTTACATACAGTGTACTCTAGTTAATATAACACAAGTAACAGTTACATATGAGACAGTAGTAGGTGAGGTTTACATACAGTGTACTCTAGTTATATAAGACAAGTAACAGTTACATATGAGACAGTAGTAGGTGAGGTTTACATACAGTGTACTCTAGTTATATAACACAAGTAACAGTTACATATGAGACAGTAGTAGGTGAGGTTTACATACAGTGTACTCTAGTTATATAACACAAGTAACAGTTACATATGAGACAGTAGTAGGTGAGGTTTACATACAGTGTACTCTAGTTATATAACACAAGTAACAGTTAGCTATGAGACAGTAGTAGGTGAGGTTTACATACAGTGTACTCTAGTTATATAACACAAGTAACAGTTACATATGAGACAGTAGTAGGTGAGGTTTACATACAGTGTACTCTAGTTATATAACACAAGTAACAGTTACATATGAGACAGTAGTAGGTGAGGATCACATACAGTGTTGTCTAGTTATATAACACAAGTAACAGTTACACATGAGACAGTAGTAGGTGAGGTTTACATACAGTGTACTCTAGTTATATAACACAAGTAACAGTTAGCTATGAGATAGTAGTAGGTGAGGTTCACATACAGTGTACTCTAGTTATATAACACAAGTAACAGTTACATATGAGACAGTAGTAGGTGAGGTTTACATACAGTGTACTCTAGTTATATAACACAAGTAACAGTTACATATGAGACAGTAGTAGGTGAGGATCGCATACAGTGTTGTCTAGTTATATAACACAAGTAACAGTTACATATGAGACAGTAGTAGGTGAGGTTTACATACAGTGTACTCTAGTTATATAACACAAGTAACAGTTACATATGAGACAGTAGTAGGTGAGGTTTACATACAGTGTACTCTAGTTATATAACACAAGTAACAGTTACATATGAGACAGTAGTAGGTGAGGATCACATACAGTGTAGTCTAGTTATATAACACAAGTAACAGTTACATATGAGACAGTAGTAGGTGAGGTTTCCATACAGTGTACTCTAGTTATATAACACAAGTAACAGTTACATATGAGACAGTAGTAGGTGAGGTTTACATACAGTGTACTCTAGTTATATAACACAAGTAACAGTTACATATGAGACAGTAGTAAGGTGAGGTTTACATACAGTGTACTCTAGTTATATAACACAAGTAACAGTTAGCTATGAGACAGTAGTAGGTGAGGTTTACATACAGTGTACTTTAGTTATATAACACAAGTAACAGTTACATATGAGACAGTAGTAGGTGAGGATCACATACAGTGTTGTCTAGTTATATAACACAAGTAACAGTTACATATGAGACAGTAGTAGGTGAGGTTT